>WPIO01000017.1:5225000-5745000 GCA_009760855.2 Cristatella mucedo
TCACTGCACGACAATAACGCTGCCGGCTATCGATTGCATGGAATCAAGCAGCTTTGTAAATTAGACCACGCCACGGAAGGCTTCCCAGCTCAATATGCTGAAGTTCTCCTGGGCTGGCAAAGTTACAGATCAAGATACGTACGACGCACGCACGCCCTCAATGCAGCCGGCGAACCGAACATGAAAAACTGCGCAACGTCGGCGCAGCGCCGAAAATGTCGCCGTGTCGTCCTTACGTGCTTGACCTGCAGGTCGTCACCGACCGCTTCCAGCTCCTTGGCGCGAAGGTCGGCTTCCTGCGACTTCTGGTCGTAGTTCATGGCCAGCTCCTCGAGCGCCTGACGGTCGAGGAGGGAGGAGGAGGAGGAGGAGGAGGCGTGTTAGTGCAAGCAAGGCCAGCGCCGCCGGCTGTGATCCGTCGAGAAGCCGCCGGCGCTGGCCGCGGGCAGCAGCAGCACGCCGGCCGGAAGGAGAAGTGCGAAAGCACACGCTCGCTGCTTTGCCCCACCTGAAGCACTTCCTTCACTTCCCCTTTGGCCAGCTCGTTCTCGTCCTGCATGCGTGTCATCTCGGCCTGCTGCAGTTCGTAGTCGCGGCGCGAGAGCGCGATCAGCTCGTCCTGCTCGGCGAGCTGCTGCCTCAGCTTCTCAATCTGCTGTGCCTGACAGTTGATCTCGTCGTCCTGCAGGCACGCGATCGGCAGCCGCCATGCATACAGGAGTCTGGAGAGAGTGCGCGGAGCGGTCTCCAGGTGGCACTGCCGCCGCTGGTGCTGCTTATGCAGGTGTCCAGCGGAACCAGGGGCGTGGGGGGGGGTGGCTCGCAAGGCAAATACATGCTCGCTTGCGTTCGCTTCGTCACACTGTGACCGAGGCTTGCATCGCGTCCTCCTCGGAAACGACTCCGGCGGGCTACTAGCGCCAGCCAGGTAGGCAGCGCATAATGAAAAAGAAAACTACTGAATAAACTGAAAAACTACCGAGACCACATTTCGCTTCTGCTGCCAAGCGAGCCGACCCTCGAGCCGAGGCAGCGGCAGAGGAAGAAAGATGCCGCCAAGGGGTGTATGGCGACGGCAGCGGCCACCTTCTCGTCAAGCTGCTGGTAGAGCGACGTTTTCTCTAGCTCATACGTCTGCCGCTCCTCGGACGTCAGCGGCACGCCGTTGGCTGATGCGACGCTGACAGGCAGTGATGGCAGGCTGAACGACTCCTTCATGACGTCGCCACCAGTGCTGGCAGGCTCCTTTATGCTGGCCTGCTCCTCCACAGGCACTTTGTCGCCTGCAGCAGGTCACGGTAAACGACGACTTCAAATAGCGATAGCTTCTGTTGGCGGCACTAGCTCGGGGTTAAAGAGCCACACACTCGACAGACAGAACACTGTTGCCATGTCCAAAAACTAGAAATTTTTACAAAATGTTTCTACTTTCGAGACAGGAGTGGTGGCTGCCACTCTTGCCGAACACAATTTAGGCTTTCACTTCTATGCAGATGACACTCAGTTGCACCTTTGCTTTGATCCCTCCCACTTCTCGAGCATGGCGAATTCTCTAAACACCCTTGCTGCATGTATTGATGACATCTGCACACGGATGGCAGCAAACTTTCTTAAATTGAATGACGAGAAAACCAACTTACTAGCCATAGAAAAACCAACATTCGGGCTTGCTAGACAGGGATACTACATCCAAACTGGTCCATGCATTTGTGACATCCTGTCTCGACTTCTGTAACTCACTGTTTGCTGGTCTATCGGGTGTGCAATCAGGCACTTACAGCTTATGCAAAACTCTGCAGCTAGGCTTGTCTGTCGTGAGCGTCGAAGTTGCCACATCACACTGCTTCTCGCCGACCTGCACTCGCTCCCAATCAATCAGTGTATTGACTTCAAGGTTCGGTCACTTACCTTCAGGTCCATCATTCTCTGGCTCCAACCTACCTATCAGAACTACTCCCCCATCAGACCAAGAATCGTACGACCCGTGATTCTGACTCAAATCATTCGATCGTGCTTCGAATGCATTCGATCGTATTTCCTTGAAGGAAATGTAAAGTGCCTAAAAGGAGACCAAGTTCTCTGAGGGTGCTAATGCATCAAATGTATTATTATTATTATAAATCGTTTAGCTATACCTCGTCCGAACCTCAAAACCTTTGGAGACCGTGCCTTTAGTTCATATGCTCCTAAAGCCTGGAAATCACTATCGACGCACGGCACAACTTCCCTGGCATAACATTTAAAAAGAAGCTTAAAACACACTTGTTTATTACAGCATTTAGTGGGTCTCTGTCTCTCTCTCTCTCTCTCTCTCTGTCTCTCTCTCTCTGTCTCTCTCTCTGTCTCTCTGTCTCTCTGTCTCTGTCTCTCTCTCTCTCTCTCTCTCTCTCTCTCTCTCTCTCTCTCTCTCTCTCTCTCTCTCTCTCTCTCTCTCTCTCTCTCTCTCTCTCTCTCTCTCTCTCTCTCTGTCTCTCTCTCTCTCCCCTCTCTGCCCTTGCCGTCTCTCTATTCATTTATCGATCCATCTACTTATTTTTATCATATAGCTGTATCTCTCTCTCCCCTCTGTCCTTGCTGTCTCTCTATTCATTTATCGATCCATCTACTTATTTTTATCATATAGCTGTATCTCTCTCTCCCCTCTGTCCTTGCTGTCTCTCTATTCATTTATCGATCCATCTACTTATTTTTATCATATAGCTGTATCTCTCTCTCTCTCTGTGTCAGCCTGTCTTTCTGTCATCTCTGACTTCACCCCTCTCTCTCTCTCTCTCTCTCTCTCTCTCTCTCTCTCTCTCTCTCTCTCTCTCTCTCTGCTCTCTCTCTCTCTCTCTCTCTCTCTCTCTCTCTCTCTCTCTCTCTCTCTCTCTCTCTCTCTCTCTGTCCCTTTCATTATAGATATCAAGAGCTCAGCGGTCATTAGGTGAGCCTTTCAAGTATGGGGTACTCCAGGTACCTGTTCTACGTCCAATTAATTTTATAATATATACTCCTCCTTTTGTCAATGTTATCATCTAGTAAATTTAAGCTTTTAATTATATGCATGATACAGCTGTATCTGTGCTACAGTCACTCCTGCCTTCATGAAAGTCAAACTTTCTCAACTCCCATGCAACATGTATTGCTAAAATTCGCAAAGCAGTTCCACTGCTCACTGCAGCATAGCAGGCTAAGGCTGGCCAGCTTCATTAACTGCTTCTCTGAGCATACTGTGAAGGTTGATCTGCTCCGGGGGCCCCGTTACAATCTTTGAAGTAGCATCAACGCGAACCACCGCAAGAAGGATGGAATGGCAAATCCAGCACAGAGGCCTGCAGTAAGGTAACGGCCAGCTGATCTAACATTAGCATCTAACTAATCATGTACGAAGTGGCAGAAGAGCAATAAGGCTAATACCACCGTGTACGATGGGCAACAAAGGATTGCCTGCTTCAGGACTAGAAACCATGACCTGGGTCGTGAAGCAAGAGCACTTTATAAGATCCAGGGGCAAGTCTATTGTTCTAGAAAATGGACTCACGTGTGAACTGGATACAGAGCCCACACTACCCCGTGTTGGTGAATGGAACGTTTCGATGTTGTAACAAATGATGGTGCTGATGTCATGATCCTTCTTACCTTGTGTGTGGCAAATAAAGTACGTGCTCGGTGTTCAATACAGCAGCAATAATAGCAGACTGACACAGGCAAGTGCATAAGCACAATATGCACGAGTCACAACTAGTGGCACATTGCAAGCAATGATCATTGCCATGCAAGCCAAAACAGAAGAAACAGTTTTTCTCAGAGGCAGATCAAGTCCTCAGAAGTGCCGGCTAGCTAAAAGCCACACCAATAGCAGCGTGGCAGCAATGCGGCAGCAGCATGGCGGCAGAGCTGCAGCCACACGGCAGCGGCATGGCAGTAGCCCGGACGCTACATGCCAGCAGTGAGGAGCAGCAGCGTGGGAGCAGAAGCAGCAGCGTAACAGCAGCACGAAGGCACACATCGAGTGCTCACCTCGGCGCCAGCGCTCCAGCTCCAGCTCAGCTCGCTGCAGCTGGCCACGCAGACGGGCACACTTTTCACGCTCTTTCTCATAGCGTAGCTTCCATTCTTCGGCGGTCAACTCCTCGTTGACTGATACTACATTCTTGATGGTCTTGGCCCTAGTGTGCATTTGCAGCAGAATCCATGGCAGTCCCACTGGTCGGCAAAGGCAAGTTACAACCGGCCACACATGGCATAAAGAAGAGGATGACACAAACAGACACACACACACACACACACACACACACACACACACACACACACACACACACACACACACACACACACAGACAGTTGAAAGAGACTGAGATAGATTGAGAGGCTGAGATTTCGAAGAGAGGGTGAGAAACAGAGAAGACTGACAGAGAAAGAGAAACAGTCACATAGAGAAAGGAATATACAAATATAGACACAATGGGAATGACAACGAACGACAGAAGCAGAGTCGTTTACAGTGCCGGACGGAGAGAGCGGAGAGACAAATAGACAAACAGAAAAAGAGGTCAAGAAAGGAGAGAGGTGGAGAAAAAGAGACAGACAGAAAGAGATAGAGAAAGAGGCATGCAGACAGACAGTAAGACAGACAGACAGACAGAGAGGGAGAGAGAGAGAGATGTAGGTAGACAGACTGACTCGCTGAGGGTCGCACAGATAGAGAGCAAGAGAATGCGTTGGAAGCAGAGCGGAAAAGAGACGGACAGAGGCAGACCGTCCGCCGTCATCAATGAGCCACAACAGGACTGACTGCCTATTGAGGTCCTCGCTTCGGTCGGTCGAAGGAGGTCAGTCACTAATCGGTGGTCATGCAGCACTTGCAACTAAAGCGGCCAGCATGACAAAGGACTGGTAAAGACGGCCACGACACTCGACGGCTTACCTCTGACCGAACATCAGCGTGGACTTGGTCTCAGCCTCGTTATATGAGGCCGGCGAGGCGCATATAAATATCGAGGTGCGAGCGTTGCCGCCCAAGCTTTCCTGCAGTATTCGTGTCAATTTGCTGTCCCGATATGGAACATGCGACTTCTACAAGCCAATGCAAAAAAAAGGTCAAACGAGATCACTCGGAAGCTATCAATAGAATGACGATAAAACCAATGTAATGTACTTTTTGTTGGCAAACCAAGCGCTGCTTAGAAATTAAGGGTTTTGCCAACAAAAGGGGCTTTGCCAGCATATCTCCGACAGCATCTGCATGCAATCTGGGTACGCTGTTCCAAAGTGACCTTTCACTAGATGAGCACATCAGTGCTACAGTCCATTTGCTCCCAAAGCCAAGAATGCACTCTCAACTGACGTCACAATATCCCCCCCGAGGGAATTTAAAAAAGAAGCTAAAAGCGAACTTGCTCCCCTAAGCATTTGCAGGGTCCGTGTGACTCGTCCTTTTGAGTGCACATGTGTGCCGACACTGTGCATTTTATTATCAACCAATTGAACTTACTTTCTTTGCAGAATATGCACACTGCCTAGATGGACATTTAGTTCTCTAAGTGTGCCTAACAATTGTCTTACTATTATTATTGTTGTTGCTGTTGTCTTTCCCGTTTTTATGACAGCAGCAGGTCACCCAAGTTGCACGACATGGAAAGTTCATCTCAATGGCAATCAGTGGCAAAGTCCAAAAAGTAGCAGTAGCAGCCATCTTTGGAGGGGTAAGTGGGCTGTGCATTCTCATGGAGCATTGTGCAATGGTGGCCACGACTAAACAGCCGGCACCAACGCTTGCAGCAAAACGGATGGAGTGGGGTTAAGAAGCAGTGAGGCATGCACACTGACTGGCCACACCGCGACGTCTACCCTGCTACGTCTACCCTGCTACGTCTACCCTGCTACGCCTACCCTGCTACGAGATATGAAAAGATTACATCCGGGCAAGAAGATATTGAATCATCACAAAAAACATGCTGAGAAAGCAAATGTAGCTAGCTAAGGGCATAGATGCGCGACAGTAGATGAAGAATTTTAAAGACTGAAATGAAAAATCATACTCAGAGGAAACCTTTAGTGGAGAAACATTTTTTACTAGTGGGGAGCAACGTGATAACATGGGTGCTCCAGGCAAAAGGTGACAGTAGGTATGCCATAGGAGTGTCCACGTCTATACGCACACATATGTGCACATGTGCACGCATAGGAGCGCGAGCACACGCGCGCACACGCGCGCGCACACACACACACGCTCACACACACACACATACACAACACACAACACACACACACACACACAACACACGCTCACTCACACACACACACACACACACACACACACACACACACACACACACACACACACACAACACACGCTCACACACGCACACACACACACACACACACACACACACAACACACGCTCACTCACACACGTAAACACACACACGTACACACACACACAACACACGCTCACTCACACACGTACACACACACACAAAACACGGGCACACACAACACACGCTCACACACACACACACACACACACACACACACACACACACACACACACACACACACACTCACTCACACATGTACACACACACACAACACACGCTCACTCACACACGTACACACACACACACAACACACGCTCACACACACACACGCACGCACACACACGCACACACACACACGCGCTCACTCACACACACACACACGCTCACTCACACACACACGCTCACTCACACACACACGCTCACTCACACACACACGCTCACACACACTCACACACACACACACACACACACACACACACAACACACACAACACACGCTCACTCACACACACACATACACACACACACACACAACACACGGGCACAGTATGCGTGCCCATATGCGCGCACGCACATGCACTCACACACACCCACATCCAAATAGCACATATAATACAAACAACACCTACCCATACAACACAAGCATACACAGCACACACAGACACACGTGCGCACAACGTAAATAAAACATGTAGAACATCTATAAAACATGCACACATGCATGCATGCGCAAACACACACACAACATATAAATAACATACAAACATGAATACACACAAGCACGCACGCATTTCAGTATATTCCAGGTCGAACGTTGCTCTACTGATCGCAGAGAGCCAATGTGAAAAATGGTGTCAAAAGAAAATGCCCAAAGTTGAGTCTGACAGCAGATAGTTCTGCACCGTGCAGAGGCCTATGGCACCACGAAGTCCACTGAGACACAACGAGAGGCTCGTAAGCTGAGCCACTAAGCCACAAGTCACGTGAGTGCTCCAAGTGAGCGCTTGACAAGGTCTCACTCGAAGCCATTCAGACAGATCTTGCAGATCGCTCCAGGTCGACCAAAGCACTACACGACCTGTCTAATGCAGTTGCTGCTGCGCAACGGCATGGGTGCTTCTTGCAAGTGGAACTGAGGTACTCGCCAGAGAGCTATCCAGTCCAAAAACAAAACGGCAAGCATCCGTTAGCGCATGGGGGTCAGATACAACAAAAACCGCACCCCCACCAAGCCTCAATCCTCGTGGAAGGCCTTGACTGGCCTCCCCAAGCAAAGCCTTCGGACCGCACATGCTAACAAAACGATGCCAACCGGGGGATGCAGTGAAGCGGCGCTAGGGGAACGCACCAATGCAGCAGTGGCTGCTGTAAATGACAGCGCGCAAACTGCTGCCGCGTGGCCACCGGCATTAGCAGCAGCAGCAGTCGCACGCGCATCTGTCATCTGCGCCTTGCCATCAGCAGTGGCAAAAAAGCAAACAGCCCGAAGGAGTTACAGAACGGCACAGGCTGTGCCGAAATTGAATTAAAACGGCTAACCGCCTTAGCAGGCACGTCGGTGCTGCTTGTATGCCCTTACATTGCCATCTGCCAGAGCCGCGATGACATTGCCTAGCGCCGACAGCGACTTGTTGATGTTCTTGGCTTCGTCGAGCACCGAGCCCTCGGCGCCGGTCTTGCTGACCTGCATGGCAGCAAACAGTGGTAACGGCTCGACACGGCACGGCAGCGCCACATACGATGCCAGCAGCGGCTATTGACTACTGCAGTGCCCGGAAAGCCGTGGACCTGCCGGCGCTGCATTCAGTGGCCACGCCCACCAGCCTCACGGTCCGGCAGCTTCGGAAGGAAAGTGGGAGGTGTAGGAGGAAGGGGAGGGGGAGCGAGAGGCCGACGGGACGCGAATGGCGGCGGAAGGAAAGACGGGAGGGTGGAGCGGTGGGAGGCCAGTGGGCGCCGCACCTTCTCGCTGCCGGCCAGGTCGACGAGGTAGAGCTTGCCGCTGAGCTTCTTCTGCGTCTCCTTGTTCTCCTGCCTCACCGAGACGAGGAACACGCTGTGGCTGCGCGAGCTGTGCTCGTTCATGTTCGTCACGGCCACGTGCCTGTTCGACTTTCCCTCGTCGATCACTTCGAACACCTCGTCCGGGCAGGACACGAACCGCTCGGTGACTCCCTGCGGCCGAGCGAGCGAGCTGCGCGTACGCCGAGGCGCCGGATGCGAGGCGGGCGCGCAGCAGCAGCAACGATGGTGGCAGAGCACGCGGACCGGTGCCGCACACCAACTGGTGCTCACGGAACTCCGCCGCGCCACGGTCGGCAGTGCGGCCCCGTTTTTCAAAGCCGGCCACTGTCGGCCCGGCCCCCTCGAGGCAAAGCCGCGGATCGCCAATCGCAGTCAAATGAACTGAGCCAGGAATCTATTTGCCTGGCTCCCACAGTGAAATGCGACCAGGCTTACCTTGACAAAAGGTACCCTATTTTTGTCCTCGTGAACAGCCAGGTTGGTCTTGGTTACTACAACCAGCCAGTAGCATGTAAGCGCATGCCCAGGTGCATGCGCTTACACACGGTCATAACGCAGGCGGCGCACACACACACACACACACACACACACGCGCGCACGCACGCACGCACACACGCACACACACTTGACCGACCATAGGATGGGCAGTCCTTGAGCGACAGCCAAATGCAGTACGATAAGGAAAAAAGCAATGGCAAAGAAGTTTGCTGCTCACCATCAAGCAAGTCCCTAATCTTGTCCATGTATATTTCGAAGTACGATACCTGCGAGCGAAACGAGGAATGACAGCAGCAGCAGCAGCCGATCCGAAATCGTTTGCCACCTAGCTAGCAATCTTGCTGAGGCACTTCGTCACCAAAGGCTAAACATCTCGAACGCAGGGTGCCATGCAGAGCTGAGCCAAGTTGGGATAAAGTAGAAGCCAGTTCTCATAACGAGTCATGCCGACAGGACACCACACTGCTCTCGATTGCCGTGCAAATTCAACGCATTCTCCACGCCACGCGCCGGCAGTATAATAGGAAATCTTTTTTCTCACACAGTTCCACAGCAGACGTCCTTCGATCGTTCCATACTTTCCAACTATTGCTTCAGCTGCAACCGCCTCGGTGGCCATGCCTGCATTCAATCATTCAAGGGTGCCGAGAGAGAATTAAAAAAAAAAAACAAGAGGAAAACGCTGCCGTGGGCCTTAGGTGTGGGCAGTTATCTGCCACCTGCCTGCCCGGACGAGCCGAGCAGCCGAGCACAAAGACACGCTCTACTCTTACAGGCTGACACGATAGCTGCAGCTCGGCACGCGATTGCAATAGGACAAGTGTGCACACGCAGGCAGCACACACGGGATCCGCATCACGAATGTAAGCGCCTGACGAGCGTGAGCAGTCCTTCGCCGCCACGGTTCTAAGCTGTGCGCCGACAGCACGACAGCAGTTCTCTATTTTGTCGCCTGGGTCTTAGCCCAGGGTTAAGGTGCTCTCTCTTCATGACCCAGGTCGTGGGTTCGGGTCCTGCCGTGGGCGATCCTTTATTGCCCCACTGCAAGCGGCGGTGACTGCCGTTAGGGCTCTTCTGCCGCTATGCAAATGAGGGTGCTAAAATCAGCTAGCCTATATCCAAGCTCAATTGGTAGAGCGCTGGCCCAGGGCACCGCTCCTCGCTCGAGGCGCCACATTTTTCTACTCTCAGTCCCACGGCAGACGACGGCCTTCGGTCGGTCTGCATTTTCGAAATGACCGAGCAGCAACGAGCCCGATGCCTCGCGGCTCGTGACGCACGTGATGCGGAGCGCTCGCTCTTGTTGAAGACAGCAGAGTAGCTCTCTGCGGCTCTCCCTGCGAGCTCGGGCTGCGCGCCTAGGCTAGCCGTGAAATCGAGAGCTGGCGCAGGTGTACTCCAGCACGCGCTCAGGTGAACGAGCACGGCACAAAATGGCATGCGAATGGCGTTCAAGCATCCCAAGTGGACAGCTGTTTCTGCACAGGCTTGCTCGCCATGTTCTTATCCACCCCGGAGCTACACGCCTTTTTAACTGCTAACCCAAAGTAGCATCAGCGGCTCGTCGACGGCATCAAGATACTTGATGCCGAAAGCACACGGCTGGTCGATAAAACTCGCACTGCATCCTTTGCAAGCATGTGTGCAAGCCACTCACTGGATTGTTGAACAGCCTACAGCACAACAGCCCGAGGCCATTTACCTCTCCTTTGCCACTTGCTGCACAGGAAAACTTCCGTGCAACTCTTGCTATGCTTAATACCTACTTTCTCACGGTTAAACTTTCACTCGCCCACATTGACCAGCTTGAGCAACCAGCCTCATGCACACGGTTTGACTTGGCCTTATCTCCCTCATGCTAGCCTCGCCATCCCTATGCACTCACTTTCATATCATTGATCTTTCTCGATGATATGAGCAGTGCACTTACGCTTCCGTGTCTAGCCGAGACCCGGCTAAGCGAAGCAGCCCTGTGTAGGCACTACGGTTTGATAGCAGCACAGCACAATGAGCAGAAGCCTCGTTCAATGCTACATTGACACAGTTGGCCGATAAACAGGTATTGCCGTGCCTCAGTGGTCATGGACTTTTGAACACTGCTTAGACAAATGTCGAGAGTTAAACTTCACGGTTGAATAGGAGCCAATAAATGGCCTTGACAATTACAGAACAGATTTAGTCGAACAGGCATCCCTGTTCGTTAGGAAAAGCTGAGCAGTGCAAAAGTTCGTGGTCGTAGCTTTACGGGCCTTCTAGGTTAACCACACCAGTGCAAGCCCTGCTTATCTGGTTCTGATGCCACAGCCATAACGTGCTTTATTTTCAGTAATAAAAGCAAACAACTTTCCAGTTCACGAAACATGCCAAGCCTAAAAGATATAGTGTGTGGAGTTCAATCGCACTGACCTTAATATATAGTTCTAAGTTTGCATCCATCTGGTAAATGAATTGAAATATGTCTCCCACAATCCTCGGAATGACTCCCTGGAGTTTGTCGTCACCAAGAACGCCCTACATCAGAGGTCGGTCACTGGCACAAAAAGCTTGGCATCGTCACCGAAAATACTGACTATATAGAGCAACGAATGCACGTCAATCAGAAAAAAGCACAGCTGACGCTACATATAAGCAAGACAAGCCCGATTGTCGAAAGAACAAACTATACTTGATTTAGATAGCACCCTGAGAGAACATAACCTCTATCCAGTCGCTCTATGATGCACGAGGATCATCATTACCCGAGGGTTAGTATCATGTACGGTATCAAGCATGCAAAAGCAAGCAAGGATCATGCTTAGTCCAGCATGCTAAAGCAGACATTAAGACCGACATGACCACCAGTTGGTAAGACCTATGGCTAGTAACATGCACTGAATCCTGCACAGGTACGCATGCAAAAGACGCCGGAGCAAAAAATGACAAGTTTACTGGGGCACAGGTAAAGCTGACCGGAAGAGATGCGCTTGAGCTAAGACTTGATGATGCAAGGTCAACCCAGGTAGTGATCATGCCCGAGCATTTATTGCTGACATTTGCGCTTGGATGTCGGCAAACTTCCTCGAATTGAATAAGAATAGAACCAACTTACTAGTCGTGGGAAAACCTAGTTACTCGGAAATTAGAGAGCCTGGTCCTCAAAATAGGCTCACTTAGCATATCTCCTGAAGCCTCTGCACAGAATCTGGGTTTCACGTTCCAATGACTTTTCCTTAGATGTCAGCTCCACTCCACAGTGAAGTCAGCCTAATTTCACGTAGGTAACATTGCACAAATTCGAGCTTGCTTAGATAAAGACACCATGACCAAGCTGGTCCATCCTTTCTAACATCCCGACCAAGATGCTCTAACTGGCTGCATCTAGTTCATCATCCCTGCACAATAAACATGCTTACAGTTGGTGCAAAATTATGCAGCTAGGCTTGTCTGTCGTGAATATTGAAACTGGAATATTAACGACTTCTCGCCAATCTACAATAAATCCCCATCAAGCAGCATACCCACTTTAACCTTCTTTAAGTTAGTGTAACCCACTTTAACCTTCTTTCATCCTTAAGTCCCTCTATCCTCGTGTCAAGCTATATGCATCACTTTCCATTCAGGCCTCCAGAGGCACCATCTGATTCTCTTGTTTGAGAGACCGTACCTCAAGTTCCTATGCTCCCATAGCCTGAAACTCACTACCGACTGTCATCCGGCCATCTTCTGACTCGACGACATCCGAAAAGAAGCAAAAAACTACCCTATTCCTCATAACCTGAGCTCCGCCAGAGTGAATAGTCTTGGTGTGACTGTGTGCTCTGAAACTGCGCAGGTTATGTGACTTACCACGCGACACGCTTCCTTTTCAGCACAAGTAGAGAGCCTGGAAATAGATTTGGTTCTCTCGGGGCACCATATAAATTATTGTTAGTATTCGTATTAACTGCAGAGAACAGATCACTATGAGAGCAACGCAGTGACAGCCTACACAATACCTGGCATCAAGCAAGACTAGTATGCTTGGCGACCACTTGCCAACAAGTGATACAAATAATACGGTTTCAGCTTCGTCTACTCTAGCAGATGTGGCAATGCCAGTGATGGCATGCTCTATTGCCAATGCTTGCACAGAATAGAATAATATAAATGCAACAGTAATCTAAAAAATATAAGTCATTTGCATAGCACCCCAAGAGAACTTAAATCTCTACCTAGGTGCTTTGGGCATATGCCACGGGGTCCGAGGCCACGACCTCGGTCGTCAAAGGCACGTAGCACTCGAGCGCTTGCTCTCGCGTAAACTCACTCACGCACGCTTTACTCACCTCCATCGTATGTGTCTTACCACTCGACGTCTGCCCGTACGCAAATATGGTTCCATTGTAGCCACTTAGCACGTCTATCAAAACAAAACCGGATGCGCAGCTAAGATCGAAGGACTGCGTGGCAGATGCTGCGAGCAGTCTCTCTCCTCTCCTCCCTCGCTCCCTCCCTCCGAGATACCGGGTGAGCACCGCCTAGTCCTAGTCAGAGCACGACAATTAGTGGCGATGCCACGCTATCCTCGGAGGAGCACGGCTAGCGACTTGCAGGTGCAGCACCAATACATGCAGCTATGCAAGGCTACACTGAAAAGAGCCCGTAACTCAACATGGTGGAGCGAGTCTGGGCATCCATGGCATCGGGCAGTCTATTCGACAGCCACGGATGGTTAAAAGGGTTCGCCGGCAGCCATGGTGTACAGCAACTCGCATTGAACGCCCGGGCACAACTCTCAACTGCCTACCTCAAAGCATCGAGCTCAACTGACTTTCTGACTCCAATACTAGGCGAAAATTTCCGAGTAATACACGACATAGGCTTTTCCACCGCCTAAGCATAGATTATAACAGAAACGGGTTCCTAATAATTATAATTCGGGAATCATGAATAATATCTCAGCAGTCATTATCTCGCTGGTGTAGCACACCAACGTTTCTATAGTGCTCGGCCACACAACTGCTAGCTTGGAATTGCATATCGGTGGCACATATTCGTTAAATACTTCTATATATGCGATATGCGCTTGCATAGTGAGTGTCATAGTGCACGTGCAAATTTTCTGTGTGTTCGTCGGTATAGAATTCATTTGTATTATAAAGAACAATATAGACACGTACCTCCAACGATTGCTTTGGCGCCGAAGTTATATACCTCCTCTTGGGTGCATGTCGGCTTAAATACTTTGTCAAAGATGAAAACCTTGCCCTGTGCAAAGTCACCAGCGGCAGTATGAAGGACGTTGCACCTCTGCGTAAATGGTAGCAGAGCGGATGTGCTTTAACTCGGCAGTACTTACACCGACAGAGATAGAGTCTTCAGATGGAAATTTCACGACGACTTTGCTGCCTGCTTTCTCTTCGATCTCATTCAAAGGTCTTATCCGGCATAGAACACGGATGCCACACTCTCCGCCTTCTTCCATCTGTGTAATAGGCTGCCTCTATTTATTCTGGAACAGGCAGATGATCACCGCAGTTGGACGTGCCAAAGGTTACCAGAGGTCAGTTCTGCATTTCGCTATCATCGCGACGGACAACGCAAGGAGCAGGGTATATGTTTACACTCCCAGAGGCAAGGCGACGAGGCGCAACACCTCAGTTGATATAGAAAAACGGAACAACTGGAACCACTGTATGCCTGAGGCGATGTTTCCGGGGTGGCTCACGCCCGCTGGTGAAGAATATGGGCGTGGAGGGTAACGCTTTCTGTAGGCACGGTGGCCTATATTTTACGCGTATTTTTCTAGATTCCTCAAGATGATTAATGTAAGTACGTGTTTTATTTAAATTTGACTTACATCTCGAACTCGTACCAGCTTGGGACCGGATCTAAATGCAATCGAGAAAGGAGCACTGCGTGAGTGGCGTGCAGGGGTACTCGCTATAGCCACTTATCAAGATTACTCTCTGTTGTAGCGTCGGAGTACGCTATTTGTATGCAAGTGACAACAGCTAAACAGCTGGATTCACATCGGAGCCATCACATCAGTGTTCACGGGAAATGTGGGTCAAACCACCACGAGAGGTTACCCGGTTCAATTACTCAAAATTGTTTATGAACTAATAGCCCTCGGGCAATCCAAGGATTCTCGCAGATTTTAGGCCACGATGACATTTTAGTCGCGGATGACTGCGATTATATGCGATCGTGTTTCCTTTTCAGCAAATGTAAAGCGCTTAGAAAGAGATTGAGTTCTCCAAGGGCGCTTTATCAAGTGTATTATTATTACTATTATTATCATTATTGTTATTATTATGACTACGAATAAACAGTCGACTCTGCGTGTAAGAATATCAGATATAGGAATACTCCTCTTATAAGAATAGGAGTTCTGCATCCAAGATTTTTGCACATTTTACGAAGTGGGAATTCCGTCTTAATGAAAATCAGATGTAAGAATACTCCGCACGAAGAAATAGGAGTCGAAATTTATTTTCTATCCGTACTCCTCTTAAATGCAAACTTACATCATTAAATACAATAAGCATCATTTATATGGGCATTTCACCGCTAATTTACTGATTTCGTGTCGTTTGCTAGCTGTAATGACCCGCGATTATGGACTATGAACTTGACAACTGAACTCTCGATTACAAACTATGAGCTCTTTCGAACTATGAGCTTTAACCCTGAATTATTATTGAGCCACTTATTAAATAACCGCGATAAGCCGAGGCTTGTGAGCAGCGCGATGCACGATTATGTACGAATGAGATTTTGGCATGACTTAATAGCTGGCCAGTATTTAAGGCACGGCTCTGACCGCAGTCGCTCTCTCTGTCTCTCTCTCTGTCTCTCTCTGTCTCTCTCTGTCTCTCTCTCTCTCTCTCTCTCTCTCTCTCTCTCTCTCTCTCTCTCTCTCTCTCTCTCTCTCTCTCTCTCTCTCTCTCTCTCTCTCTCTCTCTCTCTCTCTCTCTCTCTCTCTCTCTCTCTGTCTCTCTCTCTCTGTGTCTCCCCCCTCTCTCTCTCTCTCTCTCTCTCTCTCTCTCTCTCTCTCTCTTCGAGCAACGGTCTGCTAGTCGGTGAGCCTTGGCACTGATCGCGAGCCGCTGTAAGCAGGTTAGCGAGTCGGCTGGAAGTCACCTGTTGTATCAGCCGCAATATGCTGGCTATTTCTGTGCTTTTATGAATACGGGTGTTGTCTTTAGCGCTGCGTGCAGAATATCGAGCGCCTCGCTATCGTCGGCGCATCGCTACGGTTTTTGCACATTCCACGCGTTGTGCCGCGAACCTCGCTAGTTTTGGTAGTGCGGTCATAACGCCGTCATTTTTGACGGGCTAATAAGTAGCTATAATTTAGTAGGCTAATAAGTATATATAATTTAGTAAATTCTGTTATAGCAGAATCGTGGCTAGTGCTTCGAGAAGAAATACGCTTACAACTGAGAAAAAGCTGCAATTGCAAGTTTTGGAGGCATTAAAATAAAAAAACAGCCGTTGCTGAGAAGTTACACGTGAGTCAGTCAACTATTTCTAAAATAAAGAAAGCAGAAAAAGAGATTCGCCATGAAGCGCTAACCAACGAAAATCTGAACCGAGAAAGTAAGCGTGAAAGTCCAAACAAAGTGTTGCAGATGCGCTGGTGGACTGGTTGTATCAAATGCGTCAGCAAAGTGCTGCGATCAATGGCTCATTAACGATCAAGAAGGCGCGGCAACTAGCTACGACGCCTCTCTGTACGTCATTGGTTCCAAAAATATTGCTAGCTAGAGCGTCTTAAAACTCTTCATAACGTTGCGTTTATGAAGATTGGCGGTGAAAAGGGCTGCTGCAGATCATACCAGAGCCGAAAATTGGATTACCAACGTCTTGGCCACCTCGATTGAAGGGTACGATGCATCCGATATCATTAATGCCGACGAAACAGGCCTATTGTACAAAGTTGCGCCCTCTGGCACATTAGCTGTCGCCGGTACTCAAACCAACTGGTGGAGAGACGCCGACAGAACGAATGGCTACTCTCTCTGCTTCTTCTCTGCGACGCTAATGGTAGCGAAAAGAGGACTACGTAGCGGGGAAATTTGAAAGCTCTCGTGCTGCTTTCGAGCAATCAAAGAACCATTCTGTTTGCCGACAACGCGGCTTGTCATAAAGTAGAAGGTCAAGAATAATAAGCTGGAGTTTATGCCTCCGAACGCGACACCTCTTGCACAGCCGCTTGATCGAGGAATTATTCGCACCGTAAAAGTCCTTTACGGAGCGTGAGTGAAGCGGCAGATGCTTCAGGCCATCGAAAAAGGATGCTCAATTATTTATTACGTAAACTCAATTGATGTGCCAGTTGCCTTACGCGTGGTGAAGCAGCCGTGGGTGCTGGTTTTTCCAGCTACGATCCGAAACTGTTTCAGAAAAGCTGGCTTCTCAACCGTTGGTTTGGGCGACAATGAAGACGATGTTCTGCCGATTCCAGCAGTGACTACTGAGCTAGAAGAAGCAGTCATGCAAGAAGATCTCGAGGCTTTTGTAAACAGCGATAACGAAGTTGCATGCCCCGGCACGTTAAGCAATGCTGAAATTTTCGAGAAGTATCAAGTGCATTATTATTATATTATTATAAGTACACGTGGATATCTAAACGCTTATCGGTTCGGGCTGCTGGATCTCACACGCTGGCTGCTGCCTTAGCTACGCCGGCGGCTAGTAACCTGCATGTTAGTTATGATCGTCAGCAGCTTTTATCGCTTCGTCATCTAGATCAAATGCATTTCTAGATATTAATGCTGTTTCTAAGATTCGTGAACTATGCATCAACAAAAGAAAAGCACCCCACAGCCGCCGCGGTGGCCGGAACCGCCAACTCAGACGCAGCTCGTTGGGCGAGAACTACGAGCTGAATACCAGCTCGTTTGGTATTTCTAGCATCGTCTCGAACCTCTCAGCACGTTCCCCCAAATGCGTGACCATGAATCTCTCTAACTTAGTGGTCATCAGGCCTGTTGTAACTCCATCGGCCAGACTTAACGCTTGCCTTTGGAATCCGAATTTGGAATTCCGACTCCTCGCTCAATGTGCAATAAACCTCTGGTAATAAGCGACCTTATTTCTGAAAATGGTATCGACCTGCTCGCCCTAACTGAAACTTGGCTAAAATCGATAAACTGCCCGACAATAAAAGACGCTACTCCAACTGGATTCTCGTTCTTTCACATCCCTAGATCAATCGAAACTGCAGGTGGAGTTGCTGTTATCGTGCGCTCGAAATTCAACTTCAAGCTATTTGCGGTACCCTCGAAGCAGTCTTTTGAATCAATTGTCTTGGTCTCCCCCGAAAACAAGCTACCGATAGTGGCAGTAGTCTATCGCCCACCAGGTACCAAATCCTCCTTTATCTCAGATTTCTCCGATCTCATTTCAATTCTCTGTGCAAGAAATCGATCCTTCCTCGTTATGGGTTATTTCAACGTTCACTTTGATAACTTATCTGACCCTTTCAGCACCGAATTTCGTGCATTGACTGACTCATTGTCTCTTGTGGCTCATGTGCATGGCCCTACCCACATCAAGGGTCACACGCTCGACCAGATTTTCTCATACAACTGCACTTTGTCATCACCAATTATTACCAAATCCTGCTTATCTGACCACATGCAGATCTCATTCAATCTACAGTGTGTGCCCACCTCCTCCTCTAAAATAACCTGTGAATCGCGAAACCTCAAGACCCTTGACATCGATGCTGTCCGTGCGAGAATATCTGTTTCGCCTCTGCTGCTCAGTCCTCCCTCCGATCTGTCATCATTGGTTGAGAGCTACGACACGACACTAGCTGACACGCTCGACGAGTTTGAACCTCTGACTAAGCACACTGCGCGGCCTCGCCCAGATGGCCCATGGTTTACCGCAGACATTAAACTAGCCAGGTCTACTAATGCTCTAGCTTGAAAAAGCATACGCAAGATCCAGACTGACTGTCCATCGACAGGCATATGAAGACTACTGCAGGTCGTACCAATCGATCCTAGCAAAGGCCAAGTCTAGCTTCTATAGAAACATTGTTGAATCACAGATGCACAATCCAAAAATGCTGATGTTGACAATAAACCATCTCCTCAACCGATCCCATGTTAGCTCCTTACCTGATGATCCTTGTGATGATCTAGCCGATCGCTTCCCTCGATTCTTCATGCAGAAGATAGACAAGATCAGGGAGTTCATCCGCTGCGATGACAACATCCCCCCTAGAATGCTATTCCCCGATTCCTGGCACCACCTCAACGTCTACATTTAAGCAGGTTACTAGTGATCTCGTCCTGAAGTTCATATCCCAATCAAAGAAGACATCAAGTCCTCTGGACCCTATTCCCACTGTCCTGCTCTTACGTTGCATTGATCTGCTGCTGCCATGCATAACTCACATCATTAATATGTCATTAGCCTCAGGTCATGTCCCAGCACCTTTAAAAAAAGCTGTAGTCAGGCCACTTCTCAAGAAAGCGACACTTGACCAAGAGAACTTGAGCAACTACCGCCCAGTCTCCCTTCTACCATTCCTATCAAAGACATTGGAACGGGCGTGGCGGACCAGCTGAACTCATATATTGAAACCTCAAACCTTGCCAGTAAGTTCCAGTCTGGCTTTAGAGCTAATCACTCCACCGAGTCAGCATTACTTAGGGTGTACAGCGACCTACTTAAGAATGCAGACATAGGTAGAGTCTCTCTGCTTGTTTTGCTCAATCTTTACGCAGCTTTTGATACTATCGATCACAAAGTTCTTCTAGAGCGCCTCTCATATCGCCTAGGCTCTGCAATCGTCCAGGTCCTATCTCAGTAGGAGACTCCAGAGTATAGACGCGAATAGACAAAGATCATCCGAGGTACCTCTGAAATATGGGGTACCTCAGGGTTCCATGCTAGGTCCGGTTCTTTTCACGGCTTATACTCTCCCTCTTGCCGATGTGATTGCCAAGCACAATCTAGGCTTTCACTTGTATGCGGATGACACTCGGTTGTACCTTTGCTTTGGTCCCTCACAGCTTTCGAGCACCTCAAATTCTGTCAACTCAATTGCCGTATGTATTGATGACATCCGCCCACGGATGTCAGCAAATTTTCTTAAATTGAATGATGATAAAACTAACTTACTAGTTATGGGCAAACCCAGTGTGATTCAAAAATTGGCAAGGCTGACTCTCAAAATTGGCTCTGCCAGCATATCTCCTGTTGAATCAGCTCAAAATCTAGGTGTCATGTTCCAAAGTGACCTTTCGTTAGACGACCACATCAGCTCCACAGTCAAATCTGCCTACTTTCAGCAACATAACATTGCTAAAATTCGGGCTTGTTTAGATAAGGATACCACGTCTAAGTTGGGCCATGCATTTGTGACATCCCGACTTGACTTCTGTAACTCCCTGCTTGCTGGCCTACCGGCAAGTGCAATCAGGCGATTGCAGCTGGTGCAAAACTCTGCAGCTAGGCTTGTCTGTCGTGAGCGTTGCAGTTGCCACATCACACCACTTCTCACCGACCTGCACTGGCTACCAGTCAAGCAACGGATCGACTTTAAGGTTTTGTCGCTCACTTTTAGGTCCCTTCATTCTTTGGCTCTAGCCTATCTGTCAGATATACTCCACCACCAGGCCAAGCATCGTACCACCCGCTTTTCGGAATCCAATAGTTTACCAATACCTCGTACAAACCTCAAATCCTTGGAGACCGTGCATTTAGTTCGTATGCTCCCAAAACCTGGAACTCCCTCCCGACTTGCGTCAGAACATCCCCTGACTTGACCACATTTAAAAAGAACTTTAAAACACACCTATTTAGGACAGCATTTAGTGGGTCCTTGTGATTCGTCCTTCACGTGCTTATGCGTGCTGACACTGTGCATGCTGCCACTAACCACATTTGCATGCTGACCCTGTGCATGTTACCCCTAACCACTATGTTAATGATGTTTATCAAGCATGATATTACTCACGATTCAATCGCGTTTCCCTTTGCAGCAAATGTAAAGCGCCTAGGAAGAGATTGAGTTCTCTGAGGGCACTTTATCAAGTGCATTTTTATTATTATTATTACAGCGAAAGCGTCAAAATGGGGATTATGGCAACGCACAGAAGAGCTTGAAGAGATG
The DNA here is from genome assembly GCA_009760855.2 of Cristatella mucedo. Classification (NCBI taxonomy): domain Eukaryota; kingdom Metazoa; phylum Bryozoa; class Phylactolaemata; family Cristatellidae; genus Cristatella; species Cristatella mucedo. Next base: position 5,245,922 of record WPIO01000017.1, read on the forward strand.
CAGTTGCTGGAGGTACGCAGAGTGGAAGAAACGAAGAAACATTACATGCGCTGGAAACTATTCTTTATTACGTTGAGCAAAATCCTACAAAATACAATGAGAGCTTACAATTGCAGATAAGATCGAGAAAACGCACCCCAAAATAACATCCAGCGGTAAATTACAGGCGTCTATTAATAATCAGAGCATTATTATGTATGCCTTGATTGCTGCATGTGTTTAAATTGACAATAAAGATATCCCGTGAAGCCGTAAGCCATATTAGTCTCACTCCGTAAATGGGAATATTCCACGTGTAAGAATGCCTATATGCCGGTCCAAGCGTACGTTCATTAAGCGTTCATTTATTGGCGGAGTCGACTGTATTCGGCTGTATCGGCTTCCGACCAGACGTTTCAGACGCAGACTACGCCTAGTAGCCGCCATCAAGAGTGTATGCTCATGGCCATCGAGTAATATGGCATCTAGGTACTCAAAAGTCTGTTGGCCACCGAATGGGTACCGAAAGCCGCTTAGGCTGTGAGTGCGCTATACAAAACTCTCCTGCGTAACACCCACCTGGTCTTTATGACTTTGTGGAGTTACAGACGGAGATACATTACATTACATTAATAGCGAGCATAAAAATTGTAAAGCCGAGGTTCCAGAGCGGCAAAAGCGAGGTCTATTGAACTCTACCGTATGCTCCGTTGCCTCTCATAGAGGTGTTATTGCAGCCCATATGTGCGTTAAATATACAAGTTTATTTATTTAACTGCTTATTAAGGAGTAGAGCTTTTTCTCTCAAAGTTTCTATGCGATATGCAGATTTCTAACCTTCTGTAAGGTCACCAGTACCAGGAGATAATTGATAGCTCAGTCCTGCCACGCCCGAGCGGAATAAGCGGCCACGGAAACAACTCCTTTATCGCAACCGCAGCGCGGCGCATATACCGGGTGGTAATCGCTGATACTGCTGGAACTGGCACCTTCAAGAACAGCTTTTGAATCATAGAAACTACATCAATTCTGGAAGGTATTGTGACGGTAGAGAAAACACGAGTGCATTTATCATCGCCCTAATTACTTAGCAATTGTTCACTTCCTAACTTATAGGTTCCACAGAGCATTTCACCGCGAAAGAGTGCCACACCTAGTTGATAGTTGAAGATAGATCCCGTTCTTAATGGTTACACTGCATAGCAGGATTTTTGTCTCTGGAGTAATCAGTGTAATTCCGAACCGCTAATATTTGAGAAATACAGAAAATGGCCGTTACTCCCTACAGACCTTGCTTTAGTGACTTGAAAAGTGTTTGGTCTGAAATTAGCCCAATTCCAATGAGGAGGCTAACATATTCGCGTCTTTTGGTTCGCATTGAATCAGAAAGAACTTGAATAAAAATAATGTGGTTACTCTGGAGTCTTACAAAAAAAAGATCACTCGATACTCAAGAGGTTTCAGAAATGAGGATGCATTCTAGATTTGTAGCTACACTGCAAATCCTATTCTCGAAGAAGCCATCAACAATAGTGTCCATCCTTTTTTATTTGTGCTCTTTTCATGTTTCTTCATCATTTTTTCTGTTTTCTGTTTCTTTTTTAATGACGTTCAAAGTTTAACATATCCCTACGAAAGCGCCTGCCTCGCTCTTCTGAGTAAGTCAGCTCCCTTGTTCTCCTCGATTATTACAAGATGAATATCAAGGAAATAGACTTTGATGAAAATTCTGAATTTCCTTGTGGCATAGTTCTATGCGAGGACCTGAGCAAGCTGATAATATCTTTCAGCCTTATGATTAACCAGGAAGTCGTAAAACACTGCAACAAACCTGTTTCAAGTCGCTTTCTCCGTCGTGTCCACCTTCTGGAGATTCTTCACAGGACTCTATGATCTTCTTTATCTGTGGTCTGACGTAGTTACCAGCCTTAACCGTTGCCTTAAGCAGCTGTGGAAAGACATGTTGGAGGTAGTTAAAAGCTGCTGACTAATTGTTAAGAAGAGTGACCAATTGCTTGATACGACCCAACTTGATGAGCAGTGGCGGAATCAGCAGTCTCCGATGGTCTACAAGAGGCTCGCACTTGATGCTGTTCTTCCATGCAGGGAACTCGGTTCGCTGCGGACATTCTCCTTTGGACCTTAGTGCATTCAACTTTAGTGCACCTTAGTGTCCCGGTTGCCACTCAAGTAGAGAAAGCAAGAAAACTCGGTAAAACCGCTTTCGAGGCATGACCAGGAATGACACCACTTTGGAGTCGCTAGTGCCCTCTCAGCCATTATCGCCAGGCGTCAAGGCACTGAGCAACATCTTGGCCTTGGCGTAGCCCTCTTTGAGGTGCACCAATTGAGCCGTGTGGAGCGACGGGTACTTGTTCGCATTACGAAGCAGCACAGCTTTGAGGCTCGTGGATGAAATTGTAATATCTAGGCACTCGGGTGATTCCTATAGCTTCGAATTGACAGGCCATTTTGTACAGCTCATTTTTCCAACTAAAGAAGTTGGAAACAAGTTGATAACGCTTTCTTCGAGTTGTTACTTTAGCAGTTTCATTCAACAAGCCCTATTCCTCGAGTCTAAATATCAGCTAATCCATCTTTGGAGGAATGGGACGGAGAGCCAAGCGAATTGCGGTAACGGAGCTCCGGTGGATAAAGAAATATGTGGACACATGATGGGAGGCGCGCTCTGGCTAGTTTGACGCTTTGAAGGGTCCACCATGCAGAAGCAGCAGTTTCTTGAGTGATTAGTCGGCTCCCCCAAATGTTTGGTATTGCAAACTTTAAGGCTCTCTTTTCTTTTCGTGTACCCTTCTATAAACCTATAAACGCACCAGAATTATGTTGGCTGAAAATCTATTCTGCTCATTTTCCAATAGCGTACAAGAAATTCTGTACCCAGGCTGGGTTCGGTTGGCTGGGACCGGACGGCTATAGTGAGGGTTAGGGTCACCGGCTAGGCCGGGGTCAGACCTATGCATTGCCGGATGTGTGGTGACGAGAGGTCACCGGGGCTCTTGGGTACGGGAAGTTGGCCAAGTAAGTCGTGGTGTTGGAGGCTCCCGGTCTCGCCGAGTTATGCACCTGGATTCGTGCAGGCGTGCTCCGGCGATGCTGCCACGCACGCAAGGGAACGAGTACCCAAGGCCCGAGTGGAGCTGGATAGCTCGCTCGTTGTTGACTTGTTTATACCGCGTTCCCCGTGTAGCGTGTTCGTGACCCCGTGTGTTGGCGTCTTGCGGTGGAAGCTTACGACTGTGGTAGTTGTCGACTCGGACTAGCCAGCAGTTATTCAGCCAGCCGGGTTTTGGACGGCGTACGCTCGTACTGTTGTGTGCTTCGATGCGCCTTGCACGAAGAACGCCTTGCACGAAGAACGCCAGCACAGAACCAACACCAACAGTTTATTCTACTGCAGAGCAGAGGGAGCACGACTTCACTCGCCCCTCTCTCCCCACTGAATCCCCCTCCTCGCCCACGGCTGTGTTTTGGCCGACCCCGATGGTGAGTCCACCATCTGACTGTGGTTACCGGCCTGTCCAAACCAAACCACAGGCGGACCACAGCTATGCACCACCGGTGATGCTCCTGACACAGCTGTTTAAGGAAGGAGCGGTACCGGCCTGCATATACTCAGACCACATGTTGGACTCGGGAGTCGGTACAACGACAGGACTGCGGAAGCCGACTGACCCCAACTAACACGTTTGTTCGCGCTTGCTGTGTCATCTTGCGCTCCCATAGTGTATAATGTATAGGATCCTCCCTGTAGACTTGTTTAGTTCCCCTGTTGTTGTTGGCGCATGCGTTATTATAAAGATGTTTAACCTGACGGCCGCTCGTCTTACCCTAGCTCGGCGGCATGGCGAGCGGCAGCGTGGCCGGAGTATGGCGGGGTTTGGCGGGAATTAGCCTCTGACCCCTGGAACCCGGTTACAATTCTATCTACCGAGCAGCGATTGTTCACCTCACCTTCAGGAGTTCTCTTTCAGCGTTCGCATGTGAAATGAGGCGCTCAGGCGGTGTCTTGTTCCCCCGACAGGCATGCCGAAGTTGCCATAATAGACCTCACGCACCTTAAAAAAAAGACGCGTTCACTGGGTATTTTGTCGCTCTGGTCTCAATAAATTGTCCACGCATGTAGCAAAATTCACCAACCTCTTGATAGCATGTCAATCAAATATGGATATTTAGTATTATTTTTTCTCTGCAATAAAATTAACGAAGATTTCTTTTAAGGCACCTGTACTGTTACCTTTCTACAGATAATATTTAATAAGATTAAATTAGCCCGCCCTTCGCTAATTCGGGTAGCAGTACAATACTTAATGATTAATGCTCGAGTATGACGATCGCACCGTGCCAAACAGCAAAACCGGGGAATTTCAAACTGTCAACGTCATAACCGCAGCTGCCCAAATTTTGTGAAGTAGTAGCTATTTCTTATTATGTTTGGCATAAAGTATTTGACGACCATACTACATTGTAGACAAGGACAAAACGTGAATTCAATTCTCTTTTCTAGCTTTAAGACCCAGAGCGGCTAATAGGATCTAGCAACTTTCATAATCTGGCTGATTTAGCATACGAATGTTTCGGCCTTGATGACGACCTGGTGAAACACATGTCACGGTGAGGAGTGAATGAGAGGGGGACTCGCGTTATGAGAAAACAGCTGACAATAACATCGGTGGATATTAAATAAAGCTTGCTGCTCACAAAAAGTGAAACACGTAGTTTATATTTGCCGCGCCAGTCACGATCGTCAGTCACTCTACTTCTGGTCAAACTGGTATGAAATCAGTCGAGACTTAAGCTTAAAAAATATATCGAAATACTGCACTTAAGCTTAAAAAATATATCGAAAACAATCGGAGAAGTTATCCATTGTATAGATAATATATTTGGGCAAGGTTTTACTTGCATTCTATCATATAATAAGAGAACAGAGCGCTGTCGCTGAATTATAGACATATATGTTCGTGATACCCGATGCATATCGAAAATATTGGCTGATATAACAGCTTCGTTTGTATAGCGGCAGAAGAGCCTTATCGGCTATCACTACGGCTTGCAGTTGGCAACAAAGAATCGCCCGCTGCAGTATTCGAACCCGCTATCTTGGCGGAGAAGCTAGACAACGTTGCATGTATTGCATTAACCTAGAAGCTTTAGAACTTTGTCTAGGTGAGGTCCGCAGTGAGAAGAGCAGTCCCTGGCGGCATTTCGTCTGCTAACCTATAAATCTCTATTCTGAAAGTAAGCGATGACAATTAATTGGACTCGAAAATCCATGAACCACCTAGAATTAAGCGTGTATGCAACGGCTGCCAATAGTTGAGTTAAAAGTGGCGGCTAAATATGTGCGATGTTCGCCCAAATACACCAGCGTGAGTATGTGCGACCAGCCTCGCGATGATGAGCAAAAAGGTTCACACTTAAAATAAGATCTCGCCCAAATTTACCAGAAGGCAAAGAGTGCAACACAAATTCTGACGCATTTTAATGAAAGTGAAATGAAACGCGAGTGCAGCTGGGCAGACAGCTCGATCAATAGTTCGTGCAGTCAAAGTTCCAAGCTACACTGCAACGCTGAACATAAAAAGTTGGTCTTTCGGATCTCAGAAGTTTAACAGGTGACATATAATCCGATGGCCAAAGTCAGAGCTTACTGCACATTTCGAAGCAAGCGGCTTCTGAGAGAAAACAGCGATGGCTGCTGCTAGTCATGCTAGCGGGGCATGGTCTGTTTTGCTGCTAATCAGCTTGTAGAACACGTTGAAAAGAATGAATTGTCACAGCCATTTCAGTCGGGATTCAAGTAGCACCACTCCACTGAAACTGCTTTCCCTCGTTTAACCTACGTGCAATGCTCGGGTGCATACAAGCTATGCATCATAACTTTATGTCAGTATTTAGGTTTTCTGCCTAGGACAAACCGTAAGTCTGGCTACAAAAATTCGCACACTAGACAAACCTGATGTGTTTTACGAGAAACACGGTACAAGCAGTATTTTATTGCCGAAAACCTTGGCTAGTTAGTCACAATCATAAAATTGCTGCGGCATGATTGCATGATCTCCGAGGTTCTGTCGTGTACAGAGTCTGTATAGATTCCAGTCAATTTACAAAAATGCTTCAAAATCATAATAATAATAATACATATGATATAGTGCCCACAGAGAACTCAATCTCTTTCTAGGCGCTTTAAATTTGCTGCAAAGGAAGCAAGATCGAATGGTTAATGGTATCATGCTCGATAAATAACAAGAATAACATGATTAGGGGTGACATGCACAGGGTCAGCATGCAAGTGTCTTTAGTGGCAGCATGCACAGTGCCAGTAGGCATACGCACATAAAGGACTAATCATAGGGACACACTAAATACTTTGATACAAGACAAGATGTGCCGTGTAAATTACAGGCTTGAATACTGCTTAAGAAGTTTTGATTACATGTTGACACTGCGAATATTACCTTTAACCATATTATGCTTGTTGACAGTGGGCATGTTAGCGATAACCGTACGATCAAGGCTCCTTTACAGCTAATGTAAAATGCCTAGAAATATGTTAAGCTCTCTTCTGGCGCTATACACAAATATCATATTTATTATCTGATGGCAATCTAGTCAGTTTCAAATAGTTTCTCCCTGTCTACGCCGGGTAGCTTAGAAAAGCCAGGACTTCTTTTTCGTTCGAAAACTGAATTTACGCCAGTCAGAAGCAAATAAATTTAAACGTCATTGAACTATTTGCTTGCCAACTCTGAAAGGTCTCACTTTCCGAATATTAATGGTTTGGCCGATAGGTGTTTCGCCTTCTTCATTGAAAAAATTGCACATGCCTATGCCTCCCCGAAGCCAACTCCGACTGAAGCAAATGTTGAGTCGCAACCTGTGACCTTCCGTAAGAAGTTTTCCGAGATTTTCATACTCGGCTACTTATATAAAGTCTAGCAAAAAGAGTCAATCTCCCAAAGATCCTCCACCATTCCCTCTCTAGTATTCACTGGCAGACAAATTTAGTCTAGCCACGCCTCAGGTTTTTAATGCTTCTCTGGATAACGGGGCTGGTCCAAAGTCTTTCAAATCGGCAAGTGTTCGGCTAGGCTTGGACTAGATTCAGATTCCTGGACTAGATTCCTTGGACTAGATTCCTGGAAAATTATCGCCCGGCTTCCCTTCTGTTTTATCCAAGATTCTCGGAAATATTGTTGTCTAGAAGCTTGTAGAGCAACTGAAAGGAGTTTCAAAAAAAGTTTAGTCAGAATTTTCACCGCGTAACCATTCCACTGAAGCAGCTCTCCTCCGCGTGACCTACGACATACTAAGAAGCAACAATGATTACAGGAATATTACCGCAATTGTACTGCTTGATCTATAAGCTGCGTTAGACACTATTGATCAAGATATCCTACTTTAACGATTGAGAACAGCTGGTGGTCTGGCAGAAGGAGCTGTGGCGCAATTCAAGTCGTAGTTGTCCGATCATTTTCAATCCGTATCGTGCGGTGGTCAATTCTCATCCACCAGACCAGTCACATGTGGAGTTCCGCAAGAGTCCGTTCTAATGCCTTTGCTTTTCTCCAGTCACACCGAAACTCTGGGAAAGTAATCCGGGCGCATGGAATTGGTGATCACTTTAATGCTGACGAGACTCCGCTGTATTTGTCGTATAAACCACCGGAATCTGCTACAGCGACTAATATGTAAACTGAATGAATGCTCGCCGCGAAGACATATGATTCTGGATGTCGGGAAATTTCTGTAAATTAAAAGATGATAAAACCAAACTCATGCGGACTTCTACGAACTCCTGGGAAACCCCAAGCGTGCGACTGGACTAGGAGATTTTGTTCTTACAAAAGGTGATGCTGTAGTACGGCCGTCACCGAGTGCTCGGAATTGAGGAGTCCTTTTTAATAACTGCTCCAGTTTTGAAAGCTTTATTTAGAAGACTGGCTCCGCAGCTAGCCATCACCTCCAATCCATGCATACAATTAGGAATGTTTACCACTGTGGCTTGCTGAAACGTACAAAGACCGTTGGCGACCAGTGGCTTTCCTAAGATATTGTGCGCCCGGGGCCGAACTGTACAGATGGCGCCCCCCCCCCCCCCCCAGTATTAAGAGCCCATTTTGGCGTTCCCTGATCCAGCGTCCGTGATCCGGCATCGGTGAAATTTGTCCCCCTACCCCTTCGGTACGCTACTGTCGGTGACATAAGAATTTAGAACTCATTTTAGAACTCATTTCCGCAATTCTTACGTAGCAGCATCTACTTTCTGTTGCCGACTGAGGCTAATCCTTTCCAGCCTTCCTGAGCTGCCACTTCCTCGACTGACCTAACTCAGCTTCTGTGCTTCTCACCTTCTCTTTGCTGCGTGAGATGAAGTCTGTTGGCTATCGAATGCGCACCGAAATCCGCTTAGGCTTTTAGTTCACTATAGAAAACTCTCCCGCGTAACCCTTCCTAGTTTTGTGGAGTTGGATAAGGAGATATATTACAAGACCAGTAGAAACTGAGAGCTACGCCACTGGCTTAGGGAGCTACGGGGATGATGAGGCATTTATGAGATCAAGTGAATTATGCGAATGATTAGACACCTTGGCTGCTTTCAAAATAATTATTATGATATTTAAATTTTTCCATAAGCAATGGAAAGTGAAGTATGAAAACAAGTAGAGCCTATCGTAGTGAGAACCTTGAGCAATGTAGAGTGTACCAGTGTACACCAGTATACACCAGTGTACACCAGTGTAGATATGCAACTCGAAGGACCGATTGGTTGTTTGGTGGTTCGTAGGTCAACAGTCGGCGCCGGCGACCTCGGCATTGCTAGCGGCGACTGTTCAGAATCGGGTTGCTTCAGAAACAACGCCGATTTACTGAATGTATTCGTACTCAGCGCACCCAAAAGATACATCGAATGTATACCCCCCCCCCGCAAGAATTGTAAGAGCGCTCTGGGCTACCTAAGTTTTTTGCAACTTGACTTCACTAGCATCAGACTGAGCTGCTTCACAAACAACAACAGCCTCCTGATACTAGAAAGCTCTCTAGCACTCGAAGTCTGAAGGTGATCTACACTAAACTTGGTTTGCATTGAGACATCAAATTTCTTCCTTGCACGCTTTGAAGAGTAGAGACCCGTCACGTGGGTCCCTCCCCCACAGTGAGGGCTGAGATACCTGCCCTAGGGACACGGCCAGGAGTGGCCTAACTGCAGCCGTTGCCACAGATGCACACTGGACTCCGGATAGGCATCGTCTCTGTCCGGAAAACAAAACAATGAGGGTCTCTCTCTGTCTCTCTGTCTGTCTCTGTCTGTCTCTGTCTGTCTCAGTCTGTCTCTGTCTGTCTCTGTCTGTCTCTGTCTGTCTCTGTCTGTCTCTGTCTGTCTCTGTCTGTCTCTGTCTGTCTGTCTCTCTCTCTCTCTCTCTCTCTCTCTCTCTCTCTCTCTCTCTCTCTCTCTCTCTCTCTCTCTCTCTCTCTCTCTCTCTCTCTCTAACATTTGCGGTTCCGTGTGTAGTTCGGGAATTCGGTCGCACCTCGCTTGGCTGGGATGGAGAAGAACCAAGCTCATATACGACTTCTGGATCTGGCCCTGAGCCTGGCAGCTAGAGTGCTGTGATAATAATGATAATAATAATAATAATTCACTTGATAAAGTGCCCTCAGAGAACTCAATCTCTCTCTGGGTGCTTTACATTTGCTGTAAAGTGAAATGCAATTGAATGGTAAGTAAAATCATGCTTGAAAAACAAACGAGATGAATAATATGGTTAGAGGTGACATGCACAGGGTCAGCATGCAAATGTGGTTAGTGGCAGCATGCACAGTGTCAGCACGCATAAGCACATCAAAGACGAATCACAGGGACCCACTAAATGCTGTCCTAAATAGTTGTGTTTTCAAGTTCTTTTTAAATGTGGTCAGGTCAGGGGATGTTTTGACGCAGGTCGGGAGGGAGTTCCAGGCTTTGGGAGCATACAGACTAAATGCACGGTCTCCAAAGGATTTAAGGTTTGTATGAGGTATTTCCAGACTGTTGGATTCCGAAAAGCGGGTGGTAAGATGCTTGGCCTGATGGGGTAGTATATCTGACAGATAGGCTGGAGTCATAGAATGAAGGGACCTAAAAGTGAGCGACAAAACCTTGAAGTCAATCCGTTGCTTGACTGGTAGCCAGTGCAGGTCGGCGAGAAGTGGAGTAATGTGGCAACTGCGACGCTCACGACAGACAAGCCTAGCTGCAGAGTTTTGCACAAGCTGCTATCGCCTGATCGCACATGCTGGTAGGCCAGTAAGCAGTGAGTTGCAGAAGTCGAGACGGGATGTTACGAATGCATGAACTAACTTGGACGTGGTATCTTTATCTAAACAAGCCCGAATTTTAGCAATGTTATGAAGCTGAAAATATGCAGATTTGACTGTGGAGCTGATGTGGTCGTCTAACGAGAGGTCGCTTTGGAATATGACACCTAGATTCCGAGCTGATTCGACAGAAGATATGCTGGCAGAGCCAATTTTGAGAGTCAGCCTTTCCAATCTCTGAATCACACTGGGTTTGCCCATAACTAGTAAGTTAGTTTTATCATCGTTAAGTTTTAGAAAATTTGCTGCCATCCATGTGCGGATGTCATCAATGCATGCAGCAAGTGAGTTGAGAGAATTTGAGGTGCTCGAAGGCTGGGAGGGATCAAAGCAAAGGAACAACTGAGTGTCATCTGCATAGAAGTGAAAGCCTAGATTGTGCTTGGCAATCACATCAGCAAGAGGCAGAGTATAAACCGTGAAAAGAACCGGACCTAGCACGGAGCCCTGAGGTACTCCATATTTCAGAGGTACTTCAGATGATCGTTGTCCATTCACGTCAATACTCTGGAATCTCCCACTGAGATAGGACCTGAACCACTGCAGAGCAGTGCCAGTGATGCCCAGGCGAGATGAGAGGCGCTCTAGAAGAACTTTGTGATCGATGGAATCAAAAGCTGCCGAAAGATCGAGCAAAACAAGCCGAGACACTCTACCCATGTCTGCATTCCTAAGTAGGTCGTTGTATACCCGAAGCAATGCTGACTCTGTGGAGTGATTAGCTCTAAAGCCAGGCTAGAACTTACTAGCAAGGTATGAGGTTTCGATATACGAGTTCAGCTGGTCCGCCATGACCCGTTCGAGTGTCTTTGATAGGAATGGTAGAAGGGAAACTGGGTGGTAGTTGCTCAAGTTCTCTTGGTCAAGTGTAGCTTTCTTGAGAAGTGGCCTGACTACAGCTTTTTTGAAAGGTGCTGGGACATGACCTGAGGCTAATGACATATTAATTATGTTAGTTATGCATGGCAGCAGCAGATCAATGCAACGTAGGAGCAGGACAGTGAGAATAGGGTCCAGAGGACTTGTTGTCTTCTTTGATTGAGATACGAACTTTAGGACTAGATCACTAGTGACCTGCTTAAATGCAGACATTGAGGTGCTGCCAGGAACCGAGAAACAGCATTCTAGTGGGGAGGTTGTCATCGCAGGGATAGATTCCCTGATCTTGTCTATCTTCTGCACAAAGAATCGAGAGAAGCGATCGGCCAGATCATCATTAGGATCATCAGGTAATGAGCTAATCTGGGAACGGTTGAGGAGATGGTTTATTGTCGACATCAGCATTTTTGGGTTGTGCATCTGTGATTCAACAATGTTTTTATAAAAACTAGACTTAGCCTTTGCTAGGATCGATTGGTACGACCTACAGTAGTCTTCATATGCCTGTCGATGGACAGTTAGTCCGGATCTTTTGTATGCTTTTTCAAGCTTTCGTTTAGTAGACTTGGCTAGTTTAATGTCTGCGGTAAACCATAGGCCGTCTGGGCGGGGGCGCACAGTGCGCTTTCTCAGAGGGGCAAACTCGTCTAGCGTGTCAGCTAGTGTCGTGTTGAAGCTATATACCAATGATGACAGGTCGGAGGGAGGATTGAGCAGCAGAGGTGAAGCAGATATTCTCGCACGGACAGCATCGATGTCAAGGGTCTTGAGGTTTCGCTGAGTAACAGTAGGTTTATCGATAGCTAGCAAGTTGGTTGTCTTGTCGTTCAATTTGAGAGACTTTGCTACCATTAAAGAGCAAAATGTCATTTTTGCTGCCATTCAAGAGCAAAATGTCAGCAATAAATTCAGCGAGGAAGTTGACGGAGTTTGACGTGCCGGAGGGCTCGGAGGAATCAAGCATAGATAAGTACAGCTGTGTATAAAAGGCAGTCTGTGCAGCAACCCTCGTAGTGTCAGGCGTGTAGTTTAGTCAGGCGTGTAGTTTCGTATGTACGTACGTATGTGTGTATTGTATGCGGGCTCCTTTGATGAGCCTGTGATGTGGCGTGGATACAGGCCGGTAACCAGCTGATGGCCAGATGGTGGATTAACCATCAGGGTCGGCCGGTGCACAGTTGTGGTCGATGAGTCATCGGAGTCGACCAGGGGAGGGGAGTCGTGTGAGAGTAGGGGCCGAGGGGAGCCGTGGGCTCTTGGGCTCCGTGCGTTGGGAATAAACTGTCGGTGTTGGGCATCGGCTGGCTCTCTGCTGTGCGAACAAACAACAGCTGTGTATAAAAGGCAATCTGTGCAGTAACCCTCGTACGTCAGGTGATGAAAGTCAGTCATGATCGTTTGCATACTTTCTCAAGCCTGCGCTAATTAGTCGTAGCTAATTTAATGTCTACAGTAAACAATGGGCCATCCGGACGAGTGCGGACAATATGCTTATTCAGAGGACCAAAATCGTCCAGCCCATCGGCAAGTGTCGTGCTGTAGCATTCCACCAGTGAGGGCAGGTCGGACAGGTCGGATGGAGCAGCAGCAGCAGCAGCAGCGAAGAAGATTGTCGATCGAGAAGTTGGTCGATTTCTGCCAGGTCTCGGTCAAAGCAAATAGGTCATGGGAGTCAACAAGAATCGTGTCACATATCACTAAGGGTTTTAATGCAGATTGATCGCGAACTCCATTGGCACACTCGAGTGCCCGAGGTTGTTGCAAAAGGCCTGACGACCAAGAAGTTAGAGCGATTCACAGCCGTCTTATGACACGAGATGAAGCAAATCACCACATGGGATATGAAGCAAATGACTACATGCGATAAATTGTAGTGAAAATGAAATGATGAGAAGCATAGCGAAAGGCTTAGAAATGAAGCAAAGCTAGACCAGCTGTGAAACAAGGGTGCTGCTAGTAACTCGGAGCGTTTCATTGTGTCTGTTTATATGACACATAAGTTAAAGCAAACACTTACCAGGAAAATTAGGAGCTGCTCCGTGGCTGGGCAGGAGGCTGGACTTGTAGGTGGCTGGAAGACGGTAGTGGGATCGGATCAGCCGATACTTTGCGGTCCGGTCATCGCGCGTCTGGGAATACACACGTTGTGATGAGAGGAATTTAAAGTCTTGCTTCGGTATTGCGAATATCTTGCTACATACCACTCAAAGGCTTGCTGCTTTGTCCGTTGCAAAGGGACAGCTGAGACCTCGAATTATCGAGGCCAACGAGAAAGACAGAAAAAAGAGGCATGGATAGATAGAGACATAACAGAGTTATATAGATAGATAAATATATATATATATATATATATATATATATAGAGAGAGAGAGAGAGAGAGAGAGAGAGAGAGAGATAGAGAGAGAGAGGGAGAGAGAGAGATCTACACTGTCGCAGAACAATGCTGCAAAAGTCGTAAGGTTTCGGTTATTGGCTCAACCATGCTAACTTTATCTAGTTCCTTGTTAAATCTTCGAGTAAGCTAACGACCGTCCATGGACAGCATCGACTACATAATACAAATTATAAAGAGCACGCCCCGATGGGCGCTCCACAGCGGAAAATCCGACGGCAAGCAAGGTTCCAAGGCAGGCATGGTGAGCATCCTACAGAGAATTAAGAAAAAATTGTTGTCGTCAGATAGGAAAGAATGTCAACAGAAAAGAAACATTGGCGAGCATTTCTGCAGAGCGGAGGTGAATGCAGAATGCAGTCGTCTTGGCTCAGACAATCGCTCTCCTGCGATACACACGGAACCAAATCTGCCCAAATCTGCCTTTCCTCGGTGGCCATTTCGCCCTCCCACTTCGCTCTCATCCGATCCAGAGCGTACGACTGGAGAAGCGCTCCGCTGTTAGAGTTAGTTACAGTCTTCTCGTCTTCAGCTTCGAGCCGTCGGTGTCCCAATTGACAGCAGCTGCTTTTCTTCTTTGTCGAAGGTGGAACTTATGGCTTCTTTCTCTCTAAGCGTGTGTTGCCTTTTTTTCTTTGCTGCCATTGGCATTAAACGAGGTCTGCATTAGCTAGTCTACTTCTTGTTGACCCTGTGCATGTCTACCTCTAACAACCTTACGCTCGTTGGGCATGCTACCGCTAACCATTCGATCATGCTTTCTATACAGCAAATGTAAAGTGCCTAGAAAGAGATCGATTTCTCTGAGGGTACTTTAACATATGCATTATGATTATGATTATTATTGTTATTATCATTATTGGAGACCACGCTGGCGCTAGGGGTCACGGCTACAAAAAAACATTAAGTCAATAACAATGCCAAGGACATACACGCGGTCGCCTAGCCTGCGACGTGCTGGGTGCTGGCCTTGGTCACGATGTTCAGGTAGAGCTCTCGATTGCTGATTCAAATTAGCTCTCGTAAAGGGTCTCCTTCGTTCTGAATTGCTAGATTGTTCCTACCGCGACATTACGGTGTAAGCGAATCACTAGGCAACCGCCTGGTCCCTCTCCGTCGAAACTCGTTCGGCAGAACGGTGAGTCCCCTGCTACGCGCTTTCGAGCGTCGCGCCTTCGCGCGACGCATGGTTGCTTGAATTCTTGCACGTTGCGCAGCAGAGTCGTGCACGACGAGCAGCAGAGCCGCGCAGCAGTTCCGCGGACCGTGTTTACTTAGCAGCGGGTCTCCGATACCCACCTGCCTAGTGCCACCTGCGATCGATCGAATCGTGGTTCACGCCCTGCATTCTATCAGTTTGCACCGCTGCCCACGATTTCAATTTCTCGATTGAATCATCCCAAATTATACTCTCAGGAAAGCCCTGAAAATTCACGCGGAGCTGGGCGGTTCATCTGATTCGTTGGGGGAGGGTGATAAGAAGAGCTGTGGTAGCGGCGGCCTGTAGCTGGGCTCCAGCGGTTGCCGGCAGAGCCCGGCACGACACTGGACAAGACCCTATATTATGCTTTACACTTGACGGAAGGAAAGGCAAAGCGAGACCCCTCACCATTTTTGCCGTCTTCCGTAACGAACGCAGCACAGTCGGCGTCCTTTGAGGCTCGCGCGCCCACTTTTCTAAATTCGTCGACCTAGCTCTCCGAGCCACTATTTCGCTGATGAATTAAAGAAGTGGGGTCCTTGCTTTATACATATATTTCGTGACGTCTCGGGTGTGATAGACTGCCATTAGGATTAGCCATTAGTAGTTTCCTGTTGAATGGGGTGTTTCCTTTAAACTGCATCCACACTGTTGACGTTCCTTCTCGCTTGACGCAGACCTGGCGCCGATTTCTCCCTGGTTTGAGTCACCATCGGCCGACGTCGCCATGAAGTAGAAGCTGCAACGACTTTAAAGCCGCGTTTATGCAGTCAGTCTTGCTACAGTCCAGCTTGTATCTTTCTTCAGTCCAGTCTTTGTTGCATACGTCACCAAGACTGTGGGCGGTCTTATGGAAGTCTGAACAAGACTCGACAGCTGAGCATGTGTAAAGACTGACCAATCAAATGGTAATACATTTAAATCAGGCCAAATCATACATTTTAATCATACATTTAAATCAGGCCAAGACTGAGCCGAGACTGAACATATGACCAATCATTGGGCGCCTTCAAGGGCACACGTTCTTCATTACTTTGAAAAGCATGGCGTACGACTTAATAGGCTACGTCAGTCCTTGTTGATGGGATACTCTTCATATAGGAAACCAATTGTGAGACAGCAGCCGAAAAAGGTAATCTCGGAACGTTTAAATTCACCGTGCATTTCCTTTCCCCGATCAAAATCAAATTTCCCATGATCGCTCTGGAGGTGGAGCAAGTACGAAGCCAGACTAAAGGAAAACTGAGGGTATAAACTCCCTACATAAAGGAAGACTGAAGAAGGACAGAAGCACGACTGACCACGTAACCACTGCTTAAGCCTCCTCGATGTACCAGCCGACCGATCAAAACCCGGGGCGTGTCTTATACCCCCCACCTAATCATCAGTGGCCGGTCTAAATAAATCCAGGTGTTCTGACAGAGCTGCTTGTCAAAGGTTCCTAACACCTGGTCTGGTGGTTTTGGCCACAAAGCTCCCAATTGCTATTGTAAAATTTTAAACTTTAGTTGTAATTTTTGGGTTCCCGGTGAAGAAGAATTCCATCGCGTCGTCATCACGATTGACGAATGTTGTAGACCTCCACGAACAAGTAAAGAGTTGCTTATTCAGCAGCCTCATTTATAGAGCAGTACAAGCAGAGCCTGAGCAGCCATCAACCCGACCCGACCCCCTCCCGAAAGGCAAGCAATGATGGATCGCCTGCTGTAGGGCTCAAACTTACGACCTATCTGCCCCCCCCCTTAGAGCCCGAGATGAGCTTGGCAGCAGACACCATTCTATCAATCAGAAGCCTCAGCTCGGCTCTCAGAGTGCAATCTCAGCCTGGTCAGCGGCTTTCAACCAGCTCGATGATTATCGTCCACCCCAGCACCACCGCACGATGCATGTGCGTGCACAACAGCTTTGGTCTTCCGCCGACCGTGAGCGGAGCAGTGGCCCAAATACAAAGCAAGTGATCCTCTCACGGCATCAGCTACAACTGGCGAAAAACTTGGCAGATCGTCCTGTCTGCCGTCATCATCGTAGCAGCCACATCGCAACACTTCTGTCTGAGCTTCACTGGTATTATTGAATTGATTTCAAGATCTCCAGTCTGACTTACCGGTTGCTTCACTCGCTTGGACCAGCCTACCTAACCACCCTCCTTGCTCCTCCAGTTTGTTCTCGTTAACACCACTCCTCGACTTCCAGTCGTCTCGACGTTCTTCGAACTCAGTTAAATCTGTGGGTGGTTGAGCCTTCAGATCGATTCCCCGAACGTCTGTAACTTGCTTCCTGTTACGGTCGCTTCCTGCAAGGACCTTTTGTCTTTTTCAACTAAAGACGAATCTGTTCTGGCCAACATTTCCCTTCGCCCACATGAACTTGTCGTTTTTGTTCCCGTGTGCTTGGCTTGGGTACCCGTGCATGTAATATTCCGTGCATTTTACAAGCCAGAGATCTTACGAACTGGTAGCAAATCTTCTCGTTTGCTTTAGCGTGCTAGCCTAAGCATGATACATGTTTGCGTTTGCATGCTTGATACCGTGCTTATCGCTAACGCTGCCAGTACAGCCTGTATTGATTCTCTGGCAAAGTGCATGGATAGAGATTAAGTTGTCTTAGGGTGCCAAGCAAACGACCTATTAGTATTATTATTACTATTGTGAGTAATGAAATTAAAATCTCACCTATTTATTGCAGCATTTAGTGGGTCCCTCTGATTCGTCCTTTATGTGCTTATGCATGCTGACTCTGTGCACACTGCCACTGACCCCACTTGCATGCTGACCCTGTGCACATCACCCCTAACCATCTTATTCTTGTCGTTTATTGAGCATGCTACTACTAACCATTCAATCATGCTCTCTTTGCAGCAAATGTAAAACGCCTAGAAAGCGATTGAGTTCCCTGAGGGCGCTTTATCAAGTGTGGTATTATTATTATTACGCCTTGGTGGCTAAGCCACATCTGACAAACTCCGGAAATGAGCTTAGTGCAGTAACTCTCAAGACTGCCCAATGCTCCACAGTGTGAGCAAACCGCCCGTGCGGCTGCAGTCGAAAGTGGGCTCGCTGTAGTTGGTTTAAGCTACCAACATGTTCTACAGTCATTACTTTGCCAGCTGAACTGCTGCACCAGAGTTTCGCCTTCCTCGTGCCTTTGGGGCCTGTATGGACAATAATATGGGCAATAAATTAGCTGTCCCATTCCTCCACTTAAGGACCGTTGGCGACAGAAGCTTTAACTCTGCACCTCCTACACTGTGGAACACACTTCCACGGCTCTTGTGCAACGACAACTACTCTCCTGCTGCCGACTATGGCTCATTCTTTTCAGCGGTCCTGAGCTGCTACTTCCATGCCACTCACTACCTCATCTGCTCTCCTGACTCTGCTATGCTTCCCACTTTTTCTTTGTTGCGTGAGACGAAGTCTGTAGGCTACCGAATGCGTACTGAAAGCCACTCAGGCTGTGAGTGCTCTACACAAAACTCTCCTGCGTAACACCCACATAGTCTTTATGGCTTTGTGGAGTTACAGGAGACGGAGATACATTACACATTACATTAGCTAGCACTTGCAGGGTTGCAGCACTGGCAGCAGCTCAGCAGGATTTGCTCAGCAAGTGACTCTTTTTTCTGCCACGTCCTTTGCCTGCGTGCCTCTGATCCTGCCCCCTTAGCCTCGCCTCCAGAAAACAGCTTCCGTGTGATGAGATTCGCGCTGGAGGATTTAATTAAATAGTTAATCAGAGATGTCTGCAGAGCCGAGCAGGTGCAGTTGTAGCAGACATTGCCCAAGCTGCGCGTTCGACTGCATCTGACGCAAGCAGCCACTCCATGCTGCCGTCTGCACGGTGCTGTCGTGCAAGGTCAACGTTTTAAAGTTCGGCATTCATGCTGACCACATCCAACTACACCAGTAGCTAGCTTTGGCTCCTGGAGCCTTGGCCTCAGCAACAGACAGATACGGACGTATGACGAGGCGGCAATCACCCCTAGGTCTTAGGCCAGGGGTGGGGTAATGGCACTAGCAATAGCAGGTCGTTGCAGGACTCGAGCCCGAGACCCAGGTCGCAGGCTCGAGTTCTGCAGCAAGCAATCCTGCATTGCCCCCCCCCCTTTTGGGGGAGGGGGTTAATGGCTGCTATACCGCTTTATAAACAAGGCTGTTAAATCAGCCGACCTTTTACTTCTTTAACATAGCATCTGCCTAGCGGCAGATATCCTGTCGACCGTGTGTTAACAAGGGTACACATGATATGCCGTCACAGCTGCAGCTCGCTCTCGTTTGGTGCTGATGCTCTGACATTGTCAACTGCTGTCATCGCGATGCCGGTGTCGGGGCCGCACTGCCACTGACTGCACTGCCACTGACTGCAAGTTCTCCGTTTTCTTTTTATCGGGTAGCACGTCCTCACGGAGGCTGAGCACGCTGTCACCCTAGTGCCGTGGCTAGGCTACTGCAAGCGTTGCAGGCCGCAGCTTCGTCTGCTCCTTGCGCTGCTGCACACCGCAAAGCGGTTCTTGTTCCATTACTTCAGGAGCGGCGGAGGAGGCAGCTAGCTAGTGCAGCGGGTCGTGCGCGAGTGACGCCGCTGCACTTCTCCAGCATGGCTGGTTGCTTCGAGCTCGCGGAGGCGTCTAAGCCGCAGAGGACGTGCGGCTGGCTGAAAGCCGGCGCGCCACCTCTGACGCCCGACGATGCCGCCAACGACGTGCTGTACTCGCTGCCGTCAGACGTTGGCGCGGCGTCGCACCACACCGTGTTCTTTGGTGGCGACACGCAGGTAGCCTAGCTCGGAGCTAGCGCGCACTTTCAGTAAATGCCACCGGCAGCACACGGTCTGCACTCCCCGATGGGGCCCTTCGAAGCCCCACCCACCCTACCCAATGGCGGTCTCTCGAGTATTTGCGGCATCGTGTTTGTTTAATGTGAAAAGCAGCTCAAGCCCCTGCACGGGCGCACGTGGGCAATGCTTTCGATGTGAACTTTGCACCAGCGCCGGTGCAGCACCGGACAAAGCTAGCCTCTAACGGCCTCTAGCCTCCCGTTTCAGGACTCTAAGGAAGCCATGCAGTGCCACAGGGATAACCAGCGTTACAGCGCCTGGAGCTTGGAAGCGGTGCTGGACATACTGTCGCAGCGATTTCCCGATGCAATCGTCTGGGTCGTCCGGCCGAACCGCATGCGTCTGCACACGTTCGCAGTCTATTCGACGTTTGTCGACTGCAACGACTTGGGCGTGCCCGCCGACGACGGAATGACGCCTTGCGGTCGTGCGCTGACCGCGCTCGACGGCCTGCTGGTGCGCTCACTCGCAGCCGCGGTTTCCTCGCAGGCTCGCTCCTGCCACTTACGGTCAGCCGACGACCACGACGGCACTTCGGACGTTGCCGTGCAGCGAGCCAGCCGCCTTCCCGTCGACGTGGTGGGCTTCAGCAAAGGCTGCATCGTGCTCAACCAGCTGGCGCGAGAGCTGTCCACGCACTGGGCAGCCAACGACGCGGCAGCTGCAGTTACCGCAGGCTCGGCGGCGGCGCCCGCAGGCTCGGCGGCAACGAGGACGACGACGACCACGCGGGCGTCGCCTTTGGTGAGGCGCCTGCGCAGCATGTACTGGCTCGACGGCGGCCACTGCGGAAGCCGCAACGCCTGGCCGACCGACGACGCCAGCCTGGCGGCGATGAGCGGGCTGGGCCTGCGCGTCTGCGTGCACGTCACGCCGTATCAGGTGCACGACCCTCGACGCAGGTGGATTGGCGACGAAGAGCGCCGGTTCGTCGCCAGGCTGGCCGAGCTCGGCGGCGCCGTCACCGAGATCATGCATTTCGCCGACGAGCCGCCGTCGATTGAAAACCACTTTAAAGTGCTAAAGTGTTTCTAGCGGCCGATGTGGCAGTAGCCCGGCCCGGCCCGGCCCTCCTCCCCCGTCTGTCCTGTGCCACCCCGGGAGCGCCGGCGGCGAGGGCGGCGGCCGCGTTCGTCGAGGCCTCAGCACCGCGTGTAGGGTGCCAGTCAGCCAGCACTTCAACACGGCAGCCATTACTCGGGAAACCGCCTCTAGCATCGGCAGCGTGGCAAGTGTCAGCATGATGACCTCTCTCTCTTCTCCTAGTAGTCCTGCTGAGGCGGCGCCTGCTTGTTTCCACGTCGCAAGCTCTCGGCCCGCGGCGGCGGCGGGAGAGGCACGCTGCTCCGGGCGTTGTGCAAGCTCCAGTCGCCTCGCCACTCGTCTGCTCCGAGCAGCACCGGCTCGACAGCCCAGCCCTCGGCCTGCAGCTCGGCTCGAAACCGCGGGAACGCCTTCTTTGCCAGTCGGTACGACGCCTCGGAGACGGCGTACGAGTCGCCTGCAGCGATCGAAGGCGGCTTCAGGTGCCGATACTGCGGAGATACTGCAAGAGATGCTTGGCGCGCGCGTTTGCTGTGGCTGCTTGCTACAGCGATACCCATTTCCGTCAGCTCAAATAGAGGGCGGCCCCCCCCCACTCGCTCGCTCACTGCACCTGGATGTGCCGTCACCTGTGATCGTGTGGTCAGCCCGCGAGTGGCTCCGGCAGGATCGAGCGTGCAGCGAGTCGCCATCTCAAGGCGCCGGTGCTGCCACGTTTGCTTGCTCAATAGCAGACTGCTCTTTGACAGCACGTGTAATCACTCAATGTGCGTTATTTACGGAATAGTACTTTTGCATAAAGAGCTGCGCCTTTTTGCTTCCACGC
The DNA here is from genome assembly GCA_009760855.2 of Cristatella mucedo. NCBI lineage: Eukaryota > Metazoa > Bryozoa > Phylactolaemata > Cristatellidae > Cristatella > Cristatella mucedo. Next base: position 5,267,460 of record WPIO01000017.1, read on the forward strand.
GTGTGAGTGCACGATCTCTTTACATGTATACACTGGTATCTATATTAAGTATTAATGCACTTAATGCGTGTGTGCATGCATGCATGCACGCGGTACATACACTAACACGGTACATACACTAGCACACAGACACTCGCACAAGCCTCTCTGGCGTTTTGCAGACTGCACGCATAAGTACATAAGTTCAGAAAACTAAGCCGGACCAATCAAATTAAGGGACCTAAAAGTAAGCTGCAGGACCTTGAAGTCGGTGCGATGCTAGTAATCCCATCGAAGGTGAAGGTCAGAAAGAAGTGCCAAAATATGGCAGTTGCTGAAGAGACAATGTAATTCGGGAATCGAAGGGTGTAAAAAGCAGCACGTCCACTTCAACCTTGACTTGCTCTGCACATGCGGTGCTGTACAACGGTGACGGGCCAGTGGCGATATGAGCGCAGAGTAGAGATGGAAATCTCAAACCATACCTGCCGATATCGCTGACTTCAGGTCACTGGGATCGTATGTGCTCTACAAAAAATTGAGAACGTGCTTCGGAGCAGCTATAGCGATCACACGATCGACCAACTGCTAGGACATCCCATGGCAACACGGTGTCACCACACTGATGCACGTCTCCTCACTAGAACACACTGCATTGCTGCTGGTAACAGGATCCATCAAAGAAAACATAACCAGAGGAGTAAGAAGACAGCTCATAAAATACCATAGGGCCAACGCTGACGAGGTCGGCATGAAATGGTGGCAAAGCACAAGAATACTCAAGCGATCCAATATAAGATTGCAAAAACATGTCTGAATACAAAAAATGCATGCCAGCTGACGGGTAGTAGCAACAGCAACATGACGGATGCATACACCGATTCCACTTGCGCTACGATAGCAGACGCTCGGAAAAAGCAAAAGAGGTGCAACTGTTTGTGAGTGCGCGCATGTGTGTGTGTGTGTGTGTGTGTGTGTGTGTGTGTGTGTGTGTGTGTGTGTGTGTGTGTGTGCGTGTGTGTGTGAGCGCCCACGTGTGAGAGTGGGCAGACTCGCGATCATTGACACATCTGCGGCTAATCAAGCTGGGCTAGGCTCGCTGCAATGCACGGCAGCAGCTGCGCATGATTTTGGGAGCTCGCCGGTGACAAGCTTGCCTTGCCATCCTTGAGCATGATGGCAGCTACTCTGGGTTGCCGTTTACACAGTTGCGTGCACCAGAAGTCGCTCGGACTTTGAGCCCACTGTGCAAGCGCCTCGGCAGCAATCCCTCAGCACGGTTAGCTTGGTGGCGTCTCAGGCACACGGTCTCAGATTGTCAGCGAGCTACCACGATCTGTGCAATCAACTGCAGTAAGTATGCGCCGCATGTGCTCAGTAGTCAAGCGGGACGGCGCGCCAAGAAACAAAAATGCACTAGGAGCAGCAAGCTTACTCGATCGGCTGCTTGGGCGCACTGCACCCTGAGCCAAGCGGCATCAGAAAGCCTGGAACTCACCACCGACGCAAGTCACAACGTCCCCTGACATGACGACATTTAAAAAGAAGCTCAAAACACACCTGTCTATTACAGCATTCGGTGGGTCTTTGAGATTAGTCCTTCGTGTGCAAGTAACTGCTTACACTATGCCTGCTGCTTGCGGATGTTACTGCCAAACATTTGGCAATCCTTTCTATGCAGCATCTGTAAAGTGCCTAGAGAGAGAATCAGTTCTCTGAGGGCTCTATACAAATGCATTACTATTATTATTATTATTATTATTGTCAGAGAGGCTCACTGATGCTGACCACGTGTTTACTCCCGCCAGCAGCCAGCAAAGCTGCCGCTTGACACCACCTCCTCGCCCGACGACGAGCTGGTCCGACGTGTGGCAAGCTACACGCCTAAAGCTCACCAAAAAGCACTCGTGTCCGTGCGGCCATAGCCGACGAGATCAGCGCAGGCCCGGGCCGGCTTAGCAGCATCTATCGGCCCGGTCTTCGTGATTCGGTTAGCGAATCGCAGCAGAGGGGCTGGCGCAGGAACGAGGGGACGCACACGAGGGGCCAGCCGAGGCCGTGACAGGTGACAGGATCGGGGAAAGAGAGCAGAAAGAGGGTGCAGGCAAAGTGCCGAGGGAGCAGTGGCGCAAAGCACCGGGCAAAGAGGGGCGATGATTTTGGGAGCAAAGCGAACGACCTACCATTCTCCAGTTTTGCTGAGCGGCTACGTTGATGATCTCAGCCTGAAAGGCAGCGGTAAGCTGGTCGGCGTCGCCACTGTCCGAGCGCAGAGCTACGCATACCCGTCCTGTGCGACAAACACGCAGCTTGCCGCTCTAGCTGCGCAGCAGCTGCAACACGACGTCTACGGAGTCGTAAGCCAAAGCGTAAGCCAAGCGGCAGAGCAGCCGAACGGGTTACGACACTTCAGTTGAATTTCACCTTTCGATATGCCAAGGATGTATTTCTCTTCCTTATATAGATCCGTGAGCCTCACTAAGTCGTCAGTCCTACGAATCGCGAGAGTCAGCCACAGCTGGCCTTGCAGTGAAACAATCGGCAAGAGGCGAGCGCTCGTTACGCCAGCTCAGAACCACAGCCGAAGCCAAGGGGAGAGGTGCAATGGCGGCTGCTGCACGCTTTAGCAGCACAGGCTCTCAGCATGGCACAGTGTTAATAGAGAGCTCATGCACGCGATATTAGCATGAAGGTTTCAGCAAACGTCAACTGAGGCCAAGATCCTCTCTAACCGAGAACTCTAGACAGCACTAACTGAGGACCGTGTCTTGTGCGCAGGAGCCTAATGAACTCAGCATGCCTACGGAGCCTAACTAGGGCAGCACCAAATGACACATATGGGATTGAACCGCTGACTAAGTACATATATGCTTTCGTGACGATCTCGATGATAATAATAACAATAATAACAAATTTGCATAGCATCCTACGAGAACCAAGTCTGCCATCCGGCGCTTTACAGGTTACTGGACGAGAAGAAATAACCAAGTAGAAAATAAGGTAAGGTCATTTTATTAAACAGCCTCTTTCATTTGGCAGCAGGAGATCCTAAGCAGATATCATTGCCATTTGCAGTGGGCGATACAGAAATGCCAGTTGCAAGACTCGAATCCACAATCTGGTGCATACAATTCGAGCACTTAACCCCACGGCTAAAATTCGGAAAGAAAGGTAAAGGTGACCTAATTGCCCACTGCAGGATTCGAACCCACGACCTTAGCGGCTGAGTGTGAGCACCTTATTTCTAGGCAAATACTCAGCGGCGGGCTTAATGACATGCAGGGTATCATGCCTAGACCAACATGCAAAGGCACATAAGTATTACATTTTAGGACTAGCATCAATAAATAAAAGCCACATCCTAAAATCATCTGATTCCTAAAATGTCTTGCAAAGCTGAGGTAAACTTGTTCCTAAATATGAAAATATTGTTCAACTACTTCTTTAGCTAAAACCAGAGTAAGCATGCAATTCACAATGACAATGCAAGTACCTAAGAACAAAAGGTTCTTTGCCGGAAAAATGCCTACAATCAGACACAGCAGAGCCAACTGGGACCAGGAATCGCCTTGAATTGGCTTGCCGAGCTGGTTTGGTCTAGCGGTTAAGGTGCTCGCCCCGACCAAGGTCTGACTGAGGTCGTGGGCTCGAGCCCCGAGGCACATGTGAAGCGCCTGAATAGAGATTTAGTGCTCTTGGGGCGCTATATAAATGAATTATATTTTTTTTGGGCACGTGTACAATGTACGCAGCACAAGTAGCAGGTACGGAGAGATCAAACAGCTAAGATACATAGCTCTGGCTAGAGTTTTTGAGGCCAATGTCGTTTACCGGCTGTTACAATAAGCAACCTAAACTTTACTTCCGGTGCACCTACTCAACTTAACCGTGTTTTAAATGCTGTATAGGGCCTAATACCAATTGAAAACTTGTCATTTTTCAGAAACGAACCAAAGAGCATTATCACTAGGGAAACTAATGTCTTTTCACCTTTCGCCCATGAGCAGGTGCTGGAACTAAACGATCAGGTTCGTGGGTTGGAGTCAGCAGCAAGCAATTCCTTGATTGCTCACTGCAAGTTGGGTAGACAGCTGTTCAGGCTCTACTGCTGATATACAAACAACGCAGCTGAATCTGCTGCTGGCCTTTGCTTTAAAATTTTCTTTGTGTATCAGATTTGGAAGCTAAAAATAGATACAGCATGCACAGCTTCTTTTGTATCGCCATATGGGAATGAGTTTGGACATAGAGACAGCTCTGCCTTTGGGGGGTGGGTAAGCCTGAGTTTCTGCCAATCACCATCTGGGGTTAGTTCTGCTTGGTGCTAGGAGTGCTAAAAATCATTCTGGTCCACGGACGGGAAGAGTCGGTGCAAGTTTTGGTCAACAGCATTTTCACATGGAAATGTCCCACCAGCCTGCCCTCCAAATGTTCTACGTGAGGAGGGGGTTGGCCTTTTGCCCAAACCATTTGGAGAAGGCAACGTTGTAGCTCGGGAAGGGCAGCAGCCAGGATGGACAGAGGGTAGTCAGCCAGCGAGCAGCAGGACGCACCTTGAGTACAAGGACAGCATTTCCCTTGTAACAGCGAGCACCCTCAGCAGCCAGGATGGACAGAGGGTAGTCAGCCAGCGAGCAGCAGGACACACCTCGAGTACAAGGACAGCATTTCCCTTGTAACAGCGAGCACCCTGAGTACAGGTGGGCCGGGTCCACGTAGTTGTCGTGGCTAGCGCTAGCGGGAAGTGTGATCGAACTAGACATGCAGTGATATTGTCCGCTTGTGGGTAAAGTTTGGTAAAATCCCCAATAAATAAATAAAAATAAAAATAAAAAATAAAAATTTGTGTTTGGCATCTCGGCCCGGCTCACGCCACTGAGCTCGCGACCTCTGGTAACGGTAAGTAGGATGGCGACAGAGCAGCTGTGTGCGAGGCGGCCTTCTCATTGCGCTCCCAGCGCACCGAACCGGCATTTGAGTGTGGGCAACTCCGCTTAAACAGCAGCAGGCTGTGTCTCCTGCCTCCAAATGTTTTTGTGACTCATTCTAAGAAAAACTAATGCTGCTCTAAAATCGTGTTCTGACTACATACAGTAAGCAACATATTCATTTCGGATTGCCTGCACGCCTAGCTAATATTATGTGTGCATGTGTAATTTTGCATGCAGTTTTCCGCTATCGTAAACCCAATTTATCCACACCTTAAAAAGCCACTGTTACGAGCTTTTACGATGTGTGAGATGCGAAACATCAGAGACTCGGCGCAAATAATCAAATGCGTGCACCGGTTTTTGCAAGAATGTTGGAGACTAAAAGCAAAGCTGGGCTAGCCTCAGCTTACCGTTCAGTCAAGTGCATCAAGGACGAACCCATTTTGATAGAGTAGTGCCATCGCGTGCCTACAAAAAATTGTAAAAAAAATAACCGCACCAAACAAAGCACTGCATACAGCGGGCACAATGGGCTCAGTCGTGAGCGTTTCGCCCTAGCCGCCGCTCGGCTAGGCAGGTCGGAGAGGGGGAGTCCGACAGCAGTCTCTTTCAGTGGTGATCCGGCACCGAGTGCATAGCCAGCCTGTCATTTGGCAGACTACAGCAGCCGTTCCAATAAGACCGACATGACAGCGCCATTCCTCAAATGCCAGCCAAACAAACAGCTGCACCAAGGTGGGTGCGAGAGAGCCGAGCATCAAAGTTGCCACTGAGACTTCGGCCATCCGTGCCATCTAAGTTGGCTCTTAGCCGGGGTGCGGCCGGAGCAGCATAGAGACGTCAGCTGCATCGCACCGTGCCTAGCCGTGAGTGGAGCAGCAAAGCCGGAAGTCACGAATCATAATAATAATAATAATAATAATAATATTGCACTTGATAAAGCGCCCTCAGAGAACTTAATCTCTTTCTAGGCGCTTTACATTTGCTGCAAAGTGATACGCAATAGAATAGTAAGTAAAATCATGCTTGAAAAACAAACAAAATGAATAACATGGTTAGGGGTTACATGCACTGGGTCAGCATGCAAATGTGGTTAGTGGCAGCATGAACAGTGTCAGCACGCATAAGCACATCGAGGACGAATCACAAAGACCCACTAAATGCTGTCCTAAATAGGTGTGTTTTTAAGTTTCTTTTAAATGTGGTCAGGTCAGGGGATGTTCTGATGCAGGTCGGGAGGGAGTTCCAGGCTGTGGGAGCATACGAACTAAATGCACGGTCTCCAAAGGATTTAAGGTTTGTACGAGGTATTTCTAGACTGTTGGATTCCGAAAAGCGAGTGGTACGATGCTTTGCCTGATGGGGTAGTATATCTGAAAGATAGGCTGGAGCCATAGAATGAAGAGACCTAAAAGTGAGCGACAAAACCTTGAAGTCAATCCGTTGCTTGACTGGTAACCAGTGCAGGTCGGCGAGAAGTGGAGTAATGTGGCAACTGCGACGCTCACGACAGACAAGCCTAGCTGCAGAATTGTGCACATGCTGCAATCGCCTGATCGCACATGCTGGTAGGCCAGTAAGCAGTGAGTTGCAGAAGTCGAGACGAGATATCACGAATGCATGGACCAACTTGGACGTGGTATCCTTATCTAAACAAGCCCTAATTTTAGCAATGTTATGAAGCTGAAAATAGGCTGATTTGACTGTGGAGCTGATGTGGTCGTCTAACGAGAGGTCGCTTTGGAATCATCACGTCCTTTTTTGCACTGTCCGACTGCGTGGGAGTCGCCGACACCGGGCACGAGGCAGCGAGTGCAAAAGTGCCGAAAGGGTGGACAGCACAAGATTCGAACCACGTGACTCGACCGGCTCCTCTCTAGGATTAACTGCCCAAGCTTAGTGACTTCATGGACGAATGCCCTGGGAAAACGACTCGCAAAATTCACATCTAGTGACCAAGGGTAAAGGATGGGACACCCCACCCACAGAATCTACGAATCCTTAGTCTCACTTGCCGAAAAAGCGCGATACTGTTACCAACGCCTACTTTGAGAATGGAGGCAGATATGTGCCCAGACGCGGAGAACCTTCCGCACCTGCCAGTGGTGAATAGTAGGAGACACATTATATGGATCAAAATCCATCTTGTCCTATTATTCAGGGAATCGCCATCAACCAGCCAACGAGTGTGATGTAGATTTAAATGCTCTAGTCATTCAGTGTAAAGGTATAGGTAAGTAGATATAGATAGGGCCGAGCCAACCAGTCGGGTTTGGGCAATTACAGCAAGCAGTCTCACAGCTTCTTTCAGTGGTCTTTCCTTTGACAAAAATGATATACTGTTACGTCCTTGGTCTTGGGAGTAGGATATGCACCTGGGGGGGGGGGCGCCCCCCCCCCCCGATGGCAAGCATCTTAGCATCTGTCACGCTCTTCACATTTAGATCCTACGATGCTCCTCTATCACACACAATGAACTGTCGAGAAGTCAGCTATTGCCTACTCGTGTCGTGCATGCGACTTACCCCAAAGAAAGACGGGCTCGCGAAAGTTGCCTTCCTTCACTGACAAAACTTCACCATCTACGGCTGAGAAGTAATGCAGAACGAGTTCGTGCAGCCGTGACTGGTTAATGGTTTCCATTACGACTGACTTGACGGCCGAGTAGTTGGCGTAAAGGTGAAGTGCGGTGAACATTACGAATATGGCCCACAGCAGCCTACATAAAGACAGCAAATGTCAGCCCCATAGAGAAGGAGACAGCCAGATATCGGCTGCCAGCGATCGACTCAAAGAATGCCGTGCACACAACCTCAGGAGACAGCGACTGCTGGGCTGCTGCTGCAGCCAACTCTTACGACATTGCATGCCGAGTAATCTCAACTAAGCAGTAAGGGCCCTGGAATCAAGGAGGTCAAACTTTTCCGACAAAAAACCAGCAAAAGTGCTAGTGGTACAGGTATTTTTGGATGTAAGGCTTAATATAATGTTTAACTCTTATTTAAGATTTAACCTGATGAAGATTTCCCCTTCAGCTTCCGTCGCCAAATAAGAATGTTCAAGGCTGCAATTCTAATGTCCCAGCTGCTCCGCTCTGCTATGATGCAGTGTATGGACAAGATCCGAGTCGTGATGATGAGACGAGTTGCAATGAGGGACCGAGTCATGCTGATCGTACAGAAGGCACTCGGATTGGAGCTAACCAGTGGTTCACATAAACCCGTCTTTGCTTCACTTGCAAAGGTCACTTGTCCCAAGCATTATGCATACAGCAGCAGCGGAAGCTTACAAAAACCCAAAACACAACTGGTCAACCAGGAGCTCACATGCAAAGCTGAAGGAAACACGGTATATTTACGGGGTGCCTCAGAGTCATCTAGCCACATAACCAAAGACAGAGAGATCATGCAGCTGCCCGTGCTCAACGGCACCTCAAATTGACAGCAGCCTGCTCCGGATGCCGAACTGCAACTGCAGAGGGACAATTAAAACTATCTTTGAATATTCCCAAAAAATTAATTTAATAATAAAAACGTTCCACTGAGAGATCGCCTCTATAGTGGTGCCATAAATAATCACACAATGCACTGATCAAAACCCTGTTGATGACTATTTCATAATTCAATGAGCAATTCAATGTAAACTAAGAGGGCTCAATTTTAGCTGCATATGCAAGTTAGTAAATTATCTCCCTTGAAACTTTTGATGTGACACTCAATCATAGCTGTATAACTGTAGTAGTACTACAAATATCATAAAAGGCACTCCATATCCGTGCCGTGAGTGACTTGTGCTTACGGGAGCCATGGTAGCTACTGTCCCGAAGCCTTGCTAATGGCAGCTGGTGGCATAGTTTTCCTTACTATTCGTGCCTGCCTCGTGGTGGCCACCAGTTTGTAATGTGCTGCATATGAGAGACATTTGTGCTACCGTGCACGAGGACTAAGCAAGATGGCAGTTCCAACTGCACAGGACTGAATTGACATCGAGTGATGGCTGCTCGATGTGAATAATCTGCTTGGACCGTTGGGGCGTCGGGGCCGTTGGCCTCGTCAACGAACAATCTTTATTAAATTCATCACAGCAGCGATGTATCGCTTCGGCTCTAATCCTGGTGGAGGCATTTTTGGGGTGCCTTTGCATTAAATAGCCACAGCATACCAAGTGCCACAAAGGCTCTTGTAAATAGCCCACGGTATGGTATTATGTCAAGTATCAGCAAGAAATTCTCTCCCCCCCCCCAGCAAGATTCAAACCCAAGAATCTCAGGTCTGGAATTCGTGACAGACGAATACACACAACGCTATGCCCACCGACATCTGCAAAAGTGGCCAAGTGTCTGTAGCTGAAACTTCGAACATTAAAACAGGAACTTTTGAATGCAACACGCCACAAGGGATACTGAACGATGCCATGCGGCCAATCGCCTGTGAACAATGCATGAGAGCAACGCCACATACAGCAGATGGTATACTTACATGGGGTTTCCTGAGACAAGAGGCGCCAAAATAAGGCTGAACACCAGAGCAGATAGGTTCACCAATGTCTCCTACAGATCAAATGCTCATATCTCACAATCGGAGGAGGATTGCACTGAAAGGGAATTCCACATGAGGGAAGAATGATATGCACGCTGTGTATATTGATCATGACTATCGGCACCGTGTGCGTACACATACAGAGAAGGAATCAGCAGTGGCACTGTGTCATTGAACAGGAACATCATGGGCCACCAGCCGGGTGTTTTAGTCGCGTAGAGGCCGAGCTTTTCCAGCGATTCCATCGGCTGGCTGTATAGCCATCGGCTGGCTGTATAGCCATCGGCTGGCTGTATAGCCATCGGCTGGCTGTATAGCCATCGGCTGGCTGTATAGCCATCGGCTGGCTGTATAGCCATCGGCTGGCTGTATAGCCATCGGCTGGCTGTATAGCCATCGGCTGGCTGTATAGCCATCGGCTGGCTGTATAGCCATCGGCTGGCTGTATAGCCATCGGCTGGCTGTATAGCCATCGGCTGGCTGTATAGCCATCGGCTGGCTGTATAGCCATCGGCTGGCTGTATAGCCATCGGCTGGCTGTATAGCCATCGGCTGGCTGTATAGCCATCGGCTGGCTGTATAGCATGGAAGGTTGGAGCGGTGTGCTGCTTGCTAGCTTATTCTAGATTCACTATGTCAATTTCCTGTCCTTGACATGCATAACAAGGGTGGCAAGCTTGTTGGCTGGCTGGCTTCGTGTAGGTTTGACGTTGATGCTGAGTATAGGTGTATCCTAACAAGCCCAATCTGCTGTGTGAGAGAGGGCAGGCAAGCAGGAAGCCGGTGAGCAGGCAGGCGAGGGGGCAGACTGGGAAGGATTCGCGGAAGCCAGCATGCACTTCGAGGTATGACCATATGGCATATATACTACCAGAACCTGTTAGGGAAATGCATAATCACAAGGATAATCGCTCTACGATAGTGACAGGCATAAGCAGTGCTGTAGTGGCCATCGGCAGCTCAACGTCAATGTACTGTACAGACGAAGCTGCTGCTGGCATTCTACCTCTTCTCAGCCTGCAACCGGACGCATAAATCAACTAGCAGGCTGAGCTGCAGGCAAGCGATTTGCCAGCACGACCTCTGCTAGCTTTGGACATCGTCTGGCTGATCATGTGATTGTCAATTGCTTGCACACACACACTTCCCTCCACCCGTCTGTGCCTGCCATTCGGCCAAATCGGACCTCTTCTCTCAGTCTGTCTCTCTACTACGGTGGCTGATTAAATGGTCATAACCTAACTAGGCGTTGTTAATCATCAACGAACACAAGACGCCAACAGTGCCACCACCTCGCCCAACCAGAAATATCACCTGCTTCCGATTTACCCTTGTTCTACCTTCGACATATATAGCAGATTAGAATTAAGAGCAATGCTAGAGCACGTGAGCAGCCAGACAAAATCATTTTAAAGCAGCTCAACGATTTGTGCTGCAAGTGCATCCCATTCAAATCACAGGGCTTTAGAAAAGACAGTGAACTTGCCGCTGCCAGATTTGTATCTTATTCTTTTCCTTAGCTGATTAACTTGATGTTAGACCTGACAACTAGGCCAGCTAGATGGTCGCTTTCTGCTTCGACATACAGTTATGGAAACTGATCAAGAGACATGAAGACAGAGAGATGACAAAAGCAACAAAGACATAGAGAAAGAAGAGTTTGAAAAAAGAGCAGGCTGTTGTACATCCAAACGACTAAACCATTACCTGGCTGCCGTCTTTTGCAGAAACATCGGCCATGTTGTTGCGCCTCGCCTGATGCTGCGTCAGTGCAGCACGAGTCGCTCCACCAGCAACGCCAACGATGGACTGCAACAGTAGCGAGGGGCAGATCGGGTGCCATCATGTGACTTATACAACACTATGAATCACTGAACTGCCAGTTTCATTCATGCAAATAACAATATAACTATAATATAATAAAAACACATTTCGTTACCATACATAAAGAACTAAATCTCCTAGGCACTTTACACACGCAAGAAAGAAAGCATGTCAATCGAGTGGTGATAGCATGCACAGTGCCAGCACTAAGCATAAGCAAGTAGAAGACAATTCACGCCGAAGGAGCAAATGCTGTGAGGAACAGGTGGGTTCATTTTCAAATGCAAGTCAGAGACCAAAAATGAAATAACAAAAAATTCTGTCACAGCTTATAAACGACCTTACGTCCATGATGACAACCCAAGGTCTATGCAAAGCAATACAGAGCCAGAGAATGCAACAGCTTACGAAACAACACCAATCAACAGACATCCCAACAACTAACTATGAAGAGCAGCTAGCAGCAAAAGGGGCGGCACATTTGGCAGGATGAGTGCAGGCAGCAGATGATTTATACGAACCCAGCAAATGCTGTTAATAACAGGTGCGCTTTGAGATTCTTTTTAAATGTCGTCATGGGGTGTCGAGAAGCCAGTTGCTTGTGAGTGTATATTTTGAGCACATGGGAACTAAAGGCATGGTCTACGAAGAATGAGGTTGGTTAATGGCACAGCTATACGACTTGATTCAGAAAAGTGGGTGGTACGATACGAAGCCAGGTCAGGAAGCATTTTCGATAAGAAGGCTGGAGCAAGAGAATGAAGGGACCTATAATTGAAAAATAGAACTTTGAAATAGATAGGCTAACTGATGACAAGCCAGTGCAGGTCGGTCAGAAGTGATATAATATGGCAGTTTTGACATTCACGGCAGATATGCCTAGCTGAAGAGTCTTGAACTAGCTAAGCATCTTATTGCATAGGTCTGCAACCAGAGAGTTAACGAAGTCAATGTGCATTTTCACAAGTGCATGGACCAGCGTGGCCGTGGTATCTTTATCTACGCAAGCCCAAATTTTGACGTGTTATTTAGCCGAAAGTAAGCAGACTTAACTGTGGATTTAATATGGCCATCTGGCAAAGAGCCATTTTTTAATGGGACACCCAGATTCCATGCAGAAGCTATAGGAGCTATGCTGGCAAAGCCTATCGCGAGGGCTAGGCTCTCCAGTTTCTGAGTAACTATAGGTTTGCCCAAAACTAGTAGGTTGGTGTTATCGTCATTCAATTTGAGAATGCTTGCTTCCAACCCTAGAAGCATCATCATAATCATTATCAGCCTCGTCATCAGGATCTATAAAGTTAAAATAATAATAATAATAATAATAATGCACTTGATAAAGCGCCCTCAGAGAACTTAATCTCTTTCTAGGCGCTTTACATTTGCTGCAATGGGAAAGGCGATTGAATGGTAAGTAAAATCATGCTTGAAAAACAAACAAAATGAATAACATGGTTAGGGGTGACATGCACAGGGTAAGCGTGCAAATGTGGTTAGTGGCAGCATGCACAGTGTCAGCACGCATAAGCACATCAAAGACGAATCACGGGGACCCACTAAATGCTGTCCTAAATAGGTGTGTTTAAGTTCTTTTTAAATATGGTCAGGTCAGGGGATGTTCTGACGCAGGTCGGGAGGGAGTTCAATGGCATTGGGAGCATACGAACTAAATGCACGGTCTCCAAAGGATTTGAGGTTTGTACGAGGTATTGGTAAACTGTTGGATTCCGAAAATCGGGTGGTACGATGCTTGGCCTGACGGGGTAGTATATCTGAGAGATAGGCTGGAGCCATAGAATGAAGGGACCTAAAAGTGAGCGACAAAACCTTGAAGTCAATCCGTTGCTTGACTGGTAGCCAGTGCAGGTCGGCGAGAAGTGGTGTGATGTGGCAACTGCGATGCTCACGACAGACAAGCCTAGCTGCAGAGTTTTTCACCAACTGCAATCGCCTGATCAAACATGCTGGTAGGCCAGTAAGCAGTGAATTGCAGAAGTCGAGACGGGATGTCACGAATGTATGGACCAACTTGGACGTGGTATCCTTATCTAAACAAGCCCGAAAAATCATCAAAATCATCGGCATCATCTAATTACCTACCCGACACAGGCGCAGCCCTCACCAACTAGGCTTTCCACGAAACAATGTGGAACAACATCCTTTACGAAGGTTCAACAAATGGAAATACAATTTCAAAGGTACATAAGCACCTCTCACTTGAAGTAGCACAGCTACTTGGCATCCATTTGCTCATTGACAAGCTCTGCAGAATGCTGGCTGCATTTAATTTTATTACGAATGAAAACTCTTTTAATGCATCATATATGCTAGTGAATTAGCATGATGACATATAAAAGGTTGAGCAAAAAGTTCGTGTGCCGCGTTTTGAGTAAACCATTATAAAATTCATTAAACTATTATTTCATTAAATTACTATTAAAATCACGCTGCACAAACTTTTTCCTCAACCTTATACTAGATCATCAGAATTCTGCAATTCCTATACACTATCCATATTAGCACTGAAGAGTGATTGACAAAAAGTGAAAAGCTCAACTCACAGCCGCAGTAAAGCTCCAGAAATGCCATTTATCGCCGGGAACAACATTCGACACTATTAAGAAATCGTTTTACCACAAGAAAAATGCGCAGTCGCTAAGAGGATTAATGCCCACCTTGCATACTCCAGCAACACAGACGATGCCAGTGAACAATGATGGGAAATACGATGCAACGATCTCAAAGCAGATAGCTGAGTCGTTTAGAATGTCTGCAAAGAGTCTGCAAAAGAAAACTGAATTGAAGCTACACAAAGGTGTCTACGTGTGTCACTAAGAAGAAAATAGCGAATACGACGAAAGATCGAACCCGACCAAAACATAATGCGACCTACAGCGGCTTGCCAAGGGCTGTTTGTGGCATCTATACCATGGAGCTTGAAAGTTTGCACTGTAGTAATGATTGTATCATTGCAGATACATCATTTTAAGGGTAAATGCCGAGAAAATTATGAGAAAATTGGCCCAACAATCCAATAATTTGTCAAGATACTATTCAAAAGACAAATGTGTTAGAAATGGGATCAGAGGTTTTGACGACTTTCGCATGAAAGAAAAAACTGATTTTGCAAACCAGGTCTAACTCGGGTGTAAACCGAAAGCAACATATCTACACACAAAAAACAAATTTACCGATCTCTGCATCACATTCGACTTTCATCCAAACTTTCGAACCTTGGTAGATTCGTGAAGCTTGTTGAGGTGAATTATAGTGACAGTTCTATAGCTTCATTTCCAGTGTAGGTTTATACCTTTTAAAATCCATAACTTGCTAATACTTAACAATCAGATTGAAACTTGAAATGCTAGTTCAGATCTACTTGTTTTACGTTATTCCATACAAAACTTTGATTTCGGTTGGATACATTTTGTTGCATACGTCGTCAAACGTCCTTGAGCTTTATTTTCCATAATTATGGACATATCGAACTAGTATCCAGCCTACTAGCACGTTACCGGCTCAGCAGGTCCCAGGTATTACAAAAGACATTCAATACAGCTTAACCGTTTTTGCTTGGGGTTTCCAAGACTGCAGTTCATACGTTTATCTCAACACTACGCATAGCCTCTGCCCTGAGCAGCTCCTGTACAGCCCCTCCCATGGTGCCTTGTAAAATATCACCTGCACAGTAAGACAATTAACATGAACACACGGACTCAGGCCTGGCCACCTCTGTGGCACCTTAAATAGAGTGAAAACCCGCCTCACTTTACGCCGGTCCGAGTTTGCGGGTTCATTACTGAGTTAACCTTTTATAGATTGGCGGCCAGGCGAACTTATGACTCGTCATTTGGCTGGCGTTTTGTTGAAAGGCTTGACCATAGTTATATGACTATGCAATTTGCAGGCTGATCCAACTAGTAAATGAAGGTATGTGCAGTGTTAATGTATCCACAGAATGTCTTCTGCCTTTGCGAATTCACCATTATGCTCTATTTAATTATTACAGTGCCATGCAACAACAAAGAACCGGGCTTGCACTAAGAGCCTACATGAAATAGAAATACAAACCAGCCTCGCAGAAATTCAGGCGACATACATTCACGGCAACATGCATATAAAGGCAGCGCATTCGGCAGAGGCAGGTACCAAGAGACAGAGCAAACATGCACTTGTGCATGCTTGCTCTGTGCCCAGATGTGCATGAATGTGTGCACGTGAGTGTGGGCAACCTTGAGCATGTGCATGCATGCAAGCAAGCAAGCACGGTATGTGTGTGTGTGTGTGTGTGTGTGTGTGTATATATATATATATATATATATATATATATATATATATATATATATATATATATATATATATATATATATATATATATATAGAGAGAGAGAGAGAGAGAGAGAGAGAGAGAGAGAGAGAGAGAGAGGGAAGAGAGAGGGAGAGAGAGAGAGCAAGGGGGAAGAGAGCAAAAGAGAAAGGGGGAGAAAGAAAAATAGACACACCCGTAAGTTACCCATAATTATCGAGATTAAACTAAGAATTATTATGAATATTGCACATCTGGAGGATGATGCACTAGCATGAGGCAACTAGGTTAAATTAAATTAGCACATAGAAAAGCAACATCAGTAAACATTCGGAGTGTAACAGACATGCCAAACTAAAGACCACGGACGACACGGGTCATTTTGGGGTGATAGGGGACAAGCTGCTGCTAGTCCTATTAGCTTTTACTCTCGGGTCCTCACAAGGTTTTCTCTGTACAAAGTTGACCACTTTCCGATTGGTTCCGGCAATCGAGCCATTCCGACTTCGATCCCTGCTAATTAAAGCGAGAAAGTCAGTCTGTCATGTGGCAAGATGGCAATCAGTACTTCCATGGGTTTAATAGACGTCTATGACTCAGCAAAGCGATTCCACAGGCAGTGAGCTCTAGCAGCTCATACGCCCACGTGCTAAGATCTGCTGCAAGTGCAAGATTCTTTTTTACTTCAAGTGCTTTGATGCGATAGCAGAATCTAGCATTCTCTTATTTAAAATGAAGTGGGTCACACGTCTTCTCACCACTGTAGAGAAGCTATGGATTACGGCCGCCGTCGTGACGGCCATTTCAAAGGGAGACACGAGGGAGAGTACTTAATTTTGCAGCACCGACTGCAACAGTGGTCAGCAGTTTGGCTAATAGCACTCCTGTTTGACAATTGGCTGGGCAGGCGGTTGGCGATAGCTCTCGGAATCATCGGCCGATGCTCTCGAAACTAGTCTTGATCTTATGCCCCGGTCCCCAATCAACAGCTTGCTTGGCTGATTCCCTGCTGCCACTTTCAAGCTGCCCAGATGTGCATGTTACAAATGACTGCCTACCAATCGACGGAATCTCGTCGACGATTCCACAATCGACTGCAACAAGGTTGCAGCACAACCGATGAGACAGCACATGATGAGTCACAAGCATGCTGGGAGATCAGATAGCAATTGACAAGGCATACTAAAAGCACATTTACTTACCTCCAGCGCTTTGCATCGTAGTCCAAACTGATCCTACGATATAAAGTCTCAATTTATTTCAGGCAATAGTACGTAATAATAATAACAACAGTAGTAATATTACATTTGTGTAGCCCCTCAGAGAACTCAATTTCTTTCTAGACACTTTTGGTGAAGCTTCGGTTCACGGACTTCGACAAGCACTGCTGCAAGCGACTGATGCTTGCCAACACTGCACACACAGGCAGCAAAGCACCTTCCATGCACGATCGCTCAGCAAGCACTACAAGGACAGTCTGCTGTACGCACTTGGAATACTAAACTAGTGTGGGGGTTGAACCTGCCTCGTCAGAGAGCATCACCCGACAGTGAGGAGCAACTCTCACCCGGGACTCAGGACCATCTGCAGTTGTCAATGAGCACGCTGCAAGGTTGGTCTCTGAACTTGCACACTTTGCTAAAGCAGCCACGATAGCTCAAGGTTGATCAGCCCATACAAACCATGGGTCGAGCATTCAGAGCCACTAACTGGCATCAATCAGCAATCGTCAATCAATCAATCGATCATCAATCAGCAATCAAGAGCTGCGGCTCAGCCCCTTCAGGCTTAGCGTAGCTGCTGAACTTGTTTATGTCGCCTCACTCTTTCAAGATAATAAATTAGCTGTCCCTTCTTTTGCTGAAAGACTGTTAGCAACGCAAGCATTCGCACAGCGGTCCTAGGCTGTCTAGCTCAGTGACACGACATTCTTGCACAAAACGATATGTTATATACCCCTGCTGCTCCCACTCGGGCCAACTGCGTCCTTTCCAGTCATTCTATGCGGCTACTTCCACACCACTTTCTCTTTCGACTACCCTTTTGACTCAGTTGTGCTTTCGTTGTTTCCTCCATTGCAGAAGAAGGAGCTCGTTGACTAATGCATGCACACCGAGAGCTGCTCAGATTTCGAGTGTTCAATAGAAAAATCTCCCGTGAAACACCCACATTTACTGCCGGCTTAGTAAACTTACAGTAGGGCACTGAGGAGCATAGATCTACATGTCATGCTATGTCACGAAGAACTCACCCTTTACTCCAAGCGAATAAGATTCGACCCACCATACCACTTCCGTCTGTAATCAATAAAGAAGGAAATTCTCATTAGCATCGTCTCAGAAGAACATTACGAAGAAATCTCCTTCAGTTGCTCTTGCATTGATAATGCTCCCATAGCATTCACGAAATGAGACAAAGACAATGCTGCTAGTAGGACCCTAAAAAAATAATAGCTGATTCAACAGCCCCTCTTGTATAGCGACAGAAGAGCCTTTACGGTTATCACTACTGCTTGCAGCAGCAATAAAGGATCGCTCACCACAGGATTCGAACCCCCGACTTCGGGGCCGAGGTTGTTAAAAGCGACCACCTTACCTAGTGAACCATCACGGCTCACCACGGCATGGCACCCAGCGTTCCACAGCAAGACCATGAGCTAAGCATCGCAGGATCGGTAACTCACCATAAGACAGGGATCAGACCATGCATTCACAGCAAATAGGTCAGTCCTTCTATCTCGCCCAACCGGTAAAGTGCTGGCATACCTGGGTATATTAGCCTAATGTAGCGCTTGGTGGGCGTCTATAAATAAACATCTGCTTTCTTCAAAGGAAGAGTTAAACTACAATGAAACCGTCCTGGAACTTGGCTTGTCCATTTTACTTGCTATCGTTAGACCGATGGAATCATTGATGCCAAGCTGGTTTGGTCCAGCAGTTAAGGTGCTCACCCCGACCAAGGTCTGGCTGAGGTCGTGGGCTCCGGCCCCATGGCATATGCGAAGCACCTGAATAAAGATTAAGTTCTCTTGGGGCGCTATACAAAATGAATTATATTAATTTTGTCGACTGGCCTATCCTTCTTAAAGGTCTGAAAAGTAGCAAGACGAAAGCAACAACCTTTTCAGTTTTTTGCATGAACTCGGGTTTCCATATTTTAAAGCCTCGACAGCTTAGCTGCAAGAACAAATTTGAGAAAGTAACAAATTAGGGGGTGGGTCTTTCACAAGCACAGACAAAAGTCAATTAAACGACAGCCAGCAAACTGCTACCTTTTCCATTAAATCAAGAACTTTGGTGTGGATCAACAGTGTTAATTAACAGTGTTTCCTGGGTAGGCCGACAGTGGCTGTGTCCATTATATTGCTACTTAGCTTTCTCAAAAAAAGGAGGAATAGCCTTTCAACGAAAAGAATCAATCAAGGTGTCTGAAAATGAGATCAGCCATTTGCTTGGGGTAATAACGTTAAATTCCATACAGGCGATGCTAAGAACTGAAGGCATTAATGAACCGACATAAAGCATTAAGGTAGTGAAACTAATTCTGAATTCTCAATGGATCAATGTGAGACGAAAGGGAGTCGCTCGCTTTGGTGGTTATGGTATCTGCATTGTAAGCACTTCGATGACGAGTACCATTTGCTGAAACAGACGTGTGCATTTTTCTGCTCAATACTGCAGTCCTAAATCTGTATGTTGGGATACGATTCACCAGTAGACGGCAAGAGAAAAACACAATTTTCATTCTTAGAACAGCAAAAAACAAATACATGGCTGGCTGGACAAAAAATTGACATTTGAAGAATTGCATCTTTGCTAATTAGTTTGGCTCAAGTTTCAAGTGCTGCATGCTGCAGCTAAAAATGTAAGAAAAAATATCAATATTCTGAATCAGTGCACGAGGTGAAGCAAGTGCACGAGGTGAAGTGATCCATTCGAGATCATGAGCACCCGGGTGGAATCCGATCCAGGTTCAAATGGGGCTCCCAAAGCCAGAATAAACCGAGAGCCCTGCTGTCGGGGGGGGGGCCCCGTGGAAGAGCTTCGGCGCACTGAGACACAGAGAGAGAAAAAAAGCAGCCTGTCTGTTAAAAGACTGCTGCTGGCTGCCACAAGCATCCAGCCCTCCAATCGGAAACACACAACATTGAGCAGAAGAGCACGAGATTAGGAAAATCGCAGCCGGCATACCGACCAAGGAGTAGGGATCAGGGAGCAGCGGGATGAGAGAGACCGGAATGAGAGGCAGACAGGAGCAGCATGAGGCAGACCATCGAGAGACACGGAGACAGTAAGATAAAGACGGCTGAGACAGAGACGGTGAGAGAATGACAGTTGACAGATAGACAGATAGATAGAAGCAAGAGAAACAGAGCACTGGGTGAAGGCGGGTCAAAAAGTCAAGCATGTGACAAAAGTGTTGCAGCACGTGCTGACGACTGGCCAGTCTTTACCGTACCTTTTAGAATCCACGTCACAGTGGCAGCTAGCACTGTTGCACCCTGTTCACCAACTCCCATGCCTTTTAGGAGTGCTTGCGTTGCCAAGGTGCCCGTGATGGAGCTTGCAAATGCCTACAAAAAAAAGAATGAGACCATGCGATGCCAGCACGAAGTCGGGCATAAACTGTACGGCAAAATGCTTGCTCATACTCACCTGAATCGTGTCATACACCTGGTAGGCAAGGTAGTCCTCGCTAACGCTGTCTGGGTAGCCTTGCGGAAGAAACACCGTCTGCAGTTTGCAAAAAAGTATTGCCAGATATGCAGCTCGTATCGGCAGAGATAGAAAGTCACTGCAACAGGGTAGCTAGTAGCAGTACGCTCGTCATCCATGTTCAATAGGTAGGGCCTTACATTGAAAAAGCAGACAATTTTCGTAATCAATGTACATTAGGTGGGAGCCCTATGTAGAAAAGGTAAAACAAAGGCTTGTAGATTCAATAGCCACAGTTGCATAGCAACAGGGGAGCCCTTAGCAGCTATTATCAGGCTTGTAGCCGACAGCAAAGTCTCGACTGCTGCAGGCCACATTATCCCTGTGCTAAGTCATAAGAGCATGCACATGTCAAAACGAAGAAAGTACATCCCTTCTCTCTATATTTCAAGGAGAAACTTTCTAAACGCCTCCCCCACCCGTGGAATTTACGACACACATAATGAAAGCAATTCACAGCTGTACTTAGTACACGCAAATCGGCCAATCATATCAGAAGTACTGGGTACAGATATGTGAAAGCCTGATTTAGACTGTCTGGAGTAACCGTGGCTTAGATAAAATTCAGGCAGCACTTATATGTTCCTCACCCGGCTTGTGTATTAAAGATTGTGCATGATTTCTGATCTGTTCAGTTGCTGCTGCTTCTGTACTACAGGCAGAGCAACATAGATCCTTAGACATCATAGATCTAACTTTAGCACATGTCCCTGCCCTTGAATAAAAGCAATAAGGGACCTTAAAAAGTTAGGATCTGTGACTATGGGTAAGTAAAACGACGAAAGTTTGCCTTATTCTATTAATCTAAACAACAAAAATGGTAAGCACAACGAACTTTGCGAAAAAGCCTTCCTGATAACCAGATATTTCGGAACTAGGAGCAGTGCACGGTAAATATGCTTTATCTATAATTTCGACATCAATGCAGTGCAATGTAATGTATCTCAGTCTGTAACTTCAAATATACAAAGACTAAGTGAGTGTCGTGCCGAGGAGTTTTCTATAGCACACTCAAAGCCTAAGCGACTTTCGGTACGCATACCGTAGCCGTCAGACTTCATCACACACCAAAAAGAGAAAGTGGGCAGTCAAGGAAGTGAGTGGCCTGGAAGTATCAGAAGCTCAAAGCTGCTGGAAAGGATGTGCCAAAGTCGCAAACAGCTGCCACCAACGGTAGATTCACTAGCTTTAAATTTAACCTTTTTTTTTTACCACGCAACAATTCGCTAGAACCCATATACGATCGTACTTTCCTGGGCGGCAATAGCGAGTCTCTTGGTGCAGTCAGCGGCCTCGGAGTACGGCTAACGCCAGGTAATGGACGTTCGCAATCTGTGGCTACTAGCCACTCGCAGGTAGCTTTTAAAAATTCCACACAGACCATACCGCAGCTACCCAAAACTAGCATATTACCAGCCTCGGGGGTCACGCGAGACCCTCCAAGTAGCTGGTCTCGTCGAAGCCTAACCAGCGTGGCACCGAAACGAGCGGCAGCTGCTCGTGAGCAAAACCTAAACGAGGTAAGTAATTATCACAGTACACTATGCTTACCCGCAATATGTGGGCGATCGGCTGGAGACCGCGAGACGGCTCTCGGCATAGTAGCCGATTGCCTGCAGACGACACATAACTCCTTTTTTTATCGCTCGATCCAAACTGCTCGCGGTAAAGAATTCTTTCCGCTGTCATTCTGCTGCAGAATACGTCTCAGGCCGATATGCTAGTAAGAAAGTACGGCTGCTGACACAAATGCCTTTCGAGTTCTGAAAGATATACTCAGCCTGAAAATGTGTACACGACGGCACCCGGCCGTTGCGGCCTTGACCTCGGTATAGCGCACGTAATTTCTTCAGTTGAGCTAGCCCGTACGTAGATCCGTTTTCCTCGTCGAGTGCTCGAACCCGCGTTTACGCGGTCAGTCTGGCTTCAGTCTTTGGTGCATGCGTAATTAAGAATGTGGAGCTTGTCCAAGACTGGTGGAAGGTTCAGCTAAGACGGAGGAGCTGAGCACGGTTCTGGGCCATCCCACGATGTTCCCTGTTTTTATGATACTACGAGCTCTTCATTTACGATCAGATCCTCAGGCGCCGGGCGATAGTGGTCATCTCGGAAGTTTTTAATTAATGTGGAAGGGCATCGCGGAGATCGCGCCATTTCCTACCTCTTTTTAAAAAGCAACTTTCCCCATTCCCTCCCTGGGGCGGAGCCAGTTGGCGGCTAATAATAATAACAACGCACTTGATAAAGCGCCCTCAGAGAACTTAATCTCTTTCTAGGCGCTTTACATTTGCCGCAAAGGGAAATGCAATTAAATGGCTAGAAGGCAGCAAGACGGAAGGCAAACCGACCGTGCAAACTTTCTACCGGAAGGCAGACCAGAGCAGGACGCAGGCATGACGGAGCGTGTAAGCGCGGCTCGTCAGGAGCTGGCCTACAGAGCTTGTCCCTACGCGACTTGGAGTCGCTGAATGCAGGGGCACTCACCGGTCGAAACTAGTGACGACCAGGCTGCTAATTTTTTTTTTATCAAGACCTTAGGCAAGATTACCGGGGTGCAAATGAAGCAAGCGACGCAGTAGTCTTGTCGCCAAAAGCAAGCGTCGAACTTAAACCGGAACTGACGTAGGCCCAAAGTGAACCCAAAATGTGTAGCCTAGAATAGCCCAAGCAATAGCCAAATACTACGAACCGAGTCTATCTTGCCGACTAGTCAGCGCGAGTGCGTTGCAAGGTGGACTAGTAGGCTTAGCCGCGACGTCTGTACTTCGAGTCGGTAGCTGGACGAATTTGCTGACCGTACTGAGCCAACAACCACATACTTAGCGCATACGTAGCTCAGATGGAGCCCGGGTTTCTCCATTACCATCCAACTGTGCGCTATGAAAGGGACATTATAGTTAACATTAAGCGCGAGACCTCACCGCCGGTCACCACAGCAGGCGCGAGCACTTCCGCTTTGACTCGGGGCTAATTCTGGCCTACTGGCACTTCGCCCGGGACGGCGTCGCTACGTTCGCTTTGCTCTGCGACCTTGTACATTTCGCTGCTCGAATGCTAAAACCTCGAGTTTGATGTACGATGAGATTTCACCTTTAGCCTTTGGGCCTCCAGCTCCACTAACAGTTGAATCACCTGAAGTTGAATCACCTGAATCACCGTCACCTGAAGAATCAAATCGCGGGTGCAGCTACAACAAGAAAATTATATGCGGCCCGTAGCAGTAGCTTCTACTTAGTGTAGATTTGAACCGCACTGGCTCCCAGCCAAGCAACGCATCGACTTCAAGGTTCTGTCACTCACTTTCAGGTCCCTTCATTCTTTGACTCCAGCCTGTCTATCAAATCTACTCCCCCACCAAGCTAAGCATCGTACTACCAGCTTTTTTTGGAATCTAATCGTTTACCTATACCTCTTAAGAACCTATAATTCTGTGTACACAGTACCTTTAGTTCGTATACTCCCTAAGCCTAGAACTCACTTCCAACTTGCGTCACGACATTCCCTGACTTGGCCACGTTTAAAAGTAAACTAAAATGTATATATTTATCACAGCATTTAGTGGGTCCGCACCATTCGTCCTTTGTTTGCTAATGCGTGCTGACACTGTGCTTGCTGCCACCAACCATTTCGCATGCTCACCCTTTATAATATGTATGTATGAGGTAGTGAGAAAAATCGGGCACATTCAACATTGTAAGCTTAAAAAGAATTCCTGCTATCAGTCACTTTACCGGTTCTTGGCAAGCTATCAGTCAATAGTTGCACTTATTATGCAATCTAAATTTCTTATAAGGAAAGTAGTCATATGACTCACTGGAAGTCAAACAGCTAATAATCACTCTGTGTTAACAATGATGTTATCTGTGGCAACGATGACAGGAATGTCACTGCCATAGCTCTGTTAGATCTATCAGCTGCCTTCGACACCGTTGAATACGATGTCCTACTTGAACGATTGAGAACACGATCGGTCTTGCAGACGAGGTACTGGCGTGGTTGAAATCATACTTGTCTGATCATGTTCAATCCGTGTCGTGTGGGGGTCAGGTCTCATCCACGAGACCAATCACCTGTGGAGTCCCTCAAGGGTCCGTCATCGGTCCCTTGTTCTCTATTTGTATACTCAACCTCTGGGGAAAATGATTCAGACTCATGGAATAGGATGTCACTTTTATGCTGACAATACGCAGCTGTATTTGTCATTCAAACCGCCAGAATCTGCTTCAGCAACCGATAAACTGAATGCTTGCCTTGCCGACATTCGATCCTGGATGTCGGAAAACTTCTTGAAACTAAATGACGATAAAGCCGAACTGCTGCTCATAGGACACCCTAAGCATGTGGCTGGATTAAAAGGCTTTGCTCTTCTAATAGGTGATGCTGTTGTGCGACCATCACCACGTGCTCGAAATTTAGGTGTCGTTTTCGACAGCTGCCTAAATTTTAAAAGCTTCATTCAGAAGACTGCTTCTACAGCTAGCCATCACGTCCGACCCTTATTCAAGATTAGGAGCTGTCTTCCACTGTGGCTTGCAACAAATTTAACTAGCTCCTTAGTTTTGTCTCGACTTGATTACTGTAATTCCCTTTTGGCTGGGCTACCAAAGAAAGTAACTATGCCGCTGCAGCTGACCATGAATATGGCCGCAAGGCTAGTTTGTCAAGTCCCAGAGGTTTGAGCACGTGTCTCCTTTGCTAAAAGAGCTAGGATGGATGCCGGTTGAGCAACGGATACAGAGCAAAGTTCTTACGCTGACCCACAAGGCCCGCCACGGCTTGGCTCCTTCGTACCTAGCTGAACTGCTGCATCAGTTTCAGCCTGTTCGTGCCCTCAGGTCCTGTGTGGGCCATAAATTAACTGTCCCATTCCTCCGCTTAAAGACCGTTGGCGACAGAAGCTTTAGCTTTGCAGGTCCTAGACTGTGGAACTCGCTTCCACAATTCTTACTCAACGACAACGGCTGTCCTGCTGCCGACTAGGGCTCATCCTTTTCAGCGGTCCTGAGCTGCTACTTTTAAGCTACTCACTACCTCAACTGCTCTCCCGACTCTGCTATGCTTCCCACCTTCTCCGTGTTGCGTGAGATGAAGTCCGTTGGCTACCGAATGCGTATCAAAAGCCGCTCGGGCTGTGAGTGCGCTATATAAAACTCTCCTACGTAACACCCACATAGTCTGTATGGCTTTGTGGAGTTACTGACGGAGATACATCACATTACATTACTCTAGCAACAGCGGCAGGGCCTCACCCGAATGACGTCCGGATCCAGGAAGTGATACACTTGGGAGCTCCAGTTACTGAATTAGTCTTTCGGCAGTAAATACTCAAGTCGTATATAATATTTTTTTATAAGACTGCCTTCTGCGACTGCAATATGGCGCTGCGATGCACTCAGGATTGTGGATTAAACGACACCATTAATAGAATATAGCACGACCGCAATTTACTAATTTCGATAATCCAGGTACGGTTTGAATATGAGCATATTAGTGAAAGCATCAGTTGCTTTCCATCTGTACACGGACGTACCTGTTCGCTGTGCCCAACTGTTAGTT
The DNA here is from genome assembly GCA_009760855.2 of Cristatella mucedo. NCBI lineage: Eukaryota > Metazoa > Bryozoa > Phylactolaemata > Cristatellidae > Cristatella > Cristatella mucedo. The sequence continues at coordinate 5,293,309 of WPIO01000017.1, forward strand.
GTGCCGTGTCCACTTTCACTTCTGCACACCCAAATGCTGCTGAGTTTTAAGACCGACTTTGGTTGCCTCGTAAAAAACACATTACTCCTGAGTGGTCTACTGAAACCATGACAACTATATAACGTGAGAATTAAGCGAGTGTAACGTCGATTGCAGGCAGCCGGACGTACCCACAAGGGATCGAAGCTCGACCTAGCGAGGGGTTTCTAACCAGAGCTGAGAAGACGCGGCTAGCTATCGAACCTACGCGTAATGCCACCAGTAGGGGGTTGCTGCTGTAGGGTATCGGGGCATCCTGACCTCCACCAAGAAGACCATTAAACTATTGAGCCCGCAGCGTGCCCGGTGAGTTTGAAAAAGCCGCAACTTGCTTCACGCGACGGGAGCTAGAAAGCGGTGGGGTCCGGCATCTCCATCCACAGATCAGCTGTGAACAAACGCATTCGCACTCAATTACAGTTCACATGTGAGGAGTGCGACGATCTTTTTAGGTTTTGTTTTTAGAAATTATAAGGTTATTTTAAAAAAAACTGCGGGGAAAAACGATTTGATGGATTTTTGAAGGGACGATTCTTTGCCGCTGCTCACGACCTCTAAGGTCACGGAGGCAGGGCCTGCGCAGAGGCTAACTCGCTGCTCGCTCTCAATTTACTAAAAAGCTTAGTTTGTTCTTATCTTAATGCTTTTTTATTATCTAAATTATTAAAAAGAAGTTGTTCATGTAAAAAGTTTCACTATATCCCACCGTGGACCATGGTGCCCTGTCTCGCCGAGGCCGTGGTCTACCTATTCAAACGACCCGCAGGCCCCGGCGGTTTTGCCGAAGTTCTCTCGACTGATGATGGGAACGGAAACTTGACGTAGAGGTAGGTCGTCTCGTCATCTTTCCCGAAGACCTGCTGATTATGCAGCTACACAGCAGTGGCCTGGTGCCGCTGGCTCCCGCTGCTGCGAACGACTGTCGGGGAGCGTCGTTCCTTGAGCTGCTCGCGCTCGGACGGACCGTACATGTTGTGCCGACTGTTTCACGTATTCGGCTTTTTGTAGTGCCTGGCTATGGATAGTGAATTCAACCTCGACGGAATTGATTGGGAGAACATCGGTCCGTCGTCAAAGTCTACGCGCTGCAAAGGTAGACGGTCGGATTTATTCTCCGATCTGCGGCGGCCGCTGGCGGACGTCGACACCAACCGCGAAGCGGACGCGCTGCGCTGCGGAGCGAAGGAGTCGAGCGCCGCGGCAGCCGCCCGCGGTAGCCGTCATGCTCCGTCCAAAGCAGCTCGGCGCCGCAGCTCGGGCTTCCGGCGCCGCAGCGACGGCAAGCTCGAGGCCGAGACGACGCGAGAGCCCGTGCTCAATTCGCGCGCGGACCGCGGCTCCGGCGTGATGCCCGGAGTGATGGCGGCGAGCGCGACGGTGCCAGGAGACGGGCCGGTGGCGACCAGGCAAGTGCAGAGCGGCTCCCCTTTGTCCGCTGACTCTCTCTCTCTCTCTCTCTCTCTCTCTCTCTCTCTCTCTCTCTCTCTCTCTCTCTCTCTCTCTCTCTCTCTCTCTCTCTGCTGACCGGGCGTGTCGGGACGCCGCAGCTGCAGCTACCGCATCACGCTCTGCCACCTGTGCAATGAATTTATAGGGCCAGTCCACCGCTTGATCGTGCTGGCAGTCGTAGGAGCCTGACGTTCGAAGCACCACTCGGTCTTAGTGGAGACAGCGAGTTCGCCGACTGGGCAGGCGACAGCTTTGCTGTGCCTGACGATGCGACAGTGCCCGGGCCCACGGCGTCCGCAGCGAACGAACCGGCACCGGCTGCGCCAGCAGCATGCACAGGTGTCCAAACGAAACGGTAAGCTGCTAGCTGCAATTTCCCCTGTGGGCTGACATTGGCCACGGTTAGCCGTCTTGCTCAGTGTGGTTTGGCTGTTGGCTGCAGTCATCTTACCCACTGCAGTGTCTTCCGGTGTGAGCATGCCCAGCCGCGGCATTTTTTGAGTGCTTACGCTGGGCCACGGCATCTGGCTGTGAACACCCACTTGTGTATATATGCACTGTTGATACCGACTATCTGTGCTAGCTGCACCGTGTCGTTGTTGCTGCTAGCTTCATCTGAAGCAACAGCCACTGCCTTACGGCCACGCTCATTACTGAATAGTGATAAAACCTACTTACTAGTTATGGGCAAACCAAGCAGGATTCAGAAATTGGAAAGGTTAATGCTGACATTCGGCTCTGCCGGCATATCTCCTGTTGAATCTGCACGAAATCTAAGTGCCATGTTCCAGAGTGACCTTTCGTTAGACGACCACATCAGCTCCACAGTCAAGTCTGCCTACTTTCAGCTACATAACATTGCTAAAATTCGGGCTTGTTTAGATAAGGATACCACGTCTAAGTTGGTCCATGCATTTGTGACATCCCATCTTGACTTCTGTAACTCGCTGCTTACTGGCCTGCCAGCATGTGCAATCAGGCGATTACAGCTGGTGCAAAACTCTGCAGCTAGGCTTGTCTGTCGTGAGCATCACAGTTGCGACATCACACCACTTCTCGCCGACCTGCACTGGCTACCAGTCAAGCAACAGATCGACTTCAAGCTTTTGTCACTCACTTTCAGGTCCCTTCATTCTGTGGCTCCAGCCTATCTATCAGATCTATTGCCCCACCAGGCTAAGCATCATACCACCTGCTTTTCGAAGTCTAATCGTTTACCTATACCCCGTACGAACCTCAAATCCTTTGGAGACTATGCCGTTAGTTTGTGTGCTCCCAAAGCCTGGAACTCACTTCCTACTTGTGTCACGACATCCCCTGACTTGACCACATTTAAAAAGAATCTTAAAATGCATTTATTTATTACAGCATTTAGTGGGTCCATGTGATTCGTTCTTTGTATGCTTATGTATGCTGACACTGCATGCTGTCACTACACTAACCATATTTGCATGCTGATTCTGTGCATGCCACCTTTAACCATGTTACGCTTGTTCATTGAGCATGCTACAGCCAACAATTCGATCATGCTTCTTTAATAGCAAATGGAAAGTGCCTAGAAAGAGATTGAGTTCTCTGAAGGCGCTATAACAATTGTGTTGTTATTATGTGTTATTGCCCTGACTTGCCTGTATTACATTCCTCTGCTTGGCATCAGATGTTCACCGTCTATCAGCATTCGGTGGCCCATCTTGCGAGGCTGCTACTGCTGCTGCTGCCGCCGCCGCCGAGTGCTGCTGCCAGCCACTAGGCAGATGGGCTTGGTCGGTTGATTAGCAGCTTGTAAGCAATGCTTGCTGCACTCGAGCAGCAGCTACAGATGCTCACGTGTCGTGTTCACAAACATTTCCTGTCAATCCTGTCGATCCTGTCGATCCTAGTTTACGTTGTTATGTTTATGTTATGTTGCACTGTGTGCGCAGCAGCCACGTAGGCGTTTCCTAGCAGCACTCTCTGTGGATGGAACTCCGAGCGGCACGCTTGTCTGGTCAGGCTTCGGGAGCAGCAGCTCTGGGCGGGCACGTGGTATCATGTTGTTGTACGCAGGTAGGCCTCGGCAGGCTGGCCTCGGCTGGCTGAATCAGACGTGCTTTCTTGCCATAGCTAGCCGTCCAGCTTGCATTGCCGCTGGATGTCAGCCCGGGGGCAAGGCGCTTGCTCTCTTTGGTACTCGGGTCGTGGGTCCGAGTCGTGAAGTCTGCAATCCTTTATTGCCAGCTGAAAGCCTGGTGATAGCCGCTAGCTAAACGAGGCTGTCAGACCAGCTACTCGAACAGCCCCGCCCTGCCGGCTGTGCTGTCCTTCCTGGTGGCAGCACGGCCAATGAGATCTTGGTCAATTCGATGGATGCTTGCTTGGAGAGCCAGTGAAGCTCCGACGGAAGTGCTGTGGTGGTGCAGCGTGGCCTTAGGGCCGTGCAGGCTGTGCTTCCTCTTTGGAAGCACAGTCGTGGTCTCCTATGCTTTATGTGGGGCCTTTTTCGTTGCACTGGAACCGTGAATGCTTCTGCCAAAGCCGAAATGCTCCTACCCTAAGTCTTGCTGAGACAGAGGGCGGTGTCAATTAGATTGATTTAGTTTCAGTCGTATCATGCCCCGCTCGAGGACCTGATCTGCAGCTGTTCACCGATTGGCCAGCAGTGCAGTGTGGGGGTCTCCTGCGCATGTGCTTAGTGCGACGAGGGTGACTCAGTTCGGCCCCGGCTGATTGCTGGGCAGGTCACGTAACCCTGATCATCCTGTTCTCCGACCTTGTGCCTGTCCACTGGATCCTGTGCTCCGACCTTGTGCCTGTCCACCGTGCCAACCCCACCCTTCCCATCGGCTAGCACCCAACAGTCCAACAGTGGTAATGCCTGCCGCTCTATCAACTGAGGAAATACGCGATGACATGTATTTCCTCAGTTGATAGAGCGGCAGGCATTACCACTGTTGGACTGTTGGGTGCTAGCCGATGGGAAGGGTGGGGTTGGCACGTTGGACAGGCACAAGGTCGGAGCACAGGATCCAGTGGACAGGCACAAGGTCGGAGAACAGGATGATCAGGGTTACGTGACCTGCCCAGCAATTAGCCGGGGCCGAACTGGCAGCTAGCCAAAGACAGAAGGAAGTGGGTGCAGGGTTCGACAGCTGACTCTGGAACTGTGGACTTTCGGTAAATGGAACGTCAGCCTGGGCAGTTCGATAGAGCCACACTGGAGGAAAGATGCACTATCTCGAATGCATGATCTAGTTTTATCATCTCAAATCCGTGTTTGCACAAGCACCCCGAGTGCCTCTATAAGAACGTATTTCCTAGTTAATTGTCAGGTTTTTACAGCAGTGGGTTTTTTGTACGATCATGTCCCAGCCGTGATTAAGTATGCTATCCGACTATTCCCTTGTGCCACGGCAACTCACCGGTAAACTGTGAACATCACCTTTGTTTTTTTAGCAACGATGCCTGTTAAAACCGATTTGTAGTATAGTGCATATAATCCCATGTAGATGTCCCCCCCCATTTTCATGTTGCCGTCTGCAGAGCTGGACCCGACACAACTTTCTTCTCCTCATCCGTTAGAATGTTCTCTCGGATTCCAAGGACAGCCCAAGCAGTGCAGGTATATTCGAGAATGTGGCTTGCGCCTGCTATCCGGTAAGCTCAGAGCGGCACCACAAGTAGTTTCATGCTGGACGTCTTTCATGCTGGACTAGTGCAACGACTCGCTTATAGGTGAACTTCTAAATTAAGGCAGCTGTTTAATCCCAGCGATGCACGTCATCAACGTGACAAAATGTCGTCTCAAGCAATTGCTGGCTCCGCAGCGCGAGCCCTGCAGCGTGAGCCCTGTGGTGTATTTAGAGTGCCCATATTGAGATCAAGCTCTCTGAGAGTGCTATACGAATGAAATGCATTTTGTCTGTCGTAAGCATCGAAGGAGCCACATTGCATCACTTCTCGCCGACCTGCACAGGCTCCTAATCCAGCAGTGTAACGATCCAAATTTTGTCACTCACAATTAGGTCCGTTCGTTCTCTGGCTCTAGCCTACCTATCGGAACTACTCCCCAACCAGGCTCGGCATCGTACCACCCACACCTCTTACTAAAACCGTTTAGTTATGCCTTGAACCAACCTCAAATCCTTGGGAGGCCGTGCCGTTAGTATGTATGCTCCCAAAGCCGGATACTCACTCGCGACTGACGTCACTACATCCCCTGACTTGAGGACATTTAAAAAGAAGTTAAAAATGCTCCTCTTTCTCATTGCTGGGCCCTTGTGATTTATACTTGGTTTGCTTAGCTGTGCTGACACTGTTCATTTTACCACTGGCCATACTATTGATGTTGACACTGTGTATGTCATTGCCAACTGTATGCTCATGCTTCCTTTACAGAATAAATAAAGTGGCTAGAAAGAGATTTTTAAGTTCTCTAGGGTGCTATTCAAATATTACTACTATTATTATTATTACTATTCGTGGACTCATACTGCACGCTAACGCACGCACGGCTCACCTTTCGGGCTCCAGGTTTGCTGACACGTGCATGTCGGCCGTCGAGGAAATGCAGCAGGCCGAGCAGACCAAGCGGCGCCGCAGCAGCTCAGCGAGGCAGTCGCGCCTCCTCGAGCTGCCGTCGTCCTGGGACTTGGACGTCGGCGACGGCATCGTCAACGACTTCCTGCTGCTCGATGCACCGTTCTTGCAGAGCAGGCCCAGGCGCTCGCTTCGGCTGAGGCGGAAGTCCCTGGTTGGCGGTGAGTGCGGCACCCATCGGCTGCCGTGCGCGTATGCACGCGCGCAAGCGACTGCCCTATACGAAAGCCGCCATCGTTCGCCGAGTCCCGTGTGCCGTTAGGAGCTTGAGCATTTTGCTTGCTTGGCCTGCCCACTCGGCACAGCTACACCGCCCCCACGTCGGCGCCTTGGCGGCCGCAGCAGCAGCAAGCAAGCAGCGAGCACTGGGAGGATAGCACCCGGCGAGCTAGATGCAGGTAGCGTCGTAGATGCAGAGCGAAGGCTTAGAGAAAAGGCCGAGCTGTTCCGTTTCTACGGGCTAGCGTCCTTTTGGCGGCCAGTAGATGTGGCTGCTCTCTGGCCCCATGCTCGGTGCCCTCTGACTGAAGGCACTTGACGAAAAGAATCCTTCTCGACGGACATCAAGTTTCCTTTGACGTTTCCTTTGTACCAGTAGATAACTAGCAGGTGAGGGTGTAGCCTTGAGCAACCGGAGGGTTGCTGGGAAAAAAGAGTGAGTTCACTCTGGTCAGACGCGAGTACAGCAAAAGGTGAGGAAGTGCTTTCTGCCAGAAGTGCTCTACTGTCTATTTAATCTCTGGACAAGATAGTTTTGAATTAGACATGTCTGCTTTTCTTCCCATGATTACTAACTTGAAGCAGGCCGTAGTAATAGGGCTGCTAAGGTCATTTGCGCATCGGTTTTTTTCTGGTCGGCGTACCGAGATGATGGAATTCTATGTGCCGAAAATAATGCAGATCAAAAGCAGCAGTCTGTTGGATCCTTGCATGGCATTGGGGGGATGTTTCTAATGGCCATCTAAACTTGCCACGAGTGTCGAAGTCACACGTTGGTGCGAAAATAACGTCATCGCAGCTCTGACAGAGTCACGTCACTGCCGCTTCGCCAGTCTTTTTATATATTTCTCCCGCTTCTGCATACCTGAGCCTATGCCAGCTGTTTGATCATGTGCACCGTCCTCGATGAAATTAGTTTTTCTTTCGTTTGTTTTGGTTTTTGTGACTGCATGGAAGTGCAGTCGCGTCTTATCCAGCCTCTTGTGATTGTCGCAAAGCCATGGCAGCCAAGTGATAGTTGCAAAGCCATGGCAACCAAGTAGGGCTTATCCACTAACCATTCGATTGTGCTTCCTTCGCAGCGAATGCAAGTGACTAAAAAAAGATTGAATTCTCTGGGGGCACTGAAACAAACTTATTATTGTTAGCACTATTATTATTATTCTTGCAAGTGCTCACTCGAGCGTGGTTTTTGCCGCACAGTGGCTGAATGTGAGTGTAGAGTAGAGCAGAGGCATTGCAGCTCCGACCAGCTGGAGTAGCAGCCGCCACAGCCGTCGGCAGCAGCGTATCAGCTCCATATCATCGCACGAAATGAAGAATTCTTGAGTCAAGTTTGCACACGCTTGATGCGTAAATTGAAAGATGATTGCACCTAAGGTTTGATGCAAGAAGACATTTACTTGGTCATTCGGACGGCCCGTTCAGACTCGCTGTCTTGCTGGCCCGTGGAAGAAAACTCACGCCCTTAGATTTACTGGTGTTACCAAGCATATTTATTGTTATTCAGCATATTTATTGTTATCAGCTCCTACCGTCTGTCTGCCACCTGCTGCCGCACTGCCCTGATAGAGAGGGCAGTGCTTGCTGCCGGTGCCACTGCCTCACCGTGCTGTTGCTGCTGCTCTGCTTCGTGCAGTGACCCCTTCACTGGCCGATGCCGACGTGGAAGCTTTTGCGCAAGAGCCAGGCGAACTTTCGCCTCTGGATCACCCAGGCATCGACGATTGCCCTAAACGATCGGACTCGCCCGATTCCTTCGTCAGCCACAGCCAGGTGAGCTGCCGACATTGGTCGAGCAGATGGCTCGGTGCACATGCGCACAGTCAGGTGCGTCTAAAGAATCCGTGCTCGCTTGTGCACTGAATGCTATGCTATGTTATTTACCTTCCTCTGTAACTCCACAAAGACAACATGGGTGTTACTCAGGAGAGTCTTATGTAGTGCACTCAAAGCCGAAGCGGCTTTTGGTAGGCATTCGGTAGCCAAAAGACTTGCAACAAAGAAAGTGAGAAGCGTAGCTGAGTCAGGAGAGCAGTAGAAAGGATGAGCCATAATCGGCAGAAGGAGGAGTAGTTGTCGTTTCATAAGAATTGTGGAAGCGAGTTCCACAGCCTAGGACCTGCAGAGCTCAAGCTTCTGTCGCCAATGGTCTTTAAGCGGAGGAATGGAACAACTAAACTCTTGTCCATACAGGACCTGGGGGCACGAGGAGGCTGAAACGAGTGCAGCAGTTCAGCTAGGTATGAAGGAGCCAAGCCGTGGCGGGCCATGTGGGTCAGCGTAAGAACTTTGCTCTGTATCCGTTAATCAACCGGCAGCCATACAAGCTCTTTTAGCATAAGAGACATATACTGATCCTCTGCAACATGCAAGCCAGTTGTAGCCTTGCAGCCATTTTCATAGCCATCTGCAGTGGCCTAGTAGCTTCTTTCGGTAGCCCAGCCAAAATGGAATTTCAATAATCTAGCCGAGACAGAACTAAAGAACTAGTTAATTTTTCCAAGCCACCGTGGAAGACAGTTTCTTGCTGGCCTACCAGCATGTGCGATCAGGCGATTGCAGCTGATGCAAAACTCCGCAGCTAGGCTTGTCTGCCGTGAGGTCGCAGTTGCCACATTACTCCACTTCTTGCCGACCTGCACTGGCTACCAGTCAAGCAACGGATTGACTTCAAGGTTTTGTCACTCACTTTTAGGTCCCTTCATTCTTTGGCTCCAGCCTATCTCTCAGATATACTCCCCCATCAGGCCAAGCATCGTACCACCCACTTTTCTGAATCCAACAGTCTAGAAATACCTCATACAAACCTTAAATCCTTTGGAGACCGTGCATTTAGTTCGTATGCTCCCAAAGCCTGGAACTCCCTCCCGACCTGCGTCAGAACATCCCCTGACCTGACCACATTTAAAAAGAACTTAAAAACACACCTATAGGACAGCATTTAGTGGGTTGTGTCCCCGTGATTCGTCCTTGATGTGCTTATGTGTGCTGACAACTGTGCATGCTGCCACTAACCACATTTGCATGCTGACCCTGTGCATGTCACCCCTAATCGTGTTATTCATTTTGTTTGTTAATCAAGCATGATATTACTCACGATTCAATTGCATTCCCCTGTGCAGCAAATGTAAAGCGCCTAGAGAGTCTCTGAGGGCGCTTTATCAAGTGCATTATTATTGTTATTATTATTAATATTATTATTATTAGATAGGGATCAAGGGTGATGGCTAGCTGTGGAGGCAGTCTTCTTAATGAAGCTTTCAAAATTTAGGCAGCTGTCGAAGACGACACCTTAATTCCGAACATGTGGTGATGGTTGTACAACAGCATCACCTATTAGAAGAACAAAGCTTTCTCGTCCAGCTTCAGGCTTAGGGTGTCCTGTGAGGAGCAGTTCCGGTTTATTGCCGTTCAGAAATTTTCCGACATGCAGGATCGAATGTCGGCAAGGCAAGCATTCAGTTTATCAGTCGCTGCAGCAGATTCCGACGGTTTGAATGACAAATACAACCGAGCATCGTCAGTATAAAAGTGATATCCAATTCCACGGGTCCGAATCACTTGCCCAGAGGCAGAGCATAGGTGGAGAACAGCAAAGGTGAACAGCTAATGGGTGAATAGGTAACTTAGCTTTCTTTCGTTTCCAGGACAAAACGTGCCTGGCTTGCGTGCTCATGTAAGCCTATGCTTGTGGTCGTTCGAGGGTGGCTTGCTCCTGCAAGTGACCGGTCTGTCTGCGAGCGGGGCGAGTGCTAGGGTCGCCTCCCACGTGACTGTAGCTTGCTTCGGAATGTAATGTGCTGTCGTCGTCGGTGCTGTATCCTCATGATCTTGTGGAAGCTGCTTCGACTTGTATGCAAATGAAATCAGTCATTCCTTGCTGCCATTGGTAAAAGGGAGCAGCTGGAGGGTTTATGGGAAAGAATTTTTCCTAGCTTAAAAAGGATTATGCTAATAATAATTATAATAATAATAATGAGACACTTTTATTTAACCCTAAAGATCTGAATCTCTTTCTAGCTCTTTTGCATATACTGGAAAAGAGACGTGTCAGTTAGTGATAACATGCACTGTGGCAGCATGCATAAACACTTATAATTCACAGGGACGAAGCAACTGCTTGGAGGATCAGGTGGGTTTTAGGTTCTATATAAATGTCAAGTCGGAGGTTAGTGTGACATCATGTGTATTCCAAGAATTGGAAGCAAATGAACTGACTGCACCGGCTTCAAAGTATTTTTAGACGGACAGGTAAACGACGAGTCAAAGCACCTGGAAAGAGATTGAGTTCTCTGAAGGCGCTTTATCAAGTGTATTATTATTATTATTATTATTATTATTATTATAGAAGAGTGAGTGGTTCGATGCAAAGCCTGATGAGGAAGTATATCTGATAGGTAGGCCGGACTATGGGAATATATGACCAAAAACTGAGTGACAGAACCTAAGCCGATACGACGCTTGATGGGCAGCCAGAGCACTTTCTAGGTCTGCCGAGCTCCAGAGTTTTGCACAAGCTGTAAACGTTGTAGTGTACAGTCAGGAAGATCTGCCAGTAGTGGATTGTAGACGCCGAGGCAGAATATCATAAATGTACCTTCCAGCTTGACTGTGGTATCCTTATCTAAGCTGGCCCAAATTTGTGTAATGTCATAAGCAGACTTTGCGGGAGCTGATGAAGCCATCTAGTAAAGGTCACCTAGGACTTCCAGATTGTGTGTGTGTGTGTGTGTGTGTGTGTGTGTGTGTGTGTGTGTGTGTGTGTGTGTGTGTGTGTGTGTGTGTGTGTGTGTGTGTGTGTGTGTGTGTGTGTGTGTGTGTGCGCGCGTGTGCACGGGCTGCTAGCACCGGTAAAGCGTTGGGCAGGCGCCAGTCCGCCTCCACCACGGCAGCTCCAAACGGTCCGAAGGAAGGTTGTGGCGGGTGGCAGCAGCAAGCGATCGCTCATGCTCGCTTCCTCGTTCAGTCGAGGGCGAGTTTGTCACCTATGGGTGACACGTCTGCGTAAGGTTGACACGCCTCCCTAAGCTGACCGTTGTCTTATAATGCTTGGGTTTCGTATGTAACTCGTCTGGGTGGGGCTGGAGGGGGGAGGACGACTGCAGTCGTGAATCGGGCTGCAAAATAAAGACGTTGGCCATGGGTGCCCACCTGGATTCTCCAAGTCGCCACAGGAGTCTGCAGGGCGTGGGCTGTGGGTGTGGCCTCCAATACATGGATTGGGCGTGGCCGGCAGCTGCTGCCCAGGTAGCCAATGCATTGGAGCCGTGGATTTTTAAGTAGGCCGTCCGTCGTGTAAATAAGCTCGGATTCGTTTCTCTAGCTTTGGAGGAGCAGACCTGGAAATTGAATGGGCCGATGTAGCCACCGTGTAGGCCCAGCTCATCAGCTGCCACGCTACGAAGTTCGGCTGTCCTGCCGAAGCCGGTTGATAATGGAGCCGCAGGTTTAAATTAAGTTTAAATGCCTTCAGTATTTTGCAGTCGTCATTTGGGTGCCACGGCCACGAGGCCGCCTGTGGCCGTGCCTGTAGGTTCTGACATTAGAGAGCAGCTGGTAAACATTTTCTTCCGGTTCGACTAACAGCTCTGACCATGCATTCCTGCAGGAGTTAAAGCCCCACGATACTGTCGACGGCTTTGTTATCACCATCGATTCGGACTGTTTGATCAGCTCAGTTTGCTTACTTCCTTAGTCTTGACTGTACACTCTCCTTGTGCTCTAATTAAGTCCATATTACCGAGTCAGCCGGGAATGAATGTTTGCACATGGTGTAACAAATGAGGATGTTTTGCAACCGGGCAAGCAGTCTCCATCCTCTTTAGCAGACAATTTCAAATTTCCAAGATCGGCTGCCTGAGACATTAAGTAATTGATGGTGAGGCCCAAAATAGACAAATTGTATGCTGGTTAGCAAGAGATCTGCAGATCTGTCAAGTGCATGCTTACAGCTTACAGTTTCGTAGACTGCAGACTTGACAAGTCGTGCCTGATGCTTAGAGAACGTTTCCTTTTTTGAGAGCAGCTGTTTCTCAGTAGTTAGGAAACTGGTGTACTTAGCGTAGCGTTTTGATTAGACTTTGTTGTTGGAAAAGGGAACCGTTAGAGCAAACTGTTTGCTAGCGCGAAGCGCCAAGTGTGCAGGCTGGTCACACGCGGCTGGCTGAAGTATTTACAGACTTGAGCTAATTGGTGGAAAGGAGGAACTTGCTTTGATGTCATATCTTATCTCTAAGATCTGCTAAGCAGCTGGTATAAGTGGCTGGCCGAATCTGGAGACGTCCATTGGCGTTGCTGCCCAGTAGAATCCAGCTGCTGCTGCTGGGGCCTGAAGGTGGGAGATGCAAGATCACTGTGGTATAATCGCCGAACGTATAGCTTAGGTTTGCTATGATTTTTCTGCCTAGGAAAAGTCACTGTCTACTCTTCCTAGGCTTAATTCTGGCTACATCCATGTTGAGGTCATAGTGTCTCGTGTGGTGGCCAGCGATCAGCACTCGTGTCAGTCATGAAGTGTGACGGTACCGGTACGGGGCTCATTGTTCATGCACAAGACACTCAGCTCTAGATGTCCTTTCAGCTTTCAGAGTTTGCCTTAGCTATGGACACGCCGAATGCTTGCCTCGATAAACATTCGTTATTAGATGGCTGCAATTTTTTAAAGTTTAGCATGGCAAGATAGGAATATTGTTTGTCGGAATCTTAAATTAACCACTGAAGTAAATAAGCATGTCATTTAGCAATGGAATAAGCTCAAAACATCTAAGAAAAATGCTCGACATTGATTGCTTTTTTGACAACCACTACTTTTTAAAGTTCGTTAACCGACTGCCAACTCAGTCCATTTTGTCTTCAATTGCATTGCTAATCCCAGGAGTAGGAAATGTATCTCTAGGAAGTCGACAGCTGAGTTAGTAATAATAATAATAATACTTGATAAAGAGCCCTCAGTGAACTTAATCGCTTTTTAGGCGCTTTGCATTTGCTGCAAAGGACACTTGATCGAGTGGTGAGTGGTATCATGCTTGATGAACGACATGAATAACATAGTGGTTAGGAGTAACATGCACAGGGTCAGCATGCAAATGTGGTTAGTGTCAGCATGCAACAGTGTCAGCATGCATAAGCACATCAAGGACAAATCACAGGGACCCACTAAATGCTGTCATAAAAAGGTGTTTTTAATTTCTTTTTAAATGTGATCAAGTCAGGGGATGTCGTGTCGGGAGTGAGTTCCAGGTTTTAGGAGCATGCTAACTAAAGGTGCGGTCTCCAAAGGATTTGAGGTTTGTACGAGGTATATGTAAACAGTTAGATTCCGAAAAGAGAGCAGTACGATGCTTAGCCTAGTTAGTCACTTCACCACACCTTAGCAGGATTGATTTCTACAACCAGGCACTGTCGGATCTGCTACAGATAGTTTTTCGATCACCGAGATTCCTCCATTAGTTGCCTGTGAGACACAATATGATTTGACCTCCATCTGGCCACCATCATCACCTGAATGCTCGCTTGTGGGGGGCCGTGTGTCTGCAATACTGGCATGCAATGCTGTATGCATGCTGCTTATTGGCGGCACGAGCACCAGACTCGAGCTCCCGCTCCAGCTTGAGTCTGTCGAGGCCTCACACGATGATGATAGGAGAAAGTAAAGGTTAGCCTATTCAACAGCCTCATTAATATAGTGGGTATAAGAGCCTCTTACTGCTGTCTCTCTCTCTCTCTCTCTCTCTCTCTCTCTCTCTCTCTCTCTCTCTCTCTCTCTCTCTCTCTCTCTCTCTCTCTCTCTCTCTCTCTCTCTCTCTCTCTCTCTCTCTCTCTCTCTCTCTCTCTCTCTCTCTGGAGAGAGAGAGGGAGAAAGAGAGACAGAGACAGACAGAAAGAGAGACAGAGAGAGTCCTGTGCTCGGCTGCTTTTCCGTTCGGTGCCGTTTGTTCGTGCGCTCCAATCCAGCCGCTACGACACACCTTGTTGCAGGCCGAGGCTGGCGCGAGAGTGTCGCTGCAGCCGGCGCCTGCTCGCTCGGCAGCGCCCTGCGCGCCTCCGGGCGACCGTGACGAGGATACGGACTCGGCAGGGCACGGCATCCTGGAGACGGCCTTCATCTGCTCGCCAGTGGACGGCGCCGGCAAGCCGGCGGCGAACTGTCCTCGGCTGGGCGCGATTGCCGAGGATGTGGAGGAGGAGGAGCAGCAGCAGCAGCAGAGCTGCTGCCGCCAATCCGTCGAGCCGTCCCCATGCTCTGCCGCCGAAGGCGAGACCGAATCGTGCTCCGCCGGCGACCAGAGCGCCGGCGAGTCCGACTCGATCGCTGCCGCCGGTCGGCCACGCCGGAGAGCGGCGAGCTACCAAGCTCAGCAGCAGCAGCCTGCCCCGAAGCGCCGTCGGCAAGCGTCGAGCAAGCCGCCGGAGGCGGCAGCGGCGCCGGCCGCCGAGGGGCGGCTTGCCGATGGCGACTCGGTCGCCCTCGATGCCGACCTCGTGACTCTGTACACCAACAAGGCGTATGCAGCGCCGGCACTGCGGCCACTCGAGACCATCTACGAGCAGCCGGCCGTCTGGCGAGGACAGGAGAAGGTCATGAGCGCTTCGAGAGCCATGCGCTCCATGACCTTTGATGCGTCAGCCAGAGGCAAGGCCAGTCAGCGGAGACAGAAGGCACGCCAGCTGGGCTGGCGTCCGCTGCAGCCCGGCGCGGACTGCTGCAGCCGGCTTGAGCAGCGGCTGAGGGACCTTGACCGCTCGATGGGCGAGGACAATGGCTGCTTCGGTGCCGACGGCTCGAGGGTGCCGTCGACGGCCCACGCCGGGGAGCAGCCTTCGCCACGCCGCCGCAGCTCGACGGCAGACTGCGACCAGCTGGCTGCCATTAAGAGCCTCGCACTGACCTGAACGGTAGTGGCACGTGCGAGAGAGAGGAGGGAGAATGCGCCACGATTTGCCTCTACGACGAACTCGGTCGGGTCGCATGCGACCGATTGTTTCCGACCTGCGATCTCTCGTCTCTCTCTGTCTGTAGTCGTCGGTAGACGCACTCTTGCCGCTTCCTCCTCCTCCTCCCGCTTCCAAACGACAGAATCAGTAGAAAGACTTTTTTCGTGCCTGTTTAATCGCATTAGTCATTTGTTTACAGTCGTAGTGGCTCTCGAAAGCACCAGATGCAGTAAGGCCGAGGGCGCTTGTGTAATAAAAGCCTGTGTCGATCTAGTATTTACTTTTGTGAATTGCGCATAAACTCAAGAGTCTGAGCGCCATCGGTTGCCGTATATACTACGAGCTGTAGTAGTGCCAATGCTAGATCCGATGGTGGAGATTCGATTTGCTGCAATCGACTTTGGATTTACAGCGATCGACTCGGTCCAGCCTGCGCTACGGCAGCGTACCCGACTGCACCGTGTGACCTTGACTTGGACTTCGCTCTATGACGTGCAGGAGCAAGTGTTGCACGTGCGCGAATACGTCCGATGAGGTGAAGGCTGGCTGAAGTGAAGCATAGCATTTCTCGTGCCGCGCCAGCACTCATGCAGCCTCCTGCAGTGGCCCGGTACGTTCGGGCACACTTTAAAGGATTTGTTTTGAGTTTCACTTGCCGGGGGCGACTTTATTCGTTTCACTGCACGGTGGAAATCGATGCATTTTAGTTGCAGCAGCAACGACGCCGGCTACAATGTCTGCTCGAGCTCTGCAGCACGCTAGCTAGGGTGGCTGCAGCGGCACGCAGACACGGACGGGCGCTCGGCTCGGCAGCCTGCAGTCGATCGCGGGCCAGCGGCGCGAGCCAGAGTCTCGCGCCGCTCGAGCTCGGTGTAGTAGGTGTCTGACTGATGAATAGATGGCAAGGGACAGCGATGGAGAGCAGCTGCTAGATTGCCGACTAGCCACCACGAGAAAGAGAAGGAGGAAAAGTGGCATCCTCGTATGGCAGCTGCACACCCTCCAGGCCAACGACGCCCGATGCTTCCTGCCTTTGACATGCGGCACCATTCGAACGGTCGAGTCGGGCAGCCTCGGAGAGTTCGCCTTCCTTCCTCGGCATGCTCGGCTCTCTTCTCATTACTAGGTAACGAGAAGAGAGCCGAGCCGTTAGCGTAACCGTAAGCCGAGTAACGAGATGGGCCTCTCAAGATGCCAAACTTCCAGGTTCTTATCCGCCCTTGCAGCGGGGCGGGCGACGGAGGGGTGCAATAGGCCAAGAGAGCATTCATTTCGGCTACCCGGGCGTTGCATGCGTCGACCTCGAACTCGGTTGTCGTGGAGCAAGAGGCAGCAGCAGTGCAAAAACCGGTTACTCCTGCGAGGCCACCGTCCCGGGGTCGCTCTTACGCAGCTGGGCGCTGAGCCAAGCGCATCTTTGCTTGTCATCATCACTTGGCTTCGAATGGTTTTCTAGCGTGAAAGTCTCCGCGCGAGCATGTCCGTGTGGATGCTCAGCGACGAAGCAAGCGGAGGTGCAAGCGACTTCCTGTGAAGTTGCGACTACATTGCTCGGGAAAAGGACTCGGCTTGCTGCGACTCTTTTTATTTGGCCTACAGAGCGCTGGCAGGCTGCCGGCTAGTGCCGCTAGAGCAGAACTGATGCCCTCGCAAGCAAGCAAGCAAGCAGGCAGAACTGCTACCACGAGGCCTAGCGATCGCGCACGGGCGGCAGGTCCACGAGCTGGGACGCTATCGGTGCTCACCAGAAAGCGCCAAATAGCTCGACTGCCTCAGCGAGAGCCCCCAGATGCGACTGTTGGTGCTGCCGCTGCTTAGAGCAATCTTGGGCGACTGGGAGAGGTCGCAGCTACTTCCGGACCACTACGCTGACATCCGGTGGCTCGCTCCTGGTCGATCTGCCGCTGCTGCTGGCGGTGGCGGCAGCAAGCCGGCAGCTGGACACGCATCCCGGTCGAGCTGGCCGGATCGGTAGCGCTTGGGGGATGATTAGCAGCCAGCAGCACGGGGGGGGGGGGCTCCGAGGTCCGGTTGCAAGTCCAGTGCGCTGACGTGCCGGAAGTATGCCGGCTGAAGAGCGCAGCTGCGGACCGTCGACTGTTGCGACGAGCTGCCGAGCACTCCACACTTACAGCAGACGACGATAAAATGGGGAGTGGGGCGACGACTACGGGTTGGCGGTGGATGGGGGCGGCGGACGGATCTGCTGCTGATGCGGGGAAGGGAGGCACGTGATCATCCTTTCTTTTCCTGCTTCATGACGTACAGGTTCGTGGCAGCACCGACTGCGATGCGAGGCAAGGAGGAAGAACGGTCGTAGTCTGTGCAGTAGACGCCTTGTTCCAGGTCGAAAATCTGAGCAACCGTCTGCAACGCCGGCAGCAATACACGTTGTTGTCAAGCGTGCTCGGTCACCTACTAGTTGTGGCATCGTCTGAGTGAGAGAGACAGAGAAAGAGAGAAACAGATAGGCAGACAGACAGACAGACAGACAGACAGACAGACAGACAGACAGAGAGAGAGAGAGAGAGAGAGAGAGAGAGAGAGAGGGGGGGCAGACAGAGACCAAGTGCCCTTGCCATTCAGACGTTGTGCAGGGTGCTCAGTGCATCCCGGGCAGCAGGCTTGGAAGATTCAGAGTGCCGTGGGAGCAAGGACGGTAGCTCCCTCCCTCCCCCCCCCCAAATAAGCCAGGTGGCACACCACCTGAAGCTGCCAGCCGCCAGACACGCCCTTTTAGACTCGGCCATTATTAGATGGCATGGAAAGATCCAGCTTGCGCCTTTCTTTAAAAAAACCTGCTCGCTACATTTACGTTCAGCGCCCTCAAATGATGGGCTATTTGCATTGGCAGTGATACGGAACAATGGAACCGAGGAACTGAGCAAATGAATGCAAACGCCTCTTGGTCATATCCGATTCTGTTTCTTTTGTCCTCGCCTTTAGACTCTTCTTATTGACTGCAGTACCTAGATGGCTTCTTGATGGCTACCCGGGCAGCTTGCATGAGTCTGCAATTCGCACTTCGAATTCGGTTGCATCGGCGACCCACCACTAATGCTATGTCGGTTGAATGAGAAACGCCTGAGCCGGCCGGTCTTCCCTCCCATGATTCCATCCCAGACTCGGCACCCAGTTAGCTGCAGGAGCTGCCTGCCTGCACAGGCTCGCCTCGGCCGACGTCCGGTAGCTGGCAGGTCCAGCTGTCGGCAGGGAATACAAGTTCGGGTTGTGGCTCGGCTTTCCATCGTTGCACTATATGGGAAATCTTTTGGTGAGCAAGCCTTCCGATTCGCATTTTACTCGCTGTAACTCGCTTCCGGCTTCCATCCCCCACCTGCATTGATTTATCGTAACTTCTGCTGTGGGCAGCAGAAGTTACGCCGCCAGCCCTTTGCATCAGTCTTTGCCCCGTCTTTCCTTTGCTCTCAACTGAGCTTTGCCTGCTTACTGTGCCTAACTCAATCTGCGCGACTAATCAGTGGCTCCTACTAACCGGTGGCGCCGAGTGTCCTCTTACGTGCTCCTGCCAGCTTGTCCAAGCACGTCGGCACCTTGCTAGTCATTCACCCTTGGCAAATGACTCTCTTACAGCCAGTTGTCAAGCACATGGATAGAGAATTGGTTCTCTAGTAGAGTGCTTTATAAAAGACTTTGTATTATTAATATTACTAAATTAGCCAAGGTGCCAAGCCAGAAGCCTGTCGCAGGCCGGAGCAGTGGACAGAATCCTTAGAGGGACAACGTTCCCCCATGCAAGCTGCAGCACGGCACTGGATTAAAGATGGTGCTGCTCCGAGCAACAAGCCGGAAAGGCGTCTCGCCTTTGCTCTCGCTGGTGTATACTTAGGGCAAGCAGCCGAGCTTCGAGCTCATCCCTAGCCGTGCCAGCAAGCAGCAACTCAGCCGACAGTAGGACCTGCCGTAGCTCTGCAGCTGCACCTACAGTGGCAAAGCCCCTGGCAAAGCCACTTGCCACGACGCTGACACTGATGCCACTTGCCACGATTTGTAGCTGCCTCCCTGCGATGCGATTGCGTGCACCGCAGGTGTCGGCGCTCTGCGACACAGCGGGGAGAGTGGAGCGGGAGAGCAGCAAAGGAGCGCAGCGCGGCTCACATTGAGCGTGCCTCTGTCGATGATTCGGGCCATGTTCTGTTCGGTTCCGCCGCATATGATGTAGTCCTTTCCCAGCCACTGGGCGCAGTACAGCTGCAAGCAACGCGATGCAGGCTGCACAGCAGACGCCTCGACGGAGCGGACGTGCAACGGCGAGGCGCGGCACACACGGCAGGATAGCGAGTCGCCAGCGTCACTGAGAGCAAACACTTGCCCGGCTCAACGGCTTGCACTAGGCAGGATTACATATAACACTTGGATGGCTTGGACTGGCCTTATCGTGCCCTGGGCATGCCTCAGCCAACAGCATTCGTCTAGACCGCATGGCCCTGCCGCTAATCGCGCCGTTGATCTATCGGAGCGATGCATGCAGCTTCCTTGCAAGGACTATGTGCGTGCTCAGATCAAGGCCGTGCGTGCGAGTTCAACCACTGCGGCTAAACTCGAATCCCTCCGAAGTCGATGGCATGCGGCTGAGAATGGAGCCGCGTGTGCGCACGGGTCACGTGGCTTGCACACGAGCAGCGCTTTTTGCTTGCCAGACTTCGCCTTGCCTCGACAGACCTCACTCTGCTCTGCTTCACTTTTGCAATGCTTCCTTGCGGCTGCCTTCCTTTCCTTCCTTCCTTCCTCCCTTCCTTACGGCGACGGCTCGCCCTCCCAGCACCCCTTGCAGCCGTCTGCTTCCTGCCATTCCGACAGATTTCGTGCACTCTGCGTTTGACTTGGCAGCCTCGACAGCTGCGACTCAGCCACCAAATAGACAGACAAGCGATCAGCAAGTGTGAGTGCAGGAGGAGCACTGACCATGCACTTGTGCAGGGCGTCCTGTGGCACGTCTTTGATTTTGGCACCGGTGGCAAAATCCCAGATCTGCAGCACGTTGGCCGACCGCCACGAGCCCGTGAGCAGGTGGTTGTGCTGCGGATCGATGTCCAAAGCGTCGCCGCCGCAAATGTGCGGGCCGTATATGCTCCTGAAACGAGCAGCGTCAAAAATGCGAGCTGTCCTCGGAGCTCCGCCAGCGGCGGAGGTGTCAACGCGACGGTCGCGAGGCATCCGTCCGGTGACGTCTCGGCGAGACGCCTCTGTCGTGCGCCTATTGCGAGTGCAACGGCACAGCAATAGCCTTCGAAGTAAAAGCCACGGCAGGAAAACTAGAGGAAGCGAACAGATCCGAGACAGATCCGGTCCTGACGTCAGGCTGCAGGGCAGTGAGCGCTGCCCGCGTGCGATCCCGCGATGGACCGAGCAGAGAGCAATTCGCAGAGGGCTGACTGCAAAAATGAGATCGGCAATTGGCTGCCTGGATCGAGCGAGCATGCCTTCTGCCGGCGGGTGGGTGGGCGCGGGCTGGAGGCAAGGCTTCCTGGTCGTTTTCGGCATCTAACCGAAGGGCGGAGAAAGAGGCACCTCTAAAATCGAGCCGAGTCACGTGTGAGCATCACGTGCCCGTCCGGTCAGGCTCTGGCGTCGGAGCAGCTCGGCAACCGTGCAAAAGGACTGCTCGGGTCGGCCGACGTGCTTACCTTACGGCGTGGGCTACTCTTTCATCCCAGAACTACAAACAACAGTTGCAAGTGCAAATGAGACGACATGCTGTCACCAGGCTGCTCTCACAGCAAGCCCCTTTCTATTTCAGCACAGCTGCCGCCGCCGCCACGGTACAATTGTCCTCGTTTTACAGAAAAAGCAACCGTGGCAGGCCGGCAGTACGCCGTTGCAGCTGAGCATCTGCAGCTGTTGCGGCAGGCGGTAGTGGAAGGCAGCAGCAGCAGCAGCAATGGCTACCATCGAAGGATTGACGACAAAGTAAAGCCGAGGAAAGGTTAGCTGATTTAGCAGACTCCTTTGTATAGCGGCAGACGAGACTGTTTGTGGCTAGCGCCACCCACCGATTGCAGAGGGCAATCAAGGACCGCCTGCAGCAGGATTCGAACCCATGAACTCGGTCGTCCAGTGCAAGCACCTTACCCTAGGACTATTGCTTGAGTGGCCTACCACTACCTACTACCTCTCTCCCCTGTCCTGCCCTGCCGTAGGATGACTTGAGGATTGCCTCCACGGCAGCTTCCCACCGTGGGACGCAAATCCTGTGGGTCAGCACGGCGGCGCTCAGTAAGCAGCAACAGCATCAGCCCGGTGCAAGCGGCGCAGGCCACCCAGCCGGCAGTTCGGACGGTTGGACGGCACGGATGGCTGGCCGCTAACAGCGCTGGGTGAGAGCTTGCGTGCCAAAGCCATCATTGTCCACAGAACAAACGCTCGAGGCTGACCAGGAAGGCGAGCTGCTCGCGCTCACCCAGCTCACCGGGCCTAAACAGCCTTTCACGAGAGAGGGTGGAAGGAACGGCATCCGCCGAGCAGCGTCAAGGTGCATGCTGCATTTCGAGCGCCGGCAGACGGCTGGACGCTGCGCTGCCACGGCCGCGCTTCGAGCGGCCGAGAAGCGGCGGCTCGAGCGGCTGACGACGACCTCTGACCTCTCACTCACTCTTACTTTTGCAGTGGGATTAATGCAACAAAGCGAGCAGTATAGGCTTGGCGACGATAGAACTAAGCCATGACTACGGCCGAGCAGCTTTTGGTTGGGCAGTTTTCGAGTGGTCAGCAGACCACTGGTTGGCGAGCCGCCGCCCTATTACACAGCCAGCAGGCGAGGCAGATGACAAAGCCTACGACATGAGCTGGCCCACTCGACGCAGCTAATTCACCAAGTCCTCGACAAAGCTTACTCGTAATCAATTGAGCAGCAGCAAGGTACGGAAAAGGCAGATGAATGGAACAGTTGACCCACTCGACGACAATAACAACACAGCCCATCCGCCTCAAAGCTCGTGTTACAGCAGCGGCAGTACGGTGCTGTCGAGGAGTCTGCGGATCTGCGGCAAGACAGGCAAGCAGGAGCTGTGGTCAGGGTTGGGGCGAAACCGTCTGCAGCTTGTTGCCGAGGTGTCGATAAATAACGGAACGGCCAACTCATATACGCAAGTGGCAACAAAGCAGACACGACAGTGACTCGGGCCGCTGACAACTTGTGGCAGCTGCTGCAGCAGCAGCGCTCTGCCACTCTGCCACCGCTGCTGCTGCAATGCCCACCTGCACAGTGTCGTCCCATCCGCCGGACACCAGAGTGTGCTCCTCCACGGGGTGGTACTGAACGGCAAACACCCGCTGCCTGTGGCCGTTCATTATGTCACGAGAATCGCTACAGCACACGGATAAACATGAGCGATACTTACGACACATGGACGAAATCCAATACTAGGCACTCTCTCTCTCTCTCTCTCTCTCTCTCTCTCTCTCTCTCTCTCTCTCTCTCTCTCTCTCTCTCTCTCTCTCTCTCTCTCTCTCTCTCTCTTCCTTTCCCGTCTCTCGTCACGCTCTGCTCACTCTCTCCCCTTTTATCTTTTTTCAACTTGCCTCGCAGCTCCTCTGCTTTCTGCACTTTGCTTGGTGCGAGCGACGAAGGACACACACGGCTGCGAGCGCGAAGGGGCAGGAGGGGGCGGCAGAGGCGAGCTCTGCACCTCGCCTCCAGAGTCTTCAGCACTTGCTTCGATTCCGTGTCGTACACGTGCAGCTGAGGCGTCCCGCCGCCCGTGACGAAGTGCGTGCCGTCGGCATTGAAGGCAACGCACAGGCTCTGTCTCACCTCGTCGATGGTGTGCACGCACGTGTTCGAGCTGTAATGCCAGACCTTGACTTTCCCCGACGCATCTACAGCGCAACGAAGCAGTCGCTGCTGCACGCTGCCGCCACGAAGTGACTGGCGACAGCAGACGCTCGGCGCAACAGCACAGCGGCCGGAGGCTGCTCAGCTGTCTCCGCAGGTCGTGACAGTGCAGGCTCCTCGGAGAGAGCTGCCAAGCGATCGGTCGCGCGTCGCAACGGCTTCGAGAGAAGAGAGAGAGCAAGAGAGAGAGAGAGAGAGAGAGAGAGAGAGAAGCAGGTCGACGAGGTAAAAGCCCGGCCTGCTGTTGCTGCTTCCGCCGCCGGTCCCTAGCTCTGAGCGAGTTTCGAAGCGGCCACGCACGAAAAGCAACCCGAGGGACAAAGGCGGGATCTCGGTAAACCAAGAAGGAAAGACCAAGCGCCAGCTCGTGCCGCGATCGGTCTGCTAGCGTCGGCCCGCGCCCGGCCATCGCACGTGGGCGCACGACGACGGCGACGACGAGTACAAAGGGCGAGAGACGCGGGCGCGCGCACCCACTCGCTGACAGCTGGGTGCGAGACGACGTGCGCGGGCGGGCTGGCGGCGGCGGCGGCGGGGCGTCCCGCGATAAAAGTTCGACTCACACGTGGCAACGAGCAAATGCTGCCGCTCGGTTTTGTCCGTGGAGCTGTAGGGCTTGAATTCGAGCCCCGTGCACGGTAGGTGCGCCGTGGCCACGTCGGAGTCGCTGAGGCTGTAGAGCAGGACGCCGCTCTCCGGGTTGAATATCTGCGGAGACGGCGGGGCGCGCGCGCACTGAGACGGCGCGCCGCGGACTGGCCAGCCGCGGCTCGTGCGCGAGCGCTGGCGGCTCTCTCTCTCTCTCACATAGAGAGAAAGAGAGAGAGAGAGAGAGAGAGAGAGAGAGAGAGAGAGAGAGAGAGAGAGAGCTTTGCAAGGGAGCTGCAAAATCGTGCCTTAATCTTCCCGTTTGCCAGGCCGGCGGCGAGACTTGAACCGTCCGCGGAGAACTTGCAGCACATCACTTCAGATTGACAATCGCTGCAAAGAGGGAGCGCGAATGCGTGGAGCGGCTGCTGCTCAAGCTTCCGCATTCGTTCGGACGCAGTGGAAAATTTCCGCTTTGCTTCGTAGCTGCGCTCGATGCAACTTACAGTATGCTCTGACATTTAATCTGGCCCTCCGTGTGCACGGAGCGCCGAGCGTCCGCGGCCGTCCGGTCCGAGCTGATACTACTTCTTCTGTAGAAGTTCTCGCCGACCTCCACTCCTCCCTGGCTGCTAAAGTTGCTGTAATTGAGCGCGAACATTCTGCGATGCGGCGCCGGCTGTCGCGCTCACGCGAATAACCGAGCGCATGGCGGCAGCCCCATATGAACCCGGCGACAGCGTCGCAGCAACCGGAGCGGAAGTTTCTCCGCCTCTTGATGACGTCGGCAGCTGGCAAGGTAACAATCGACTGGGGACGCACCGGGCTGCAGCAACTCGCTAGCCCTGGCACTAGAAAGGCCTCAAATATTCAAAAATTTTGTATAAAGTAACTTTATTAAAAAATTTCACTCATTTTTCTGAGCTCTAAATGAGCATACCGCGACAGTTATATAATGACGGCAATGGGCGACGCCTTCTCTGTAAGCGACTGCTGATAGGTCGACGGAACGGCCAACCCCTCTCGCGTCGTTCCCTCTTTCGTCGCCGCCTTAGTAGCGCTCTGAGCAAGTTTGTGATGGATACGAGAAGTCAACGAAAACGAGCTTACAGAGAGACAACATTGACGCCAGAGTGGCCGTCACGACCATATCGCGATCCACGGCGATAAACGGAGCGACGGGCGCCAGTCCGCGGAGTCCGTAGAGTAAAAATTCCACATCGATTAGAGACAGGCTCTACCCCTAACACTGGGTGGATCCACGCGGACGCTCAGGCGTGCGTGCCTGCCTGCCCGCCTCACGGGTATAGGCGAGGCCGCGACGGAGCCAAAGACGAGGCCTTGACCTTGACCTGGGTCGAGGCAGCTAATCATGAGAAAGTTGCGAGGTTGTGCGCGGTTAGACACGTCCCTTCGAGACGGTTCAGAGGGCCAGGACTATACCGCTCCCCTTCTCTTTGCCTACGCCCTAGAGGTGCGACCGAATAAATAATAATTACGATGATGATAACAATACTATTCGCTTGTAATGTCCCCCTCCCCAAGAGAGCTAAATCTCTACCCAGGCGCTTTACGACTCACACCAAGAGAAACAATAATGAAAGGTTAATGACCAGCGACGTATCCTGATTTGGCAAGCATGCAAAAGCACGCACAGTAGCATGTGAATGCTTAGACCAGCATGCAAAAGTGCACAAGAGTACACTCGTGGCCGCCAGTTTCTAGGACACCTGATTATTAACATGCACAGCCAAATAGCGCACAGGCGAGCGCGCAAAAGCACGCACGAAAAAAGACGCTAGGTTCCCTTGGTACTGGGTTGGCTGAGCGGCACAGATGCCTTTTCTGTCCAGTAATGCAAGTGTCTGTCAACATTTGTGCCATATCACTCAGGGATCGGTGTTTGTTACTGCATGAGGTGTTGGATTAAACTTTGGGCGTGCTGGTTTTCTCGCTGTACGTATTTACAGCTCCAATGAGGAATTTCCTCTCCGCACTGCTAGATCTGTCAGCACACATACTTTTTCGGCACTTCATTTTAGCACATTTTTTGTTTATTGCTCTTGCCGGACCTGTATTGCATTGAAATTCGGCATTCCAGTGGTGCACTTAAAGTTTTCGCTCTAGCATGGATCGATGTGCGGACAGAAGAAAATGGGAACAGTAGGAATATAACAAGACAGTCGAGTGGGGTGAACGTCGTCAAAAATGAATTCCCTGCCAGCTTGAAGCTTTCTCTTGCTTTCCGTTGGTACGTTTGGATAAACCGCACGCCTCTGGGACGCTTCAACTCGCGGACGTCCGGCTTTAATAATACGCCCGGGAGTCTTTCAGCGGATTCTAGGAAACGAGCTCGTGGCGCTGCACGGGCGACTCTGCGCGCGCGAAACTTGACAGCGGACGGCGCTTTCGATATCCGCGCACCACGGGCTGCTTGCGAGACACCGACGAGCGTCGGCGATCTCTGCAGCGCCGCCTCCGCCTCCATCCGCGCTTGCTGCTGCTTACTGTTTATGTGCGGCGGAGCCCTGAGCACCCTCCGACATCGAACGGCGGGCGCGGCCTCTGACCTCGGGCTCAGCGGGCCGCGGCTCCGCGGATGCGACGCGCGGCTCGCTCGCGGAGCGCTGCGACCGGCGACGCCGACCGCGTCCGCTGCTTCCGCCGCTGTAGAGAGACGGACTGATGCGACGAGACGGATGGCGAGAAAAAGTAACGGAACCGAGGAAATGCTAGGCGTTCGCCCGCCCTCGGCCGCTGCTTCTTTACGGGCGGCGGCGTCTCTGCCACGTCTGACTGTACGCGACCGCGCGAGGCGCGGCTTCAGCGGCGTCTGCCGTCGCGGTCGCGGCGCTGGAAATTGAATGGCGCGCTGGGGAAGCGAACTGTGGCGGCAAACACGGAGGTGAGAAAGAGGCGAAGCGCAGCGAGCTGGCTAGGCCTCCGCAGAGAAAGCCAGAGCAGCCGGGCTCACGAACCGACCGCGCGTATTGAGAGCGCGAGCACGACTCGCAACGCGTCCAAATTGTGCGGTCAGAGCGTGCGAACGGGCCGCGAGCTGCGGGAAAGGAGCGGGCTGCGCTAAGCTTTAGAGCTGATCGACCGACCGTGAGGTAGAGTTTTGACTTTTGTGTGTAAGAATATTCGTCCGCTCTACAGACAAATATTAGCTGATTTAACAGCTTGATTTATATAGCCGTAGAAGAGCCTTGACAGCTGTCACATCCGCTTGCGGTTAGTAGTAGAGGATTGACCACTGCAGGATTCGAACCCATGGCCCGGGTTGTAAAAAAGCGAGCACTTACTCCCTAGGTTATCACAATATTTACCGTCTGCGGCATCAAGCGGTCCGCCCCCGTGTGCCGGTGGAGCTGCAGCTTTCAAAATGAAGCCATCACCGGCGGCGAAATCGGCGCACGGAAGCGACCAGCGAAGCTGCGCACGTGCACGATAGTCCTCTCCCTCTGGACCCGCGTCGATACCGTACGAGTAAAGTTCTTCTGTGGCTCCGAGTGCTTTAACCGTAGTGCAGACGCACGTCTGAAATGCTGTCGCCAGGTTAGGAACATGAATTTCCATCGCCGCGTCCTACGAGTTTGGA
This sequence comes from Cristatella mucedo, assembly GCA_009760855.2. NCBI lineage: Eukaryota > Metazoa > Bryozoa > Phylactolaemata > Cristatellidae > Cristatella > Cristatella mucedo. The sequence goes on from WPIO01000017.1 coordinate 5,320,572, forward strand.
TTGAATAGCCAATGCCGCCAGCGACGTCTGAAGCGACCGGCTGAAATCAAATGTCACACGAACGTTCTTAAAAAGAAAGATACCAATCGAAGCCCAACAAACGATTGATTCCGAGAATAATAATAATAATAATGCACTTGATAAAGCCCCCTCAGAGAACTCAATTTCTTTCTAGGCGCTTTACATTTGCTGCACAGGGGAATGCAATTGAATGGTAAGTAATATCATGCTTGATAAACAAACAAAATAAATAACATGGTTAGGGGTGACATGCACAGGGTCAGCATGCAAATGTGGTTAGTGACAGCATGCACAGTGTCAGCACGCATAAGCACATCAAGGACGAATCACAGGGACCCACTAAATGCTGTCCTAAATAGGTGTGTTTTTAAGTTCTTTTTAAATGTGGTCATGTCAGGGGATGTTCTGAGGCAGGTCGGGAGGGAGTTCCAGGCTTTGGGAGCATACGAACTAAATGCACGGTCTCCAAAGGATTTGAGGTCTGTACGAGGTATTTCTAGGCTGTTGGATTCCGAAAAGCGGGTGGTACGATGCTTGGCTTGATGGGGTAGTATATCTGAGAGATAGGCTGGAGCCAAAGAATGAAGTGACCTAAAAGTGAGCGTCAAAACCTATGAACCTATGAGAATCCTTTCTTTAAACGTTATCGAGGGTTATTCGAGCACTTCTCAGCTTGTTGGTAGTGCAGCGCTAATGGGCACGGGATGGCAAAGTAAATCACCTAAAGATTCAGCGAATGAAAGCTTGCACGAGTCCAGATCACGAGTGCATGCTTGCCCGGCTGCCTGCAGGCGGCTTGCTGGGGGCGGAGCGGGGCGGAGCTGCCCACATAGTAGCCATCTTTGACGATTTAGAAGCGAGTCGATGGGGAACTGAAGGGCATGCAAGGGCAAGAGGAACCGCAACGCGGGTATTGAGGGATCGCGCGGGCAGAGCGCGTTAGCTCGAAATGGCTCGCACGCAGAGCCCCCTCCAGCAAAGCCCTCTGCACATCTCGGTCCCTCAGTGTCTAAGAACACTTACCACTCCTTAAGATTCAGCCCTGCTAGAGATCCATCGTCCAAGTTTACCAGTGTAGGCTTGCGGTTGCAATTTTTGCAACACTAGTGCCGACGCTGAATGAACTGACGCGTATTCGCGAACTCCCACCAGATCGAGACGGGCTGCCGGGATGCTTACAGACAGAGTGGCGTGCGGCGGATTCCGTTCGCTTACAGCGTGCTGCGTGCAAAGTGAAAAATTGCAACTTCTGATCGCATGGCCGATAAAAGAGAGAACCAACATGCCCAAGACGAGCTCCGCTGGAAATCCCTGCCAGAAGAAGGGCGGCGCCATTCGTGTAGTGACAATGCGCACTTCAGTGTAGAATCTATTGTGTTGGCAGACGCAAAGACGTTACCTAGCGAACCTAGCCCTCGGCGGGTCGCTCGTAAGAAGCAACCGTCCGTCCGCCTGCTGCCGGTAGAGCCGTGAACCGGAAGGAAATCTGCCGGTACTCACTGTCGATGGCAATGCGATGCATGGACCTGCCCGCCGTGATGGCACACTAGGTAAGGTGGTTGTTTTTCACGACCTCGGTCCCGAGGTCGTGGGTTCGATTTCTGCGATGAGCGATCCTTTATCGCCGATGCAAGCGGTGGTGATAGCCGTGAAGGCTCTTCTGTCGCTATACAAAAGAGGCTGTTTAATCAGTTAGGATTTTTTTTTATCGCGGTGGGCCTCTGAATTTTGTCGGTAGTCTGACGCGGGATTGAGCGTGGCCGGGGAGGCTGGGTAAGCGGCGTGGGGCTCGGCGCACTGTGCGCATTACGAAGATGAAGAACGAGTTCATCGCAAGAGTTTAATGACGACGCGTATTACCAGTAGAGCTGGCGCAGGACGAGGGAGTCGCCTACGGCTACTCGTGAGGCCTCCATCGCAATCCGGCCACGCCTTCTCTGCGTCCTTCAAAGCGTCCATCCCCGACATCCCTTTTCCATCCGTCCTCGTCCGTCTTCATCGTCCGCCCCGTTTACTTAGGCTCGGCAATGCGGCCAGGCACCCAGTCTATCTGTGCCTCGTATATTCCGCCCGTCCCCCTCCGACCACGTGTACGCGTAAGTTGCCGTGCCGGTTTGGCCCAGAGGTAAAATGCTCGCCTTCACCGACCGAGGGGTCGTGGGCTCGAGCCGTGCTGCGTGTGTAGTAAAACGCCGGCATTGAGTTGAAGCTCTCTTGGGTCACCAGAGAAAGAAAGGAATTATATTTTTCCTGCACCGAGTGCGCGCCTGAAAGGGCCGCTCGCACGCCTACGACGAGTCCGCGGTAATTGGACATCAAGCTAGCCACGACAAAGCAAACCCCTCGGGGTTGGGCAATGCGGGCGTAGGACCAAACCCGAAGACCAAACCCGACAACTCAGCGCATCTAATTAGCGACAGGATCGGTATAATTGCCGGTCTGCAGCTAGTAGACGAAAGGCGGCGACCGCCGCGTCCTGAAGAGCGCGGGCCGTTTGCAGCGCGCACTGACCACGTAACTGCACTCGGAGCCCGAACGCTAATGCGGAGCGCGTGCGCGCGTGCGCGCGTGCGGCGCGCGGGCCGTTGGGAGAGCGAAGGCTGCCGAGCCAGCAGGTGCAACTCGGCCGGAGGCTGGAGAATCGAAGGATCGCTTTGAAGCGAAAGCGGCGCGCGCGCAACGTCCGGGTCCAACGCTCGCTCCTCGCGACCGCTACGTCTACGAAGTGCTTCGCAGGCGTCGCGGCGGCGGCGGCGGCCGCCGCCGCCGCGACGCCTGCAAGCTTCCCAAGCTCGGAGCTCTCTGCAGCTGCAGCGCGAAGAGAGCGACATCCGCCCGCTCGCCGCTCTATGCCACCGCGCGTGACTCTGCCCTGCAGTTGGTCAGCCGGCAGTTGTAGTCAGCCGTACTTTTGAGGCCGTCACGCGCGCGCGCTCAATAGTGCAGCCGACTAGTCAGCCGTACTTTTGGATCTCCGGCCGTACTACTTTTTCGAGACTCTGAATAGCGCAGCCGCCCGTCGCCCGTGCGCACCGCAACCGCCACCGCCGTCGCCGCCGTCGAAGTGCGGATTGCCGTGCAAGTGCTCGCTCGCCATTAAGTGAGCAGCGTCCGGCTAGAGCCACGTTCGACTAGAGTTCACGCCGACTGGCCGATCGCGCGACTGCCGCCGCAGAGCTGCCTGCTCAGCGGCGGCGGCGGAGGAATTTCGCTCAGTTTCTCACGCGGCGCTTCCTCCGCTCAGCTCGACCTATGCGCAGCGCGCCATAGTTTTTTCGCAACGGCACGCCGCTGCCGTCTGCGGCCGCTGTCATTTGCTTCGAAAGCCGGGGGGTCTCGCTTCGCGAAGCGCGCGCAGGCATTTGACGAACGTGTCGTCGGAGCTCGGGCCTCGCATCGCGGTCGAATTCCCTAAACGCCACCGCCGCTGCTGCGTGCGTGCGCGCGCGCGCCGCGCGCGGAAGCGAAGAGGTGGCCGGAGCCGCGTAGGCGGGCGAAAGTGGCTTCCCGGTCACTGCCCGCGCACGCAAGCGAGGGCTATCGAGCGGCACGCCATCGGTTCCGGTTTGCCGTCGCCATAGGAAATCTTCGCGCCAACCAGCGCACGCGCCTGCCGAGTCGCCTAACTGTCGCCAGCTTTTTGACGCTAGCGGGGGTGGGGGCAGCTTTCGCTGCACTTTGGCAGCGCCGCGTGGGCGCGGCACGGGTAGCGCCGCGCGGCCTCGCCGGCAGAAAAGGCGAGATTCTCACTGCTCGTAGTGCAACCAAATCATGCAATGCCCAGTCGAGGCTGGATTTAAGAGTACTCGCTATAAATAAACCGTTCGTCGGGGCGGCCTCTACGCCGCGTCTTTGTACCGCAATAATCGCGTAAGCGTCACTCCGCTTGGCGGCCGCTTGCTTGCTACGGCATATAGCGCTCTTTGGCTCGGCGGAGCAAGTTCTGGACGAGTGGCAACCGACGGTGAATTTCAACTCTTGCGGCCTCGATGGTGAGCGAAGTTTGACACTCTGACAGCACACAAACGACGACGCGGAGACACCGAGCGGGCTTCAACAACCGCGTATTTGGCCAACGCTCCCAGCGCAACAGCACTTCGCCGTTCTCCCCTCCATCTCGTTCCAAATCTCCTCTCCCCTCGGTCTGCCTTATCTCCCCCGTCCGCTCCACAGTCCTAAACGCCACCTCTGCTTAGCAGCGAAAGTTCATCAAATGCAAGTTGATGAACCGCAGCTGCTAGCCGGTTTGTATCTAAGCTACGTGCAATGGCTACTCAAGGGTAGGTCAGAGGACGGTAGCTGCACGCTGGCCTTCATCCAAGACACGGTGAGCTACTTACTTCTTGCGATCGACAAATACTTCACCGCACGAGAGCGAGAATTAGCTGGCTCTCCGACAGAAGCGTTTTCCCTTACGGTGTCAGAAAGAATGTCGACGACGACGATGTAGTCACGTGATGTGATCGCGAAGAACTGTAGGCCTCTCTTCAGCGTGACAATTGCACGACTCCGAGGCCGAGTGGAGCGGTGTTAATTGAATCAAGGGATACTGACTCACGTTGTCGGCGGCGAAGGAATACGAAACGATCGTACGGCACATTTCTCCGAGAAAGAAAAGGAAATATGCTCATAGTTCAATAGCTCAAAGTTCAATAGTTCTCAGCAGCCCTTTCAGTAAGCTTTCGTCGTTATCTCTTGGCGACGCCTCCCGGTCCAATGTCTTGAAAACACACCGTGCCTGACACTTGCATATGTTATCACCAATCATTTAGTAACGCTTTCTATAGAGCATCTGTAAAGTTTCTAGAAAGAGAATCAGTTCTCTGAGGCGCTATACAAACGTAATATTATTGTCATTATTTCGATGGCATCTCGAGCCATAGCTTCCAGCACGGTGGCGACTTTAGTGGGTCCATACTTTGCGGACCTTTTGTAAGCTATCATTTAATAGTTGAAATGGTCTTTCAGAGTCATCCACTCCGACGCAGTAACATTCTGCACTAAAAATGCTCGGGTTGGGCTCAGCCATTCGGCCGATAAATTTATAGCGAAAGAGTAAACCGAATTCTCACGTCATGTTAAGCTTGTGGACAGTCCGAATGTTACCACGAACCAATTGATCATGCTTTTATTATTTCATATGCCGTGTTTGAAAACATATTTAGTTTTCTGATGGTGCTATATAAATGTATTAATATTATTATTATTATTATTATGCTGAGTCAACACACGGCATAAAATTCGCCATGCTGAACGATTTATTAAAGATAACTAGCAGGTTTTTATGGTCGCTTTCCGTGAGGTGGCTCTGCCGAAAGACGTATCGGTGAAAACCATCAATGCCAAATTTCACTTCAGCATTTTCACCAATACGCCCGTGGACAGAACCTCGTTGAAGAAAGCGCCCATAAAAAAAACTACTTGACATCTTGAATGACCTTACCGCCTAGGTAAGGTCACGGCGATTGCAGCGTATGAGACTTTGCTGCCTTCGCCATCACTTCACCTTAGTCCACAACCATGGGACGGAGCTCGGCACGGAGCAGATGCATTCAGAAGTGTTCCAAATGTCTTACGTGAGTGGCAAGACGAGGAACACGTTTCATCTGTTCTTCACCAGACCGTACCGGCACACTTCCGCCCGAAGGCCACGTTGAGAAGCAGCCACCGAAAGCGTAATGGATAACGTTACGTCGTATAAGCTAAGAAGAGACGCATTAATCGCAAGGCTTGTATTGTCGTCAAAGGCTTTAATAAGGTTGGCATCGCAGCGCCGTGTGACGTGGCTTAATTACTGAAAATGAATTGGACCTGACCAAGACCTGACTAAATCGGTCAAGGGTCTAACTATTAACGACTCAACTCCAAAGGCTTCTCTTTCTTTGATATCCATCCTAGATCAATCAGAACTGGTGGCAGAATCGTCGTTATTACACGCTCACCTTTAAATTTCAAGCCTTTGTAGTCCCCTCGAAGCAGTCTTTCAAATCTATTGTTTTGAGTTCACCTGACAACCAGCTGCCAATAGTGGAAGTAGTCTATCGCCTGCCAGCGACATAGTCCTCCTTTATCTCAAATTTATCTGAGCTCACTTCGATTCTGTGTGCAAGAAATCGATCTTTCCTCCTTACGGATGATTTCAACATTCAGTTTTATAATTTATCTGACACTTTCAGCATCAAGTTGTGTGCTCTGACCAACCCACGCGTCTTGTAGCTCACATGAATGTCCCTACTCACATCAAGAATCACGCACTTGAACGAATTTTATACTATGAATCCACGCTCTCATAGTTTATTATTACCAAATTCTGCTTGTCTGACCACTTTCAGATCTTATTCAGCCTATAGTGTGTGCCCTCCTCTGCATATCAGTCACATGTGAAACCCGAAACATAAAGAGTCTTGAAATCAATGCTGTCCCGCGTGATTATCATCTTGGGCTCTGTTGCTCCACCCTCCGTCTGACCTGTCATCATTGGTAGAATCCTAAAGCGCGACACTAGCAGGCATATTAACGAGTTTGCCCCTCTGACTAAGCGGACTGTTCGCTCTCGTCCAGACGACCGGTTGTTTTCCGAAGACATTAAACTGGCTGGGTCTACAAAGCGAAAGCTTGACAAAACATATACAAGATCAGGACTTACTGTCCTTCGACGGGGATATGAGGGCTACTGTACATCGTACCAATCAATCCTAGCAAAGGCCAAGTTTAGTTTCTATCACAGGTACACATTCTCAAGATTTTGATGTCTGCAATCAACCATCTCCTTAAACGTTCCCAGGTTAGCTTCTTGCCTATATATCCTTGTGATGTTCTAGCCAATCGCTTCTCCAGCTCCTTTGTCAACAAGATAGACAAGATCAGGGAGTCCATCTCTAGGCTGGCAGCACCCCCCCCTGGAATCCTGTCCCTCAATTCCGTGTAGCACCTCAATGTCTACATTCAAGGAGGCCACAAGTGACCTCATCCTGAAGTTCATATCCAAATCAAAGCAGACAACTAGTTCTCTAGACCCTGTTCCTATCTGCTGTCATGCATAACTAACATAATAAATATGCCATTGGACTCAGGTCATGTCCCAGCACCGTTCTAAAAGGCTGTAGTCAGGCCACAACGCAAGAAAGCATCCATAAACCAAGAGAACCATAGTAACGTCCGCCACGTCTCCATTCTACAGTTCCTATCAAAGACACTGGAACGTGGTAGACTGGCTTAACTCCAATATTGAAAATTCACACTCGAGCTAATAAGTTCGTCTGGCTTTAGCACTAATCACTCCACAGAGTCAGCATTGCTTTGAGTGTACAACGACCTACTTAGTAATGCAGACTTAGGTAGAGTCTCTCTGCTTGTTTGGCTTGATCTTTCGGCGGATTTGACTCTATCGATCACCAAGTCCTTCTCGAGCGCTTCTCATTCCTCCTGGGCATCGCTGGTACTGCACCGCAATAGCGTAGGTCTTATCTCAGTGGGAGACTCCAGAGTATTGGTGTGAACGGAAAATGATCATCCGGGAAGCCATTGAAATACTCTCCCTTTTGCCGACGCAATTTCCAGACGCAATCTAAGCTTTCACTTCTATGCAGATGACACCCAGTTGTACCTTTGCTTTGATCCCTCTCAGCCCTCCAGCACATCGAATTCTCTCAACTACCTTGCTTGAATGTATTAATGACATCTGCACACGGATGGCAGCAAACTTTCTTAAATTGCGTGAGGATAAAACTAGCTTGCTAGTTATGGATAAACCAAGCGGGATTTAGAAATAGGAAAACCTAACGGTCAAAATTGGCTCTGCCAGCATATCTCCCGTTGAATCTGCACGAAATCCACGTGTCCTGTTTCAGTGGCCTTTCATTAGACGGCCACATAAGCTTCTTAGTCAAGTCTTTCTACTTTCAGCTACATAACATTGGCAAAATTCGGGCTTGCTTAGGCAGGGATATCGCATCTAAAGTTGGTCCATGCATTTGTAATATCCCGTCTCGACTTCTGTAACTCACTGCTTGTTGCTCAGCCGGCCTGTGCCATCAGGCACAAGTTGGAGCAAAACTGTGCAGCTAAGCACGCTGTCGTGAACATCGTAGTTATCACACCACACCACCCCAGTTCTCAATGGCTCCCAGTCAAGCAGTGAATCGACTTCAAGCTTCTGTCACCCTCTTTTAGGACTCTTCATTCTTTGGCTCCAGCCTTCCTATCAGATCTACTCCCTCACCTGGCTATGCATCGTACCACTCGCTTCTCTGAATCGAAATTGTTTATCTACACTTTTTACAAAATTCTAAACCTTCGGAGACCGTGCCTTTAGTTCATATGCTGCCAAAGCCTAGAGCTCACTTTTTTACATTGAGCATGGTACGATTAGCCATTCAATCACGCTTTCTTTACTGCAAATGTGAAGTGCCAAGAAAGAGTGTAAGTTCTCTGAGAGCGCTATGCAATTCTATAATAATAATTATTATTATAAGCCTGCAGAGGAGCGACAGCTGACACTTTAAGCATTGCTTTCATTTCTTGTTACAGAGGTGGCCAGATAGGCGCCACCAGTTGCTAAAACTTCGGTCAACTTGTCTGGGTACGTAACGACATCGATAACATGGTGGCAGCTTGCAGCGAATGTCAAGAGAACCGAAACTCTAACCCGTCTATGACCTCTATGAAACATTCTGTCTTGAAATTGTCGTACCAGAAACTGTCGGTTGACATGTTCCAGTTCATCCAGTTGACTTCAATTGAAGTGATTAAATGCTGTCGATCGATGCAGCAAATGGGTCACTAAAGATAAAATCTCCGAAATATACGCGGAGGACGTCGTGCAAATCTTTGATTCAGTGTTTGCAAACTTCGGGATCGCGAAGGAACTACTGAGTGACAATGGCCCACAGTACCGAGTACCAGTCGCTAGCACCGAGTTTTGAGACTGCGGTTCGTTTGGATGTTCGGATTACTATCCCAGTCCTCGTGTTATCCTCAAAAAAACTGCCTGGCGGAGCGATTTATTAGGACAGGGAAAGCAAATATGACGACATTTTTCGGCAAAGGTAAATCCGTGAGTGCTGTCCTGCGAACCACGAGGACACACATGCTGTGTGAGCTGCTGCTTCTCGGCCGCTGATGTACGCCACGCCTGCGGCGGGTGGTTGAACCACTGACTCGGGGCAGCCTTTGACGTAAGCATGTGGCCCACCACAGATGCATCCCTTATCTGTGGTGAGTCAGCCCCCAGCTCGTATATGTACCCGCTGGGGGAATAAAGAGGAGAGTCTCGTTCACCGATCACGTTCGCCCGCTGTGTCTTCGTGAGACTCCATTAGAACAGCCGCATCCGGAGACTGTCACATAACACACATCAATTGGAGACGGACTTCCTGCGACAGCTACTTTACTGCAGGATCGCCGGTTAAGAACACTATTGCCTCTTGATGAGCTAGCATTAGTGCCTTGCTTGGCAGCAACATCACTGGTTCTCCAGTCAGTGGCTGCCAAGCAGGATGGAACTGCCACCAGCTCAGTTCCTGCATCTCTGATTTCCGTTAATCGTCCGGTCACTACATGCGATCTAATCCTATCACTTGAGTATTCAATGACAAAGCAGCTGACGGCGATGGCCGTCCTCTGACTAGCAGCACCGAAGCCCACGGTATGCATTCAACTCGGAGAAAACGTAGTCGTTACATCCCAGAAAATAACCGGACAGGTAGGAGCTGATTAGACGACGTCTCCGTATGCACCCATCCCGAAGATCCATGCACTAATGCGCTAGAGGAGCTTAGGAGTAATGCCCAGTGGGAAAAGTTGGTTATAGTAATATTAATAAGGATTATTTCTTTCAAAATTCGTTGCACATTGAGAGGTTGTGCACATAGGGGTAGGCGCATGAAGAGGTCCTGGGACATTTGCAATGGCGCCATCGCACCGAGGTGAATGCGAGCTGATGGCGAATACTGGCAGTCGGAATGAGCTCCGCAGCTCAGGCCCTCTCAGATGGGGCCGACAAAGATAAGAGCCCACGGCTCCAAATATGTGGATGGCTGAGGGCCAAGGACGCCGCGGGCAGCGATTGACCCATCGCTATGGACTCATCGCACCGTGGCCGCTACACACGAGAGCGGCCAACCAAAAACCAGGTTAGCGAATAACAGTTTATTCTTTCACTGACTCACAAGGCCCGCAGCGGCTTTGCTCTTTCATACCTAGCTGAACTGCTGCACCAATTTCAGTATCCCCGTGCCTTCAGGTCCTTTATGGTCAATAAATTGGCCGTTCCATTCCTTCGCTAAGAGGCCATTAGTGACAGAAGCTTTTGCTCTGGAGGTCCTAGACTTCGGAACTAACTCCTACAATTATTATACGGCGGCATATTCTCTCCATTTGTGAACTCTGGCAATCCTTTGGAGCTACTCTTTGCTGCTACCTCCACGCTACACATTTCCCCGACTGTCCTGCCGACTCAGCTATGCTTACCCATTTTTATATTTATTTTTACAACTATTTTACAACTTATTTTTCACTTTGTGGCGTTTGGAATAGAAACATATATTGGCCAGTGCATGGCAATGCTATCTTGACCATATATATTGGCCTCTGCATGGTAACGCTGTCTTGACCTGAGCTAAGTATTGGACTTATTGCCAAACTTAAGCTTGTTGCTTCGTTCGCCTCATCTGCTCAGTTCGGATCAGCTATCCTGACTTCTTGAAAGGAACCATGTCTGCTCTTGTTGTATGCCGGACTTTCTCAGCCTTAGCTTTGGTTGGCGGCTTTTGTGGAGCAACTGATTCTAGTAGTTTTCTTGCGGATAGTTTAAAAAAGTTATGAAAGATAGTAAGCACTCCCGACAGGCACGGCCGACAGTAATGGGCCAGAGTAGGAATCGATTTCTACTGAACACGCAGCATCATACTAAATAAGGATTGAAAGATGTCACCTGCCCTCGCAGATGGGTTGGGTAGATGGGTCCAACAAAGCTCAATAACCACATTTCCTGAAGATCAAAAGGCCCATATCCGACTGATTACACGAGCCATCCCCCGGGGGAGTTCCCAAAATCAACAGCCGATAACGTCATTACAGAGCAATACGATTCACCAAAAGTTGCATCTTTCAACTTGACAACGCTGTGTATTTCTCAATGGGGTCCTCTGCGTCACAGCAGGTGCGTCACGTACGACACACAAGTGAGTATTTCTCAATGGGCTCATCTGCGTCACAGCAGGTGCATCACGTACGACACACAAGTGAGTATTTCTCAATGGGCTCATCTGCGTCACAGCAGGTGCATCACGTACGACACGAAAGATCAGCGCATAGCAAATGCGTCCATAATCGTTCTCCACGGCAACTCCTGCTATCAAGAGCTCACCAAGGCATCAACACGGCACCGATTCTAAGTGTCGTGTCATGAACGCATAGAGACGAAATCGGACTTCAGACATAGGAATTACGATGAAAGCTAGCCAGTCATTCCCAGTAGCAGCTGCAGACATGTGGTGAGCCCAAAAGAGACAAAAACGCATTCGTCTCTGATGCCAGGATGGAGAGAAGAAAGTTCTAACACCCTTGCATGTGGCACGATAGTTCTGACACCATTGTATGTTGTATGGCATACCGCATCTCAGCAGTTGACATGACAGTTACATACTAGCGATGCGTACGTGAACCAAGTCCTTCGTCTCGTTGTAGGCCTGCATACCAATTAGGCAGCCAAGCACGAACACGTAACGACCATCAACGGCACTACTTTGGAACATGGCGGCACTGATGATTGCTATGACAACTCAAAGCCAGCATTGCTGGCCATAGCATAACGAAGCTTTTCACGCAGAACACTCTTCTTTGGATAATTGGGAAGCTTGAGCAGGTTGAAGCAGGTGGATGATGTAGGTAAACGACCGGCAGGTTCGCGCCCACGGGTCTTGATGTTGAAGAAGCCTTTTATTACACTGCCCAAAGTATCTCCATAATCCTAGCAGCAGAGAGAATGGTAGAGCATGTACAATTATGCAGGCAACTGTCGACAAAGCCACTTGGATCGTCGAGGCAGCTTAAACAAACAACGGCAACTGTAAGCTTAATAGCTGCAGAGCAGCACAAATAGCACTTACCATGTCATCAGATACCTCTACGCATCGTATGGAAAATGGTGGTTCAAGGTTAACAAAACCTAGTAGAGGAGGCTTGGAACAGCTGGTGACAAACTACAAAATATTACAAGCGATTGCAGTAAAACTAAACTAAAAACAAGCACAGGGTTTGGCCTTCACCCAGGAAAAAAAAATTCTTGCAGCTCACATCTCATTAATCATACACACACCAATTCCAAAATGATATGAAATAAACACATCAGAACCAAATATGCATATTAAAAAACCTTATACTAGGCAAAGTCATACACAAGCCTGCCAAAATTTTAAAGGAGAATTCTTAGGCAAAATATGATTTTATAATGGCATCTATACCAGAGAAACAGGAGTGAGGATTGAGAGTGGACACATGGAAAGAGTGAGGAAAACGAGAAAGTCAACTGCGAAGACAACTAGACAGAGCGATTCAGACGGGGCAGATATAAGAGTAGTCGCCGAGATAAAGCCAATGAGAAAGATTCGGATAGCCATACTCAGCTATAAGATAACACGAGATAAAAAGCAAGTAAAATGCAAAACCTAAGGCTGTAAATAGCTATCGATGCTTTACCACTGGCTAGAGTATTTCAATCATCACCAACTAGTCGGATATCTCATGGAAACACCTACCTTAAGAAACTGTCCCCTCTCCTTAGCAGTAAAGTCATTCTCGAGTACATCCCAGAGCCACTTGATGACTTTGTGACTGTTGTGAAATCCTCCATAGTACTGTGTATGCCGCCTGTGATGAGAAGAAAAAAAAGGAAACCTGCAGCTCCGAATCACGTGACGATGCCGGAGCAGCTAGAGGCTACTTACCGTAGGTCTTCCAGATCAATGTCTATAGTGTCTCCCGAGATGAGCTTCTGCAGTTCCGGTGTGGAGAACATATCGAGCCAGTCCTTGTTCACGATGGAGCGGAAACCGCGTATGAGCGCAGCCGTCTGCTCTTTGATTTGCGTGTGCATTTTGAATCTGGCCATGTAATGAACATAGCTGATCCTAGAAGGAAAGCAATACTTCACAATGTTCAGCACATATGCCCAGCTATCTTGGCAATGGAGACTACTAATGAAATAGTCGGTGATATGCCGGCCAATGAGTAGTGCGATATTTTATTGTGTAACCAGATTACTGAACCAGTTGAAACATGCTCGGTATATTCCCGACGAGAACGTGACCGCATCACACGCTCTCTTTGGCAACGGTTTGGCAGGTCAGTGAGTCATTGCGCTGAGCGTTGGCTGTCCTAGGCTTCCAACGGCTTTGCCCGAACTTGCCTAACGTACCAGCAGTAATATGCAAGCAATTCTTTGCGATTTCTCGAGAACCTGTTGTTGTTGCAAGCAGAACTGTGGGGGCTCAGTCCTTACCGTACCATACTGTGTACCGTACTGTGAGTGTCAGGCGACCCTACCTTAGCCAGTAAGCATTACGAGGATATAATAACACCAGCTAAATTCTCAGCCAAAGCAAGCAAAGTCTCAGGATTCCGGGGATTGCTATTTCTTTGAAGCAGTATACCACAACCATGGCAACTGGCAGCAAGGAGGGCAAGAGCACAGGTGGGATTTTGGTTTGTGTGGCTAAACTTCGTCCATGGCAGGCATGGTACAAGGTCAAGAACTTTTCTTTAAAATCTGCTCAGAAACCCTCTACGGTCTCCTAAAACTTGTTGAAAAGCTGTTGAAAAGCTCTGCAGCTAGGCTTGTCTGTCGTGAGCGTCAAAGTTGCCACATCACACCACTTCTCCCCGACCTCCACTAGCTACCAGTCAAGCAACGGATCGACTTCAAGGTTTTGTCGCTCACTTTTAGGTCCCTTCATTCTTTGGCTCCAGACTATCTCTCAGATATACTCCCCATCAGGCCAAGCATCGTACCACTCGCTTTTTGGAATCCAACAGTTTACTAATACCCCTTACAAACCTCAAATCCTTTGGAGACAGTGCATTTAGTTCGTATGTTCCCAAAACCTGGAACTCGGTACGGGTAAACAGCACAGTACAGGTATACGTAGAGAGAGAGAGAGAGAGAGAGAGAGAGAGAGAGAGAGAGAGAGAGAGAGAGAGAGAGAGAGAGAGAGAGAGAGAGAGAGAGAGAGAGAGAATGCATCGACATTTTTTTCGCGGTATAGCTAGCCAGTCCGTGATCATGAGGTCAGAAATACTAGCTCTATGCCTGGTGCTCCTTCTTTGGGAATCCTACAGATGAGGCGACTCAACAAGATCAGTTTTTCAGTAAGCTTACTGAGAACAACCTCTTTCTTAATAAAGTTAAGGTCCTAATCGACGTATTCAAACAAATTCAGCTTCACACATCGTCTTGGACACGGCAGAAAAGGCACTATTTTGTTGAACGAAACAGCAAACCAAACCAGTCTAACAACCTTGAAGAACAATTATGCATAATACGATTTTCAGCATAACTCAGACAAGAAATCTCTTCAGTCACATCAACTGTCCAATAGGCCACGGCTTCACTGCGTGCGAATTTCGTACAACAGCACAGTCAACAGAAACAAAGCTTCCGGCACCGTGCCACCAAGGGCAGGTTAGGTAACACGCTAATGACTGTCTAATCCACGGTAGTTTTTTTAAGCTCAAAACCATCTTTTAAGCGGCATCCCTGGCCAGCAACGAGTGATGCTATACGAGACCCCGCTTGTGGGCGTCGTGCACGGACCGACTGAGAGAACTCGGCGGCTACGTTCCTGCTAACGCATACCTCGTAAGCTTAAGCTGAGAGGATCGACCTCCAAAACGCTGCTTACCGAATGTGAGGATACGGTACTCAACAGACCCACGAACAAAGAAAAAAGTGAGAACCACACTCGAGTACGGAGGAGAAGAAGAGAAAGGAAAGTGGGCAACACAGAGGCAGCAGCAGCAGCAGAGTTCGAGGCAGCAGGCAGTGCACTGTGCCACTGTGAGCGCCAGCACAGAGGCAGACGCCGACTTTGCACAAGAATTGTGGAAGTGAATCATACAGGCTAGGACTTAAAGAGTAAAATGGCTTCTGTCACCAGCAGTCTTCAAGACAGAGAACGAAAGAGCTAACTTATTTCCCTGAGAGGACCTGAGTGCGAGAGGATGCTGAAACTGGTGCAGCACTTCAGCTAAGCACTCATGAGCCAAGCGATGGCAGGCTTTGAGTGACAAAGTGAGAATTTTGCTGTTGCGTCAGCTGGCTCAACTCGGAACCACCGCACCTCCTTCAGCAAAGGTGCCGCGTGACTAGATTTCTTGGATTTAAAGACGAGCAGTATTGGTCGTAATTAGCCATAACTCGACCACTATCCGTGCTTTGCTGTGTGCACTGCACGCGAGAGAGATCGGTATCGGTAGTGACTGACACTGTGAGTGAACCGGGCGGCCTGTCAGCCTAAGGATAAGCCCACCAACAGATGTGGGCCGGTTGGTAGGTTTGTAAAGCAGCTCATACGTCCTAGTCACTAGGACGAGGCTTCAAGGCCAAGTCAAAATCTTATACAAATATAATGGAATCACAGATCAATGACTCAAAAATACAAATGTCCATAATCGACCACCTTCTTAACCACTCCCAAGCAGGAATACTGACTAGTGGTATGAATGGTGACAGCAGAGTATTTCTCCAAATCCTTCGTCAGTGAGATTGAACAGCTTAGGGACTCTATTTTCTCAATGCCATCATCCCTGCAGGACTACGGCCCTTCACATCACCTTCATCTCTTCATCTCCCACATCCACTTCAAGCCTGCCTCAACTGAACTCATCGCTCAACTTATCTGAACGGCCAAAAAGACCACTAGGCCTCTAGATCCTGTAACAACAGTTCTCTTTATGAGGTGCATAAACATGTTGCTTCTCACTATAAAAAGTATATATTCCTGGCTACCGGCGAAGTCCCTTACCCCCTGAAGATGGCAATTGTAAGGCCCCTCCTACACTTCTTATCCAAGACACTCGAACGAGTGGTAGCCTAGCAACTAAACGATTACATCAATTAATCAGATCTTGCTAGAAAGTTCCAATAGGGATTTTAGAGCTAACCATTCAACGGAAACTGCTTTACTTCGGGTTGATATCGACCATTTGAACAATGTCGATCGGGGTAGGGCTTCTCTGCTAGTTCTCCTAGACATCACAGCAGCATTTGACACTATTGGCCACCAGATCCTTCTGGAGTGCTTATAAACACACTTAGGTATCATTGGCACAATGCTAACTAAGTGAGAGACGGATGCCAGAGAGAGTATATGTAAATGGATATCAGTCTTGTGGAAAGCCCTTAAAGTATGTGTCAGCCCTCAAAGTCCAGGTCGCTTCTTTTTCTCTCTCACAATCTATACTCTCCCCTGGTCGATGTCGCCGTCAAACACAATTTGGCTTTTATTCCTACACCGATGACACCCAGGTTTACCTATCCTTCGGCCCTTCTCAGCCTTGCTCCTCGTCGGATTCACTTAATTCCCACTGCCAGCATCGACGACATTCCCATTTGGAGGCCTGCTAACTTCTAGAAGCTTAAAGATGATAAGACCAACTTAACAGTTATGGGCAAACCTAGTGCCACCCGAAAGTTTGAAGACCTAACCCTTAAGATTGGTTCAGATGGCATCACTCGTTTGACATCCGCCCATAATCGCGGTGCACTATTTCAAAACGACTTGTCATTAGCTAAGCACATTTCCTCCACTGTCACGGCCGCCTAGTTTTAGCTAGGGAACATCACCAAAAACCAGTTCTGAGCCAAACTAGTTCATGCGTTTGCGACATCGCATCAAAACTATCGTAACACCCTTTTATTCAGGACTGGTGCACAACTCGAGCGGCTGGTCTGTCGTCATGTCGTCGATCACTCTACTTCTGCCCAAGTTTCATTGGCTCCCTATCGAGCATCTACTCAATTGCAAGATCCTCAATTTGGCTTATGAGTCACTTCAATCGCTTTCACCAGCTATCACATCTCCTCACACTCCTCCAGTATGCTCTCGAACCAACAACAATGATAACAATTTTGTATAGAACCTATGATAATACACGTTCTACGGCACAATGTGGAGACCATTAATAATGAAATGCTACAATTTGGCTCACTGAGGTTTCTCATCAACGATTACACCACAGCAGTATTAGATCAGCTAGGAAGCAAAGCATATGATGGCTTGAATGTAGAAGCAAACTGGCAGAGACATTTTGGTGCCAAGGTAAGCATGCAGTTCGCTGCGCCAGTCACACCTGTTTTCGTTGGTCACTGACATAGCCCGGCCACCGGGTACGAGCTCATAATTCTCTATTTTACCGAGGAACTCCTCATCATGCGAAAAAGTCAGGTCGATATCACCGACATCACCATCATAGTGCTGCAAGAATAAGAAGCATGTGCTTTAGAAAATAGGAAATCCAAGAGTACATAAGAAATTATATAAAGAGGAGCACACATACCTTGACATAAGCAAGGCTCTTGTAAAGAGCAGGATCTAGAGATGGCAACTCATCCAGGAAGCTGTACGTGCTGCTGCTTGCATTTCCCAAGACTTGAGTAAGGAAGAACGGAGCAAACACCACATCGACAACAATTCCCTAGGTAAGACAACAACGCATACACTATTTTCAACAATCGTAGACAAGCAAGATATAGCAATTGTGTATGCACTACGCTAGCATCGAATACAGACCAAGCAATGACCATTGGCTGCAGCAAGGAATCCGAATCCAAACTGTATCGGTGGCTAACAAACTAAGCAGTTATGCCTCGACATATATGCACACAAAAGTGCATGCAATGAGGACCTGTGCAAAACCTTTGACTGAAAATAAATAGTTTTTTGTAATCGAACTCAGCTGCCAAGACAGTTTAGGCACCGTCAACCCCACAGAGGATTGATTGATTGTTGCAATGATGAGGGGCCTCCCAAAAAAACCCACGTTCGGCCGGTAAAGTTGACATCAGCACACACAAAAACCACCATTGACTAGCATAGCAAAGCTTAGACGACATACCTGGGTCTATATAGATACGTTGTTGCACCCAATACCATTCCTCACTATTTTATGTTTACTGCAGGTTTTATGGGTCATAAGTCTCCTAATAACCTATAGCAAAACTACAAGAGCTTGTATGTGAGTGTGTGTGTGAATAGTGTGCTTATGTCAACTTAATGTAGATGTGATGGGATACACATAAACACTCACACAGCATATTGAGTGTATGCATGCACAGGTGCTAGAATGCACAGACATGGCAGAAAGGCAAGAGTCAAAATAAGGTCAGAAAGTGATTGCAAGAGTGGCTGTAGCCACTAAACGGCTCTCCGAATGCATTATATATATATATATATATATATATATATATATATATATATATATATATAATATATATATATATAATGAAGCATATAACATATGTCCAGGGCACTAGAAATGCACAAGCAAACAAGAGAGTTGTGCACATAGGCAAACACAGAAAAAGACAAAGATGTGAGCACACGAGATAGTAGCACAAACATGTCAAGTTTCTAAGATGCAATAAGCCATACCATAAAGAATAACAGCTGAAAATGCAACATAGAAAGCACCCGGTTGCATACGACAGTAGTAATCGCACCTCGTACAATGCCTTGGCAAGCATTTTCCCCACGAACTCAAACAGCTGAAGATGGTTCTCCTGCACGAACGACGTGGGCGAAGGGTAAAGCCTTTGCTCGCTGGTTGCCTAAAAGAAAGGCAAACTGGGTAAGATGTCAAACACTGAGTCTTTCTGTGCCCTTATGAAACACGGGCTCCCAGTGGTTTGGTCGGTAAAAGACGATTACCATCGGAGATCTAGAATTACACCGTGTCTAAATTCACCATCCAAATTACACTTACACGCATTGCCCGTTTACTTCTGGGCAATGCGTGTAAGTGTAATTTGGATGGTGGAAAAGAAAAGGTGCTTGCACGTTCAACCCCTGAGGTCCACATGCAAACTTTTAGAGCGAGGTAGATAGGCTGATCCAGACGAAAGTTTTAAATGCCTGTGCCAGCCCACTGCAATGCGATCTGTACTTGCTTAGAGCTGTGCAGCACTCAGCAGTTTGAACTGATCAGCACACAGTGGTCACATATATGATCAAATGCTATCAACACTTGATGCACGTTCTGTTCACTTCTGTTCTCTTGTGAATTTCGATGATAGTGCAGAGAATCTCTTGACTTGCCTAACACGGGCCAAAGATCTAAGAGTCGCACACACAAAGTGATCATTTGCTGACCAATACAGGGTGGCAACCTTGCTATAACTGAGCGACCTTATTGGCTCACTGTCAAATTAGTTCAAGAACAGTATCAGCAGAACCATTTCAAACGTTTATTGTTCCGTGCCAAGACATATTAATCTCACAGCTAATCCAGGCTTCGAGCAGAGACAAGAGGTCTGCTTAGCATCAGAAGCTGCTGCTGTTGCCAAGTAGATGTCAATTTCCAAGTGGTGGGTGCTGTATATGGTGGTAGGTTCACTAAGGGCACCAGTTCTGTTTTTACAGAACCGGTTCAGCTCTCAATGCAGAAATGGAACTGGCTGGCATGTTTCTACAAACGAATCTGACGTTTCCTTTAAGTTAAATGCAAAGTTACGATTTCTTATGACAGCAGAGGACCTTGATCACGGGCTTCCTATCTTCCTGCTGTTGATACAAGAGGAGTAGGAGAGTTCCAACTAAGTCAATCAGTCGACGTGAAAATGAAGACTCTAGCAGAAACGTAATGTTTTCAGCTTCACCAAAGATGACCATGGGTCACAGGCATAGATAAGAGAATGACTACACAGAAAGATAAAAGACAAAACATAAAAATAGAACTAGACTTGACATGCATTGTTGAAGAAAGGGAGAGCTGCAGTGATTCCAAGTGCCTAAATAATCATAAATAAGACGATGTCGATCACAAGTAGACAAAGCTCGCCTTTCCCACAGGGTAGTGCTGGTGGTCAAGTCACTTATGGCATTTTGCTGCACAGTGTCATTTTTCTAGTTAGTGGTGCATTCATGCCGGCTCGGGAAAGGAAAATACAATCGTTTCATAGTCAACGAATAACAAGATAATATTAATTGAACAAGTCCATGTATATGCAATGTTGCTTCTTGCTGTCGTTTCGTGACAGCAAATGGGTGAGGCCGCATTAGACCCGCTGAGTCACAACCTGTTCTGCAAAGGGTTGTAGCAGCGTTGGCTGGCAAGGATCCAGCATAAATAACTGCATGTTAACAGGCCATTCGGACATAAGTTAACTTAATTTTAATTCTCCAATTAAGCATACATATGTGCCTAATTGACAAACAAACATTATTGGTTCTTAGCTAAAAAGTAAATGATTCCTTAATCGGTCTATTTCATGCAGCTGTATTGCAGTTATTATGTACTTGACACTACAACTGTATTCCTAAAAAGGATTAGTGTCACGGATACATCACAGCACATAACCGATTAGCCACCATTGAAAAATGCCTTTATTCAGAAGTCTCACCCAAGTGCCCATCCACGACTGCATGCACGTGACTCGACTACACTACGTCTTCCTCTATTTGATTCACCACAGGTATCTTCACAGAAAACAAGCAAACTTCTGCAGTGCTAAGCAGCAGCCAACTCGCAGTGACCCTGGCTGCCCAGGGTCATTCTTCATTGTGGTCGCAAAGTACGATGACGGCTCAGTCGGTGGGGTACCAACAGGGTATT
Source organism: Cristatella mucedo (assembly GCA_009760855.2). Lineage (NCBI taxonomy): Eukaryota > Metazoa > Bryozoa > Phylactolaemata > Cristatellidae > Cristatella > Cristatella mucedo. Next base: position 5,341,422 of record WPIO01000017.1, read on the forward strand.
CTGCTCGTCGAGTCCAGCCGGCACCGGGGGAGGGAAGATCCCTGCCGTCACGGCTTCAGCAGCAGCTTAATGGACTGTCTTGCTGCTAGTGCCACATATATGGGGGAGGGAGGGTGCATCAATCAACAATGTGGACTGGCCATAGTACTAGGACGATTGGATGAATACCGGCCGTCTAGGGATTGAACTGATGGTGGCATCACGTTGCATTAGGCTGGAAAGGTGCAACGGTCCAACTTTGAGCATCCACAGTGACGTAGGTTCGATTAACTTGATCACGTGTTCAAAAGCTGCATTCACCCGGTAAGATCTCGGCGAGTTGTGGTGGCTGACGGCTTCGGCATCAATCCACTTTTCCTTCCTTGCCTGTATGAATATGCACGCTTTCCCCTAAGGCTTGCATGGAATGGTGCATTTGGGGGCCATCAGATGGCCACCTTGTCTAGCATCCAGCAACAGCCAAACAATTGCTGATGCTGCTGCCACACTGTGCAACCATGCTTTTTTTTTTATCTTTTACAAGTCAATAGGGTCCTCAATTGGCAGCCCAGCATTAAACTGGCTGGATTAGGAAGTCGGTGCTCAACAAACAGGTAGCATCCCCAACAGTCAGGTTGTGCATGATGCCTTCGATAGGACAGCACACAGATTTTCCCCTCACTCAAACATTTTTGTCATTGTTGCCTTTGCTGATAGAACGAATCTCTGTTCGAGCTCGTTGCTTTAATGGTACTGTCGGCTAGAGCTAGCAATCCCGACACACACCGGCAATTGATCAAAATTGTAGGTCAACAGTTGCTGTCGGCCCAAGGAACGTCGGCCTGTGTGTTACTAGGAGGCTAGTTCTTAGTTACATTGAAGCCACTACAATCCAAATTAGGGTTCTATTAACAACACAGAGCCTGATGGTCGGTCAACTAATTCATGATAGTTTATTACGGTAGTCTTTCCTGCATTTATGATGCAAACTGTACTAAAGACACACCTTGCCAAAGCAAGTTTCATACTTGGGAGCGAGGCCAGACGTTTGGACTTTGGTAGCCACTGTTTAACCAAGATCTATAAAAAACTGCCAGTTATTGTATACAGTATTTCTTTACCGTACAACATTGGTTGCTGTCGAGTCAAGCAGTCAACCATATGGTGACATGGATGCTTCGGGATTTTGCTGCTAGTACAGACGGTTACTGTTGCTCTTCAGAGTATATGATTTATTATTCTGAAGACGTATTTGAAAAGATGGCAGTGACATAGGGTAACACATTACGAATTCGAGATTTAAAGGACTCCTTTTAGAGAAAGAGAGACTGACAATTATAAAAAAAACCTTCAACGCTGTTTCTTGTACCGGGTTTTAGCCCAGGGGCAAGGTGCTCACAAGTCACGACCAAGGTCACGGGTTCAAGTCCTGCAGCTGGCGATCCTCTATTCTTCACTTCAAGATGGACGGTGATAGCAATCATAGCTCTTGTGATGCTATATAAATGAGGCTGTTCAATCATCGAGCCTTCACTTTTACTTTACTTGCCATGCGTAGTGGCACAGGTCTCACCTTGAATAAGCTCAAGGCTGGATCAAATACCCGTCGTATAGTCTCTTCTAAGAATTCTTTGAAAACTCCATCCTGATCAATGCCAGCTTCGTCAAGACCCTGGAGACACAAAAACTCACGGCTAGTCAGGCTTGTCTTCTATCTGTATACTAAAATCGAGCAAGCATCTCAGCACACAAATTACGCACGCAAGATTACACATTCTCCGGCGACCATGCCTGCAAGATCAATACTGAAGGAGGAACTAAGCAGGTACAGTTTGTTGACGCCTAAAGTTACACAACGACAGACGAAAGGAAGCAAAATCTAGAAAGGCACTTGGAAAATATATATAATGAGCTTCAAGTTTGATGGTGGCACGTTGTCAGCAAAATATTAACAGTATTAGAAATTAATATTACTAACAATAGGTATTTGAATATAGCCCTAAAAAATAAAATCTCTACCCAGATGCTTTACAACTATCCACCGTAGAAGTGATTCCCAACGTTTAACGACATGCTAGGTATCACGCTTAGACAAGCATGTAAAAGCATACAAACATCAAACTTAGACCAGTATGTATAAGCACACACGAAAACACTCAGGACCACTAGTTAGTTGGACCCCTGATCACTAACATGCACTGGATAATGCACAGGTTAGCATGCAAAGCACGAAGTCAAAAAGACAAGCTCACAGGGGTGTAGGGAAAGCTGAGCAAAAATGATGTGTCTTTAGGTGAGACTTTCGCAAAGTGATGCAAAATCAATGCAGGAGGTGGCAGAAGCAGAAAGTAAGTTCCGGAATTTCGGTGCATACGACTTGCCAGTGGAACGGTGGTGAGACGACTGGAAGATGATGAGCTGGTGTTGCACGAGCACACTGGTGAAGCATGGAGGCGAGATATGTAGACACATGTAAGCAAATAATAATAATAATAATAATGCACTTGATAAAGCGCCCTCAGATAATTCAATCTCTTTCTAGATGCTTTACATTTGCTGCAAAGGGAAATGCGATTGAATCGTGAGTAATATCATGCTTGATAAACAACATGAATAACACGGTTAGGGGTGACATGCACAGGGTCAGGGGTGACATGCACAGGGTCAGCATGCAAGTGTGGTTAGTGGCAGCATGCACAGTGTCCGCACGCATAATCACATTAAGGACGAATCACGGGGACCCACTAAATGCTGTCCTAAATAGTTGTGTTTTCAAGTTCTTTTTAAATATGGTCAGGTCAAGGGATGTTCTGACGCAGGTCGGGAGTGAGTTCCAGGCTTTGGGAGCATAAGAACTAAATGCACAGTCTCCAAAGGATTTGAGGTTTGTACGAGGTATTTCTAGACTGTTGGATTCCGAAAAGCGGGTGGTACGATGCTTGGCCTGATGGGGGAGTATGTCGGAGAGATAGGCTGGAGCCATAGAATGAAGGGACCTAAAAGTGAGCGACAAAACCTTGAAGTCAATCCGTTGCTTGACTGGTAGCCAGTGCAGGTCGGCGAGAAGTGGAGTAATGTGGCAACTGCGATGCTCACGACAGACAAGCCTAGCTGCAGAGTTTTGCACCAGCTGCAATCACCTGATCGTGCATGCTGGTATGCCAGCAAGCAGTGAGTTACAGAAGTCAAGACAGGATGTCACAAATGCATGGACCAGCTTGGACGTGGTATCCTTATCTAAACAAGCCCGAATTTTAGCAATGTTATGTAGCTGAAATTAGGCAGATTCGACTGTGGAGCTGATGTGGTCGTCCAACGAAAGGTCACTTTGGAACGTGACACCTAGATTTCGAGCTGATTCAGCAGAAGATATGCTGGCAGAGCCGATTTTGAGAGTCAGCCTTTCCAATCTCTGAATCACACTGGGTTTGCCCATAACTAGTAAGTTAGTTTTATCATCGTTTAGTTTTAGAAAATTTGCTGCCATCCATGTGCGGATGTCATCAATGCATGCAGCTAGTGAGTTGAGAGAATTTGAGGTGCTCGAAGGCTGGGAGGGATCAAAGCAAAGGTAAAACTGAGTGTCATCCGCATAGAAGCGAAAGCCTAGATTGTTACTGGCATCACATCTGCAAGAGGGCTGTATAAATCGTGTGTATAAACCGTGAAAAGAACCGGACCTAGCACGGAGCCCTGAGGTACCCCATATTTCAGAGGTACCTCAGATGATCTTTGTCCATTCACATCAATACTCTGCTGGAGTCTCCCACTGAGATAGGATCTGAACCATTGCAGAGCTGTGCCAGTGATGCCCAGGCGAGATGAGAGGCACTCTAGAAGAACTTTGTGATCGATAGTATCAAAAGCTGCCGAAAGATCGAGCAAAACAAGCAGAGACACTCTACCTATGTCTGCATTCCTAAGTAGGTCGTTGTACACCCTAAGCAATGCTGATTCTGTTGAGTGATTAGCTCTAAAGCCAGACTGGAACTTACTAGCAAGGTTTGAATTTTCAATACACGAGTTCAGCTGGTCTGCCACAACCCGTTCCAGTGTCTTTGATAGATATGGTAGAAGGGAGACTGGGCGGTAGCTGCTCAAGTTCTCTTGGTCTAGTGTCGCTTTCTTGAGAAGTGGCCTGACTACAGCTTTTTTGAAAGGTGCTGGGACATGACCTGAGGCTAATGACATATTAATGATGTGAGTTATGCATGGCAGCAGCAGATCAATGCAACGTAGGAGCAGGTCAGTGGGAATAGGGTCCGAAGGACTTGTTGTCTTCTTTGATTGGGATATGAACTTCAGGACGAGATCACTAGTGACCTGCTTAAATGTAGACGTTGAGGTGGTGCCAGGAATCGGGGAATAGCATTCTAGGGGGGATGTTGTCATCGCAGGGGATGGACTCCCTGATCTTGTCTATCTTCTGCATGAAGAATCGAGGGAAGCGATCGGCTAGATCATCACAAGGATCATCAGGTAAGGAGGAGCTAATCTGGGAGCGGTTGAGGAGATGGCTGATCGTCAACATCAGCATTTTTGGATTGTGCATCTGTGATTCAACAATGTTTTTATAGAAGGTAGACTTGGCTTTTGCTATGATCGATTGATACGACCTGCAGTAGTCTTCATATGCCTGTCGATGGACAGTCAGTCCTCATCTTTTGTATGCTTTTTCAAGCTTGAGCATTAGTAGACCTGGCTAGTTTAATGTCTGTGGTAAACCATAGGCCGTCTGGGCGAGGGGGCACAGTTCGCTTAGTCAGAGGTGCAAACTCGTCGAGCGTGCCAGCGTCGTGTCGTGTTGTACCTATCTACCAATGATGACAGATCGAGGAAGGACTGAGCAGCAGAGGTGAAGCAGATATTCTCGCACGGACAGCATCGATGTCAAGGGTCTTGAGGTTTCGCGATTCACAGGTGAAGAAACCCCTAGGTCAGAGAATGAATCTTTAGTCGATTCGATGCTTGACAGGGAGCAAATGAAGCTCAAAAAAGTGGTGAGACGTGGCAGCCATGCCAATACGACAAGCCAGACCAACCGCTGAGTTTTGAACCAGTTGATGGCAGTTAAGAGCACAGGCCGGGAGTGTTGTTATTGCAATTGCAGTAATCCAGACGCGATGTCACGCATGAACATAATTGGCTGTAGTGCTCTTTTCTAAGCAGACCCAGCTTATGGAAACTTTACTCAGCTAAGAGTAGGGCCAACGTGACAGCGGAGGCAATGTGCTCATTCAACGACACGAGCAATGCTGATTGGATAAAAGAAGTATGCTGCTGGACACATAAACCGATAACTCTACGAGTACGACCGCATACTGTCAGTCAATATCAGGAGTAGATAAATCAAACACTGTGAACACACACACATGCACACACACACATGCGCACACACACACAAACACACACACACACACACACACACACATGCAGACGCACACACACACACACACACACACACACACACACACACACACACATGTGTGTTACACACCCACACACACACACGGTATATAAACACACATACGGCCTGATGTGCCTAGAAAGAGATTGAGTTCTCTGAGGGCGCTATATAAAATGTATTAATAATAATATATATTGTGACAGTCCTCCACACCAATTTTCGTCTGGCTGGGTAGCACGATCGAGCAATAAGCCTGCTGGCTCCAACACCAAACACTTTATTTTGTGCAAACCACGCCCGGCCATCCCCTGTCTACACACTCTAGGTGGCTGCCGGCCAGTGTCAAGGGATCTAGCCTTCCCCTCCCTGTACCCCTGCAGCAGCCCTTATATTCCATGCATGCATTGTTTTTGCACTGTCGAGCCATTGTTTGTTCCGAGCCCATCAGACAGCTGGGGCAGTTTATAGTAGATGGATGTCGCCACAGATGCTGGCCAATGCATGGATTTGGGCAGGACTGCTGAGTCATCTGCCGAGTCACCGGCTGTCCTCCACCGATTGTGAACCTGCGGCTGCTTAGGTAGTCTGAGCCCTCGTAGGGTCTCGAGTAAGGCAATGCTCGAGTCAGTGCTCGAAGGCTGCTTTGTCATGTTCCCTCACATACGTACGTTTATCTATACAAACATGTACATGTTCTGTCAAACGCCTAAGCAAGCTGCCATACCTATGTAAAGAGCATTGCTTTCCCTTATAAATAACAATGTACTGTTTGGTTTGTTTGGACGAATTACTTCGCCTAGTTGAAGCCCCAGCATCAGCTTGTGTCTTAGCAATGCTTTGAGCAGAAGGAATCTGCTCATCAAGGCTTTCGTTGTCACGGGTCTGATCATTTTCCGAGTGGCTACTGCTCCTTAATATCGTAGCTTATCCATCATTCAGAAAACAAATTGTGCCGCTTTGAAGCTACTTCTTAATATTGCAGCCGATTCACTGCTAGGAAATCGTAGGCTCCATTGCAATGCAAACATTGCAATGGAGCTTGCCTTGCCGTGTCCCCAAATCGGTTCTCTCAAGAAAGGTTGATATTCTCGTGGCTTGGCTGCTGCAGCACATTCACGGCACGCATCGGGTCGGCGAGTAGCGATGCATACGCCCTTTGCGACATGCACTCCCTATGTGGCATGCTGCCGACACGAGTGACGAGCAAAAGCGGCTTTTCTCAGCAGCAACTGTTGTCATGAGCAAACTGAGAGTCTAAACATAGCAACATATATGCTCTCGAAGAGCTGATACATGGACCAATAGGCACAGGACATAGTGCGAGAAGTATACCAATGCCGTGCACAGACAGCAGACAGCAGTTGGGTAAAGAGGTCGATGAGCCATCACATGCCCAGCGTACTCACTTGTTCGTTGACAAATTTCACTCGTATGGTACCCTTTAATGCCAGGCTCGGCAGTGCAGCCAGCTGTGTGTAGCCATCCTATAAATAGCACCGCAAGGATTAAACTGAACAAAATGATGAAGTATTTGATATAAAAGATGTGCAATTAAGCTTCGTAATCGTGCTAGCAACCCATTGCTTCCGTAACAACCGCGCATTAAAATGCCAACTTCAACGTGCACTGCCACATTGCAGAACTGGATCACTCTCCTTCTCTTCATCGCCTTCATCCGCTGTGCCTTAGTCTTAGTTTTTACACATACGGATGCTCACGAGCGGTTCTGATTTTAATGGCAGAACAAACTGCAAGCCGTTTAACAAATTCACGTTTCCCGAAAAGTATTGCACTCAACCTCATCATCAATGCTATCTGTCATACTAGCAAACATAAAAAAATGAATCGATTACATTCACAGCAAGCCAGCAAATGTACCTCCAGCATACGGGAGCGATGCACGGTGATAAACGTAGAATGCGGTGTATGATTCGGCGACTCCTTGATGCCAAGTGCTTCTTTTTCTGCTCCCACGAGCTTTCGGAAGAGGACGACCCTCTAGAAATTGTACGGTGCCCACTCAGCAACGTCAGCAGGACAAAGACAAGCTAGCGGTCACGCAAAGCGCGCCCGTGCTATGTATACGTCTCTGTGCGGGATGATATGCGGCATATGCTTGAGGAGAAACAGAGCCGTCTTGCTCTGCTTTTCCACGGCTGCAAGAAATTGCAGGGGCTTCACGTCCCTAAAACCAAATAATATAACTTCAGCCATGCATAACTTAAATCACAGTAAAAGTGCTCTATCGTGCAACTTGGCAGAAACCCAGAGTATAGGTGAATTATAGAAGGAAATAGCAGCAAGCTGCAAGCACTGTTAACCAGCAACGGGATATGCCATGCGCCAAGCACGTGCTGCCACCAGTGTGTGCACGACTACAGATGGACGAAGACATACACACAGAAGCACCTTTGCATGTAGATAAGGATCTGCAAGTGAAGCTATGTGCAAATACGCTTGCACACAGCATGCATGAGTGTGCTCGAGTTAATGGTTAAGGTGCTTGGCCCAACCTAGGTCTGGCCGAGGTCGTGGGCTCGAACCCTGAGGCACATGTAAAGCGTCTGACTAGAGATTAAGCTCTATTAGGGCGCTATACAAATGAAGTATATATACATATATATCTTTATGATTGCTACTATTATAGTATAGATTTGTGTCAACAAGCCTCCAATGTGAGTGCCATGACCTGGGGCGCATGCACACATGAGCACACACTTCGGCATAAACATGTATACATATAAATAAATATATAATTATTTTATAAAGCGCTATAAGAGAACTTAATCTCTATTCAGGCGCTTCACATATGCCCCGGTGGAGCTCGAGCCTGCGACCTCACCTTGACTTTGGTCGAGGGTAGCACCTTAACCATTGGGTCAAACCAGCACTGCGAATATGACACTGCCACCCTGGTTTGGCCCAGGGGTCAATGTGTTCGCCTTTAACGACCAAGGGCAAGGTTCTCACCTTTACGACTGAGGTCGTGGACTCAAGACACGTGGCATATAAGTGAAGCGCCTGGATAGAGATTCATTTCTTTTAAGGTGCTATACAAATGAATTGTACACACACACACACACACACACACACACACACACACACACACACATATGCACGCGCACACACGCGCACACACACACACACACACATGCACGCGCACACACACACACACGTACGCACACTCACATCCTAGGTACATTGCCATGCTCGAATTGAAACGCTGGAATGCTATATCAGCCAAAACATAACAGCCCTACAGATTATTAGCAGTTCCCAAATTACAACCGATGGGAATCAGATTTTTCATATGTACTTATGTAATCATTATACAGCTGTGCATTGAGCTTCGAACTACAATTGACTCCGCTATTAACAATATGAATATATTTATTATATATATATTTTTTTTTAAGAATATATGCTCGGGCCGGCAAATAGGCATTCTTATATGCAAAGTATTCCCATATGCAGAGTGAGAATGCAGAGTGAAAAAATCTGGGACGCAGAACTGCTATTCTTATACGTGAAGTATTCTTATATAGGATATTCTTATGCGTGGAGTCGACAGTAGTCGGTTGCATACCATCGCTGGGGCTGTAAAGACGAGCCATCCACGGCCGCCTAATGGACTTTTCTATGCTAAGGACACGAGCTTGTTATATTAGGGTAGGGGCATTCTTGATTGCTTCCGTGCTCTGCTATCATCGGCAGACCTGAGTGTCTCGTGGCAGCATCTGCGACTCGCTGGCCATACTTTGAGGCACCAGCTTCAACGGTACTTGTCTCTCGTCGGCAAGGACTAGCACTGTAACGAGAGCAGTGCTGTGGCAAAGCTTACTTGACGAGCCAATGGTCGGCAGGGGCGAAGCTCCTTCGGCAGTCCTTTTCATAGAGGTGCATCAGCAAAGAGTGAGCAGAGCGAAACAGTGGAACTTCCATCACCATGGTACAGTCTGGAAAGCATTCAGCACCTCGAGCTGCTAGGTAAGCACACACAGCTTTAACACGCGCCGCACACGTGCAGCTACTTGCGAAGCAATCGATGCCAGTGCACAAATGAGCAGCGCACAATTCGAGTCAGAAAATAAAATGCAGCACAGACCGCAGCTCCAGCAAGCTACCCCTTGCTGCAGACGACGTCTCGCTGTGGAAAAAAGACTGCACAGCCAGCACAGGCTCTTCAGATAAGACGCAAATGTTAATCTTAGGTCATAGCATGCACACGCCCTGCCGTTTGTGGTTTGGAATTTATGGAGGCACCAGGTCAGAACTTCCGCCAGATTCTGGCTACAAAGCTCCGGAATTCAGGCAGGTAGTCGGAACTAGTGGCAAACTGTTTTTAGAAGTCGTTAATTATTGTGATCATTATACATCTTACACGCTGCCAGCAAGCAGTGATAATTTTTACTTACCAATACACTCATACCAAACGATGCTGAAGCAGAACTGATTCAGTAGCGATCCGATCGAGGCCAGCTCGTCGAGTGTGAAGAGCTTGTGCTCATCGTACAGCTCCACTTCATCCATAATGCTGCAGCAGCAACAAGCATGAAGTATGAAACAACTGCCAAGGTAGCGAGTGAGACAAAGACAAATTCAAGATATCTTAACGAGATCAAATAGTAATCTGTCAGTGGGATGGCAGAGCAATAGCTTCTTACAGCGAATCTCTCGGAAAGAGATTGCGTTCTCTGAGAGCGCTTTATCAAGTGTCTTGTTATTGCTATTATTATTATTATTATTATTATATGATTCAGACAGGTAAAGAGCAAAGGGCCGACTGTTTGCACAGGTAGCGGCTCAGGGAGTGAAGGGGTGCTAGCTTCGACCACTATAAAGAATGACACACATCAGCAGCACGCTGAAGATTCACCTGACAAGCTGCGAAGTAGCATCGCAGAACAGGATGAGGAGGTCAAATAACGGATGCTGAAAAAGTCTCCCGGATGCACCGAGAATGTCCAGCAGGCTTCGCACGGGGCTACTGCCCGGGAGTGCAGCGCTCAGACAAGCCCACAGGTAGTGCGGCAGCTGACGATAGCTGCTCACTCCTAGAAAACAAGCCAATTTTTCCCTGACGTTCAATGAGATCGCTGCGACGAAAAGCATAGTAATAATAAGTAGTAATAGTAAGCATAGTAGCATAGTAAGCATAGTAATATTAATAAGCACAATAAAAATAATGCACTTGATAAAGCGCCCTCAGATAACTCAATCTCTTTCTAGGTGCTTTACATTTGCTGCAAAAGGAAACACGATTAAATGGTGAGTACTATCGTGCTTGATGAACAACATGAATAACATGGTTAGGGGTGACATGCACAGGGTCAGCATGCAAGTGTGGTTAGTGGCAGCATGCACAGTGTCAGCACGCATAAGCACATAAAGGAAGAATCACATGGACAAAACTAAATGCTGTCCTAAATAGCCATCTTTTTAAGTTCTTTTTAAATGTGATCAAGTCAGGGGAATAATAAGCATAATAAGTTGCCGAAGTGAACAAAATCTCTATCTAGGCACTTTACACAACAAACTATAGAAGAAACAACAACCGATAGTTAAAGAGCACTGAGGCATCATGCTTGGACAAGCATGCACAAGCACACGGGCACCATGATTAGACCAGTGTGCACAAGCACACAAGAAGATACTCAGAGCCACCAGCTAGTACAGAGGTCGGCAAAGTCCGGCCTTTAGGCCAGATGTGGATGGCCTGGCTAGTACTCCAGTCGGGCATAACGTTCCCCCTAGTTATTTATTGCTGGATCCGGCGTAAACGAGTTGTCCCGGTCTTTGGTCCCCTTGATCACTACTGCAACTGCAGCTCAAGCTGACCATCACTGATCGAGTCTTTATCGTTAGAACTTATGGCAGGTGCTTGTATGAAACAGAAGCCCTGACCGGGAAGGAATGATAAACGTCTACCCTTGTAATTGCCGTGGACCCCTGTTTGGTCTATCGACTGTTTGTTTGAACGTCTGGCCACGCCCACTCAGTCACACCCACTCTTCTTCTTCTGGCCTAGAGTGCCTTCTTGACGCTCTAAAAGAGCCCAGTCGTCCGAAAAGTTTGCCGACCCCTTAGCTAGTAGGTCATTCCTAAATTGGTTAGTACCTTTGCAGCAAATGTGAAGCGCCTAGAAAGAGATTGAGTTCTCTGAGGGCGCTTTATCAAGTTCATTATTATTATTGTCCTTATTATTATTACTAGCATGCACCGAATCATGCACAGGAGCAGCAAGCGAAATGTGGGGGAGAGGAGGAATGGACAGCACAAGAAGCCCAACAGCTGTAATTGGCTTTTTCTCAACATTAAATATGATCAATTTTCAATGGGCCGGAAGTGTTTAAATGCCCCCTTGAACTAAACACACAGTGTGGAGCAAAGAAGCTGGCCGTGCGCTAGCCGTGCAATATGTCGTCACTATTCACTTGCTTCACTCCGCCACTCCGATCGAGTGTAGTGCTCTCACACCGCTCTGTCTGTGACCAGTACATTAATGTGATGAAACTGATCCAACAGTGACAACAGCATCAAAGGGGAGTCGACTCAACCCAAGTTCTGTCTGCTACAGCAGTAACAGGCAAAGAATGAGCCCGCTGGACGAAGGACGCTGCACAGTAGTGAAACGTTGGCCCACATGCTCGCCCCAAGATTACCTGCGAGCATGTCGACTTTCATTTGAGTGAGCGCTTCCCCGGCAGTCTTGTACATTCCACATGCCAAGCTCGTGCCTTCGACGATTGGACTATTTAGAGGCAGCCTCGAAGGTGCCTTCTTGTCTGCTTTTTTCTTGAGAAGACTGCCTGCGACGTTTGCAGACAAAAACACGAAATATGGACACAGTAAGCAGCAGCACGACGACATATCAGGCTGTCACTGAGTCCATGCTACAGCTGTTGTTACCAACGTGCTCCATAGATTTGCAACACTTGATTATGACCCTAATCTTTGAAGGCGAAACCCTAAGAGGCTGACTGACCGAGCTTTGCAGCAGTGGCTGCAAGTGAGATTAGAGAGATCCTTGGGTGATTGCTGTTCACTGACATCAATACGCCATTGAGTCTCCCACTGAGATAGGCCCTAAATCATTAAATCAAGCAAAACAAGCAGAGAGATTTCACCTAAGTATGCATTATACACCCAGAGCAATGTGGAGTGATTAGCTGTAAAACCTGACTGAAACTTACTTGCTAGGTTTGAAGTTACTAGCGGCTGACTGGAATGCAGACATTTAGTGGGATGCAAGGAACTGAGGGAGAGTAATCCAGTGGGGATTTTACCATGGGGAAGGGCTCTCTGATCTTGACTATCAAAATCTGACAAAGAAGCTAGAGAAGATGACCAGATGCTGAGGGTAATGGGAGAGCACACTGGGGGACAGAGCTGGTCAGATGCAGCAGCTCGACCGTTGACGACAGGCCAGATGTAATTTCGGCAAGTGCTATACATGCACACAGACCTTAGCTCTAAGCAAGGATTACTAATTAGAGGTGGCAGTTACGTGGAAAATCTGGCTAGTTAATGAAAAGAAACAGCCACAGCCTAAGATCATAGCCAAGATAAGCAGAGTTCTGCTATAAGGTACAGGCTGAGCTGAGAAAGGCTCAGCAATTACCAGTATATAGTGGCATCTGCTTGAATTTTGATACTGGCTCTCAGACTATTGGCAAGTCAAGCTACACACAGTACGAGCAGAGTAAAGAGATCCTGCACCATCGAACGACGCCACAAAGGACTTGGTATGTATGGCGAGAACACACCAATACTCATCCAGGCAAGCCTTTCATTGCTACATTTGGTTGCTAAGTCTGCTAGATCTCTCGATGGCGTTCGATACCACTGATCACCAAGACCTTCTTGAGTGCATAGCCACCCTCACAGGCTCTACTGGCAGTGTATTTTAGTGACTTGGGTCCTGTCAAGATGGCTAGTTCATGCAGTTGAGATATCCCATCTAGACTCTTATCATTCTCTTTCTCTCCTTGCAGGTCGTCCTGCCTGTGTAGTAATATGCTTACAGCTGGTTCAAAATGTAGAAGCTAGGCTTGTCTGCACAGAACGTCCATCGAAGCTGCCACCTTACACCAATCCTCTCCAGCCTGCACGGGCTGCCTATCAATCGGCGCATCCACTTCAAGGTCCCGTAAATCATCTATAGGTTCTTTCATTCTCTTTCTCCGGCTATCCTATCTGAAATGCTTACTTCCCGGGCTTTCCCTCATATTTAAGGGCTGCTCTGACTCGGGTTGTTAAGCCGTGCCTTTAACCAACCTCGAGTTGTTCAGGATCAATGGCCTTAGTTCCCATATATCTACGGCCTAGAACTCATTACCGACCGACACAACAAAATCACGTGACTTGACACACTTTAAAACAAAGGTTTTAATGCTTAAAAGGCTTTAAAGCAAAGACACACATGCGCTGTACAGCAATGGTTTGATCACGTGAGCAGCAAGTTATTTAGTATCGCAGTGCATTAGTATCGCTGACCACATTATATGCTTGTTTTCCAGCTTCTGTAAAATGCCTACAGAGAAGCTTAGCTTTCTCTGAGCATTATACCAATATACTATTATTATCACCCCTCAGGTACTAACTGCCCGTAGGAATTGACATATTTTAGCTCTGCTTTACACCTAGACGTTGCAGCACGGCCGGGCACCCATCATCACTACTCACTACCTCAACTGCCCTCCTGACTCGGCTATGGTTCTCACTTTCTCTTTGCTGCATGAGATAAAATCTGTTGGCTACCGAATGCTTACCGAAAGCAGCTTAGGCTGTGAGTGTTCTATAGAAAACTCGCCTTTGTAACACCCACACAGTCTTTGCAGAGTTACAGACAGAGATAAATTGCATTACATTACATCTTGCAGCTTTCACAGCACATACCACTTCGGCAAAAAAAATGACAAGTCTCGTCATTCTCAAGAGTGTAATTCAATCCTCCTTTGGTGCCAAAGTGGAGAGCGACTTAGAGCTGCCCCAACCTGCACGCGCAAGGCATGCGAAAGGCACGCGTATGGCATGTGTGCGCCCGGCCTGCGTGCTAATTTCGGCAAACAACTGCTGTCGCCAAGTCGTCTACGAGCTAAACTCGCTCTCCACGGGCCTCTCCACCTGCTGGCGGTAGAGATTAAACCGCGCATTGGCACGTTTCGGGGGAGGGGGACGAGGGCCCTCAGGTAAACAGGACTCGATCGGCTGACGACAAATGACTTCTTGATTGCGAGCCTGACCAAAGCTCTGCTGGGAGCGGCACAAATTTCTCCCGCTCGAAAAACACGATAGCCACGTGGCAGACGGTGAGCAGCAGCAATGGTGGCAGCAGCCACTGACCTGCCGAGGGTCTGGCAGAGACACCGGCGCCGGTTTCCGCTGGCTGAGCATTCCTATGACCGTCCTTTACAGCATCGAAATAGTCGAACAGGTCGGAGAAGACAAGCCGTAGAGTCGACCCGTGCCACAGGACCTGCAGTTGCTGCGGCACCGCAGTGCTGCAAGAGAAAGAAGAAAATGGCCGACACAGTGGAAAAAGTGTGAGTGAGCTGCTGCTAGGACGGGGGGGGGGGGAGGGAGGGGGTTGGAGCCCCGGTGCCAGGCCTCACGTGGCGCCGGCGGCAGACGAGCGAGAGCGAGCTCGCTCACCTGGCAGTGAACCGCTCGGCCGTCCAGCCAAGAACCGGGTGCCAGTGGGTCTTGCTCGACTTCTTCCTGTTGGCGTGCATGCCTACCACGAGCAGCATGCTGGTGCTGGTGGCCTGCAAGCAAGCAAGAAAGGGCCACTGCTAGAACAGACACTATCGACTGAGTTTATCTCTCGGTCAGTAGCAGAAGGTGGAAGGGGTCGTGGAAGGGGAGGGGGTTCGATGAAATCGCTCGCTGAGCAACACAGCGAGCAAGCAGAGGAATGCAGCTCCACAGTGCAGCGACTTGTAAAGTGCCTCCATAGAGATTAAGCTCTATTGGGGTGCTATATTACCATCTTATTACTATAGCTATTACTGTTATTATTATTATTGTTGTTATTATTACTATTTTTACTTTCATCACAGTGCAACAGATTTAGCAAATCTCATCGCCACGAGCACGGGCCATTGCCTGGCAGCAGTGGAAAAAGTAGTGACAAGAAAGATCCCGCCCCACCCCCCCCCCCCGAATGTAGCGCAGAGGGTGTGCGATGAGCACAGAAAAACCGTTCTGGGAGAGTGCCTAGATCCAGCAACAGGACTAGGCAATAGCAAGCCTCTGCTGGGGCAAGGCACGATCTCGGGAGGTAGCTAGGCCAGCCAGCCATCTCTACACTCCTGCCTCACCAGAAGACAAAAGGACAGCAATGATGGGCAGTTGCATGCAGGCAGGCACTAGCATCAGACTTATAATTTGAGGGCCCGGAGTTCGGGTCACCGTTCAGGCGAAACTGTTGCCCCTGGGTCTTTGCTCAGGAGGTAAGGGCTGGAGGCTCGGTCAATATGCAGTAGGCCTGTGTGCAGCCACGCCTAGTACCAGAGGCAGCGAGACTGGCAGAGTGCGGGCAGCTGCCGTCGACGTGCGACCGCCAGCGCCAGCAGCAGGGAGCATTCGTAATCGGGATGGAAACCCAAGCCCGATGCGGCTTTTAATGGAAATCCGACAAGGTCGAAGGAGAAGCAGGGTCAGGCACCATGCAGACCTTTCTACAAGGACAGCACAGAGATGTTTCTGGCACCAGCGTCACCGAAACATATGCAAACAAGGAGCCCCTACCAAGCACTAAATATGGAGCACCACGGCTCATTATCTAATCTAAAAGCAGCAGGAAATGCCAACACACTCTGAAGGAAGCTGGACAGTGCCACACAGATAGGAAAAGGATCAAGTAGGCAGCCGCACAAGCAAATTCACTTACAACAAAAGACTTCGGACTATCCAGAACTCCTTCGATCTCTGCTGTACCAAGTTGAATAAGGTTGGCTAGAACAAAAATAGGCATATAAGGAAATAAGTATACACGATCATGAATAAAAATGATTGCCTAATCCAACCAGCAAACGGTCGATGTGCTGCTTTGAACATACGACGAACTTTGACGGCCTCTTGATAATCATGCAAACAGGCACCCTGTTTGTTGGCATGCTCGTAAAAGGTGTGCAGCAGAGGTCCCTGGGCGCATGTTCTTCCACTGTTAAGTCGACCTGCTGTCAGCAGAGGAATATTGCCTGCTTACAAAAGGTTACGACAGCCAAACTAGTTCATGAGTTTGTGACATCGCGTCTAGATTATTGCAGCTCTCTTTATTCAGGACTCCCGGCCTATGCACTTAATCGTCTGCAGCTGAAGCAAAACTCATCGGCTCGTCTGGTCTGTCACCAATGGCATAGCAGCCACATCTCACCACTTCTGACTGTGCTTCATTTGCTCCTTATCAAGCACTGAAGCAATTGCAAGATCCTCAGTCGGACTTATAGGTGCTCCACACGCTAGCACAAGCCTACCTTTCCGACCTCCTTGCTCCTCTAGTCACTTGCTCTTGCACCAAGTCATGTTGCCATCTCTCGAATTGAATAGAAATCTTTTGGTGACCGAGACCTCAGCTGGTACTCGCCAAAAGTCCGGAACTTGCATCCGGGTACGGTTGCTACCCGAAATGACCTTGCATCAGTTCCAGTCTCAGCAAAAGATACATCTGTTCCAGTCAGCTTCTCCTTTGCCCCACTTGTGTTTTTGTTCCCGTGTCCTGTGTGTGTGTGTGTGTGTGTGTGTGTGTGTGTGTGTGTGTGTGTGTGTGTGAGTGTGTGTGTGTGCGCTTGTGTGTGTGTGTGTGCATGTACCTGTGCATGATTCAGTGCTAGCTAGTAGCCAAAGATCTTACACACAAGGTGGCCATGAGTGTGTTCCTGTTTGCTTTAGCATGCAGGCCATAGCACGATACATGTTTTCTTTTATATGCTTGATACCGTGCATGTTACTAAACCTTGGATACTGATTCTCTTTCAGCAAGTTGTAAGGCGCCTCGATAGGAATAAAGATCTTTTATGGCACTATACAAAGGACCTGCTCCTATTATTATTACATACCCTAGTCGATGCTCCATCTTAAATTGGACATTGCAAAGGCAGCTTACCAAGCAGATATAGGGTTCCACATCCTTCAAGAGACGTCATTATGGGTATAAGATTTTCATCGTTTTCCAGGAATGTCATCACCTTCTTAAATATTCTGGAAGCAACATATTGCGACATAACCTGCAAGATACGACGCCACATTGCCACAAACAGGCTGCTAAGAGAGAGAAGGCTCAGCCATGCAAGCAGCTCAAGTGGTGAGTGCAAACCCTACCTCGGTGGCCAGATTGTTCAGGTGGTATACGAATGCAGGTACAGACAGGACGCTAATAGTAAGTTCCCTCAGCAGGTTGTCCGAAAATTCTGCGGCAATCACCGGTCTGCAAGCGACAATGCAGCAAGCGGCATTTTCCTTCAGCACACAGTGCCTGGACGACGCTGTTGCAATGCTTTACAAAACTCACGAGTGAAGCCGGAATGTGAACATGGACTGCAGGTGGACAATTCTGAAAAGCAACTGGCAAGAGATGTTCAAAGCACATTGAGCAGTTTTGGTCCATCCGGTGAAGCAGCGTCAGCTGCATCTGCATCAGGTCGACACAGACATTTCAAAGCCGGTCTTTCGAGTTTCACTCAGAAAAAGAATGTTCCTAGATATTGTGGCGTGCACAGGATTGAAATCTAAATGATTGATCACTTCTGTCCTGAACTAGAGGCTCGTGGCTCAGGCTCAGGGTGGGAGGAGCCAGGACTTACATGCAGGGGGAAAGAGCGTGTCAGTGAAAAATTATAGGATCAATCGCAGTTGCATATATCGCAATCGTCGTGCTTATTCGACACGAACTCAGTGTTTGCTCGACTGAAGTAGGCAGCCCCTGGCAAACTACCCTTGTCCAAGCTTCTGCCTGGGCCGGATATAGGGGGCAGCCCAGGTCGCCACTTTCTATGGGGGGTGGGGTTGGCAATTGCCCCATGCCCACCCCTGGGCGCCGCCACTGGGCTCAGGGATGCAGAAAAAAATACCACCCAGCCCACCACCAACAGCCAGCAAAGCAGCAGCACACACGTAGACGTGATTGCACCGGAAGCTAGAATGCAGACATGGGTAGAGTGTCTCTGCTTGTTTTGCTCGATCTTTCGGCAGCTCTTGATACCACCGATCACAGAGTTCTTCTAGAGCCCCTCTCATCTCCCTTAGGCATCACTGGCACTGCTCTGCAGTGGTTCAGGTCCTATCTCAGTGGGAGACTCCAGAGTATTGACGTGAATGGACAAAGATCATCTGAGGTACCTCTGAAATAAGGGGTACCTCAGTGCTTCGTGCTAGGTCCGGTTCTTTTCACGGTTTATACTCTGCCTCTTGCTGATGTGATTGCCAAACACAATCTAGGCTTTCACTTCTATGCGAATGACACTCAGTTGTACCTTTGCTTTGATCCCTCCCAGCCTTCGAGCACCTCAAATTCTCCCAACTCCCTTGCTGAATGTATTGATGAAATCCGCACCTGGATGGCAGCAAACTTTCTAAAACTAAGCGATAATAAAACTTTACTAGTTATGGCAAACCCAGTGCGATTCAGAAATTGGAAAGGCTGAAGCTCAAAATTGGCTCTGCCAGCATATCTCCTGCTGAATCAGCTCGAAATCTAGGTGTCATGTTCCAAAGTGACCTCTCATTAGACGACCACATCAGCTCCACAATCAAGTCTGCCTACTTTCACCTACATAACATTGCTAAAATTCGGGCTTGTTTAGATAAGGATACCACATCTAAGTTGGTCCATGCATTCGTGACATCCGGTCTCGACTTCTGCAACTCACTGCTTACTGGCCTACCGGCATGTGCGATCAGGCGATTGCAGCTGTTGAAAAACTCTGCAGCTAGGCTTGTCTGTCGTGAGCGTCGCAGTTGCCACATCACACCACTTCTCGCCGACCTGCACTGGCTACCAGTCAAGCAACGGATTGACTTCGAGGTTTTGTCGCTCACTTTTAGGTCACTTCATTCTTTGGCTCCAGCTAATCTCTCAGATATACTCCCCACCAGGCAAAGCATCGTACCACCTGCTTTTCGGAATCTAACAGTCTACCAATACCTCGTACAAACCTCAAATCCTTTGGAGACCGTGCATTTAATTCGTATGCTCCCAAAGCCTGGAACTCCCTCCCGACCTGCGTCAAAACATCCCCTGACCTGACCATATTTAAAAAGAACTTAAAAACACACCTATTTAGGACAGCATTTAGTGGGTCCCTGTGATTCGTCCTTCACGTGCTTATGCGTGCTAACACTGTGCATGCTGCCACTAACCACATTTGCATGCTGACCCTGTGCATGTCACCCCTAACCATATTATTCATTTTGTTTGTTTATCAAGCATGATATTACTCACCATTCAATTGCATTTCCCTTTGCAGCAAATGTAAAGTGCCTAGCGAGAGATTGAGTTCTCTGAGGGCGCTTTATCAAGTGTATTATTATTATTATTATTATTATTATAAAGAGCTAGTGTGCTCCTTATGTGAGAAGCACTTGGCGAATCTTACCTCAGCAAAACGGTGGCGACAGCAGCCAGGCTTGCCGACTTCAATGTGGGATTATCTTGCCCAATGCCTCTTATGAGCAGCTCCTATGAGATGAGAAACAGTATTTGGAGCGGTCGTGGGCATCTGCTGACTTCCTTTGGCCGAAGAGCAAGCATTAACGCCCATGTTAACCACTGAACAACCACGAAATTTAGCAGTCAATGGTCAGCAGCAGCTCACAGGACAAGACGCCGGCAGCAATCACTTTAAGAAGAAATCTATAGAAGCCATACGATCGGCCGACAATGCACTGATCTAAGAAGAGACCAAAAACTGCCACTTGACATTCGGTAACCAGAAGCACAGACAGGTATGACCGTAACCGGATGTAAACTTCCCAAAAATTTGCCTGCTTTGCTCAGTGCTGACGACGACGACATGACAAAATCTAGGATGACTAGGATAGATTAGGACGACTCAGGGTGTGACCCGCGCATGCTTTCGAGCAAAGTATAAGACCGAGGCTTATGGGCATACACAAAGATAGCATCCTCTGTGATGACGTGACAAACGGCAAACTGCTCACCAGTGGCCTCTAGTTCTTTGTCCAGTGCGGACATGCATGGCACACCACAAAGTCAGTGTATACTGAAAGACCAAGCCATTGCGGCACCACGCTCTGAACAGGCATGGCCGAGAAAACTTACTGGGGGATGGGAGGATGGTCCAGCTGAGACTATAGTGGTCCCATGATGCATTTGTCTGGGTTGGGGCCATTACTGACAATCCCTTCATCTTGCCGATCTAGCTACACTGTTGCTGTTCAAACTCCTCTGCCTTTTCAGAATCCCTTGCTCTCTGATTTCTCGGTGGCCGCAGCAGCAGCCACCGAGCGACCGACATGTGGCCGGACAGGTGACATTGACTGCAGCAGTGTGAATGAGGGAGGGGCAAACGTAGGTGGCAATGGTACCGGCCTTGACGGCAGCGGTGGAGGATGCAGCAGTGACAGTGAGTAAGGCATCGGGAGTGGTGACAGTGGTGACGACCACGATGGCAGCAGCAGCAACAGTGTCGACTGAAGCAGTGGCAAAGGCAGCAGCAGCAACAGTAGCCACACAAGCAGCAGCAGCTGCTGCTGCCTACCTTAAGACTTGTGTATAATGCTCCACCACTGACGAGAGAGCCCATGATGTTGTTGCACAGCTTGTTCATTCCGGGGCGTAGAGCATCGCCTGACAAACAGCTAGCGCTTACGACAGGCGATCAGGTCCCGCCGCATGGCACAAACTCAGAAACAGCATGCAAGGATCGAGGTCGATCGACACTGGCTAAAGGAGCCTCCGAGATGGTCTAGCAATCACCTGCTTTGCTTTGCAGCAGCCGCCAGGTGCTGGTGCTCGTCAAGGCAACGAGCACGTGCAGATGCAGAGCGATCCGACGGTTGTCAGCGTGCAGCTCCGGCTGCAGCAGAGGAACAGAGAGAGAGAGAGAGAGAGGGTTGAGCGCGATGAGCGCCCACATTCTGCATTGCTGCATGCGCCCCGGCATTGCGGCAAGCACCACACTGCATTCGCTCTAATCCAAGAGGACTGAATTGGCTGCCGGACAAAAGGCCGACACTGTCAACGCCAGCGCCAGCCTCTACTCACAGTGACGATGCGTCATGCTGAGCTCCTAAGGATGCAATCATGCAAACCTAGAGCGCCACCTAGAGGTCCAGATACTTGTATGCGATAGCTATTAAAACGGGCGATGTTCAAATTGACTACGGCGAGTACTGAACGACAGACCCGATCAGGTGATGTGCTAAAGAAACCTCGTTCAAGACCAGCTTCTACGCACAATCTTCTCATTCGCAATTGCAGGAGGCTGGAGCAGGCTGGAGCTGGCTGCGGCCATCCACAGTCCGCTGCCAGCTCTCTCACTGTACCGCTGCAGCAGCTCCTCGGTGCACTGCTGCTGCAGCTGTGGGAGCTGGTACAGCTGGTCCGAGCATGGCGCTGGACTGTCACGTGGCGACTACGAGCTGCATGGAGGGTGGGAGAGGTAGACAGACGGTAAGAAAGAAGGGCACTGAAATAGGCCAAGCGAGCTCACCTTCAGCCTCCGAAGCTGCTCGCAGCTGAGCATGCACACGTGCTTTACGTGCTCTATCCAGCGCAGCGACGTGTCCTTGGCCATTAGGACCGACAGGTAGTTGATCTGCAAAGCAGCGATTTGCCGAAGCTGTGGCCCAACGAGACGACCGGTACGGCCCCGGATGTGAGCTTTAGAGGTAAGGCATTAGCACTTCAACACCCGGAGGGGGTAGCAGGTTCGAGTCCTGCACAACAGGCAATCCTGCATTGCCAGCAGCAAGCAGGTAATAGCTGCTACGGCTCTCGTGCTGCTATGCAAACGATGCTGTTAAATCAGCTACATTTTACTTAAATAATTAGGCAGCCCAGTGGCCGGTGCCTTCTACTGACGGAGCAGGAGCAGCCCACTCATGTGCCAGAGTAGCTAGCTAGCTAGCAAGCACACCAGCGAGCCAGCTACCTTGGCATTTTCGGCCTCCAGCGAGTGCACGATGTACTTGCACAGGCAGTCGAGTCTCTACAATTGAACGAAGTGGAGATGGGCCAGCATCCGATGGGTGCTGACCGACACTAAAGCAATCACAAGCAAGAAGACCAGATTGATATGCCGACCAAAATCGAGGTGGCGATGTCGCAAATGTATGCTAGCAATAATAGATGGGAGAAACGTTGCCTGAAAAAAGTAGGAGAAAAGGGCAACACGTGCATCAAGCAATACACGTTGCAGAACTTTTTGTTTTGAGATTTGTCGATACGGCTGCCTTGATTTTTTATACACTTTTACGCTCAATTTTTTCGCAGGTTTTAACTCTTGCATCACTGCAGTGCATGGCCCATTGCTGAACATCTATGCAATATGCTATGCATCATCCCACAAGAGAAACGCATTCAACACTGCCTTAAAAGTTCGGAAGGAGTTAGCCAGCCAACCGTGCCCTGGTAACCAGCTCCTCAGCACCGTGGCAGCATGATAATCAAAGACTCGCGTTCTGCAATTTTTATTCGGTTGGCCAATTCGGTGGGTATGGCTGACCTCGAAGACCTGAACCATCTTGCTACGTGGCAAATAGCAGCTCTGAATATGCAGCTGCCTACACCAACGATTACTCGCATTAACTAGAAGTGTACTAAAGAGAACACAAGCTTAACTACTCAAAGCCAATGATTGACAGCCAGCCATGGAATAATTGGTTCAAAGCCCCAGCCTCTGCTGACCAGCCGAGCTGCTACAATATCGAGCGTCTGCAGTGGCTTCAAATGATGCCCTAGGCAAGCTGCCACGAAGTGAATTACAACAATCCAGCTGGGAAGTTAGTTAGCATCGCCCAAACTTACTGCTCCATCATCAAGCAATGTATGCCTATTCCTAACAGCTTTTTAAATCCCGTCAAGCCAAGGAATACCGTGATGGCAGTCAGGAGTGATTTCCAGGCTTTGGGAGCATATCAACTCAATGGATGGTTTCCAAAGCATTAGACGTTGTTCAGAGGCAAAGCTACACTACTTGAGTAAGAATAGCAGGTGGAACGATGCCTGGCCTGAATGGGAAGTAGTTCCAATAGGTAGAGGGAGAGAATGGAGAGATCTAAAGGTGAGTGCCAGAAATTGAAGTCGATAAGCTTCTTGATGGGGGCGGATGCAAGTAGGAGAGGTGGTGTAATGTGGGAGTGGCAATGCTCACGACAGACAAGCCTGGCTTTAGAGTTTTGCATCAATTGCAAGTGCCTGATTGCAGAGGCCGGATGACATGCCGAGTAGTGAATATCAGAAGTCGAGGATGGGATGCCACAAATGCATGGACTAACTTGGATGGAACTCTTGTCTAAGCCGGCCCTAATTTTTGATAATGCTATATAGCTGAAAGCAGGCAATCTAGACTGTGGTGCTGATACTGCCGTCAAGTGAACTGTCCCTTTTTTGAAATAGGCCAGCCAAATTTCAAACAGATGCTACAGAAGATAAGCTGGCCCAGCCCATTTTGAGGGTTAGGAATTCCAATTTCTGAGTAATACTTGGTTTTCGCATACCTGGTAAGTTTTATCGAGTTGCCGTTAGTCACAATGTGCCCAGTTTCAGAACACACAAGTGCAGAAAGCACTCATTAGGACAGCACAAAGGCTGATAAGAATATGTAGGCTTTCAGCTTCTTTTTTCTAAATTCGCCATAATCAAGGAGGTAGCATGATGTCACTCAGTAGTGAGTTCAAGGCTTAGGAAGCATAATAACTTAAGGCACAGTCTCAAAAGAAATTTGAAGCTAGTTAGAGGCACAAGCAATCGACCCGAATCAGAAGAGCAGGTGATGCGACAGGAGGCCTGAGGTGAAACTAATAGAGATTTTGTAGGTCAGCAAAAGAGATTGGGTGAACATAAAAGTGAGTGACAGAGTCTGGAAGCCGATTAGCTACTTGGTGGTTAGCTAGGGCAGATTGGTGGGAAGTGATGTAATGTGGCAATTGTGACATCGACGAAAATCAAGCCTCACTGCCGACTTTGCAACAACTGTGAGCAACTTAAAGTATTTGCACGAAGACCAGTATGTAACGAATTACAGAAGTCTAGTCAAGATGTCACGAATGCAGGGACCAGCATGGCTGTGGTGCCCTTATCTATGCAAGCCCGAATATTTGCAATATAACTTAGGTGAAAGTAGGCAGAGTTGACTCTGGAGCAGAAGTTCTCATCACTCGGTGAAATTCATTTTGGAGGAAGACGCACTGATTGCATGTAGAGACTAAACAAGATGAGCTGGACGAGCCGATTTGAGGAGGTCGGCTTTCATGTTTCTAAGTAACACTTGGCTTTCCCATAATTAGAAAGTCGGTTTTGCCATCACTCAACTTGGTAAAGTTTGCTACCGGCCAAGTGCAAATGTTAGCAATACATGCAACAAGCTAGCTGAGAGTTAAAACCTCTCTTGAGATGCAGGAAGGCGGGGAAGGATCAACACACAAATACGACTGTAAGTGTCATTTGCACAAAAATGAAAGATTATATTGTGCTTGGCGATTACATCGGCAAGAGGGAGCAATATTAATATGGATCCCAGGGGTCACACCATACTACTAAGGTTCACTGGGTGACTGTTGGCAATTGACAAGAGTTGTAGAGGCTTGTCTGGCACTGATCCTTATTTATTCTGCCGGTTTGGTAGAGATAGCAACGGAATACTGCCACGGGAAGCAAACCCTTTCAAGTCTTCAAAAGTAAGTTGACATAGCCAAGTTGTCTACTGCCTAGGGCAAGCCCGGTCAATTCATACGTGAGAATAAAACTTTTTTTGCTATCACCTTGATACTATTTATGGCCTGATTGTAGCCTATGAGATGATGTATTGAAATAGAAACAATCCTATCATTTGTACCGACATCTTGCTATAGGTTTAATCCCACTCTTGCATTACGACATCCTTTGACTTGACCACATTTAAAAATTAATTAAAAATGCACCTATTTATCACAGCATTTAGTGGGTCCCTGTGATTCGACTTTTATGTGCTTATGTGTGCTGACACCGTGCATGCTTCAACTAACTGCACTTGCATGCTGACCGAGTACACGTCACCCCTAACCACGTTATTCATGTTTCTTATTGAGCATTCTACCACTAACCATTCAATCGTATTTCCTTTGCAGCAAATGTAAAGCGCTTGAGTTCTCTGAGGGCGCTTTATCAAGTGTGTTATTATTATCATTATTATTATTATTATTATTATATGATGTGTCGGGTTGCAAGAAAGTAGCAGAACTAATGCAATTAAGTTACTATCAGAATAATCCTTATGTTAAAATCAGATGGATGCCGTCGGCGAGCCAGTAGAAAAACAAAACAAGCACGCCCAAGCAGACGTCCTTGGCAGGATGTCAGAAAATTTTCTAGAGAAGCATGGAAGATAGTAGCATGGAAAATCACAGCACAAAACAGTCGGCCGAGCGAGCTGCGGTAAAAGGCATAGCTGAGTCGAAGGAGATGGGTGCAGTCCATTTTAGGCCTACCTGACAGGGATATGTCGGGCTTCAATCACCTAGGAATCACTGGCCCGAAAAAGGTCAAGGCTCAGCACCCCTTAGCAAACCCCCTAGCAAACAGTTAAATAATCCCTGTGTATACACGGTACCAGTTTATTCTGCAGCCACTTTCTGCTTAGAGAGGGGTGTCAAAATTCCTACTAGTGAAGCTAGTGCAGATTGATTAGATCGTAATATTTTAAGCTCATACTAGACTGTGTACGAGATTTTAAAATGCTCAGCGACCGAAGATCACCTGTCGTATGACTAAATGCCAAACACATTCGTCTCGAGTAAGAGCGATCCTAGAACTTGCCATTTTCTGGTCGAGAACTAGCAGCAGAAGACTGCTTCTGCAGCTAGCCATCACGTCCGATGCATATCCAAGATTAGGAGCTGTCTTCCAGTGGCTTGCAAAAATTTAACTAGCTCCTTAGTTCTGTCTCGGCTTGATTATTGTAATTCCCTATTGGCTGGGCTACCAAAAAAGCGATTAGGCCACTGCAGCTGACTATGAATATGGCTGCAAGGCTAGTCTTCAAGTCCCAGAAGTTTGAGCACGTGTCTCCTTTGCTAAAAGAGCTAAGATGGATGCCGGTTGACCAACGGATTCTGAGCAAGGTTCTTACGTTGACCCACAAGGCCCACCACGGCTTGGCTCCTTTGTACCTAGCTGAACTGCTGCATCAGTTTCAGCCTGTTCGCTCCCTCAGGTCCTGTGTGGACAATAAATTAGCTGTCCCATTCCTCCGCTTAAAGACCATTGACGACAGAAGCTTTAGTTCTGCAGTTCCTAGGCTGTGGAACTCGCTACCACAATTCTTACGCAATGACAACTACTCTCATACTGCCGACTATGGCTCATCCTTTTCAGCGGTCCTGAGCTGCTACTTTCATGCTACTCACTACCTCAACTGCTCTCCTGACTCTGCTATGCTTCCCACTTTCTCTTTGTTGCGTGAGACGAAGTCTGTTGGCTACCGAATGCGTACTGAAAGCCGCTCAGACTGTGAGTGCGCTACACGAAACTCTCCTGCGTAACACCCACATAGTCTTTATGACTTTGTGGAGTTACAGACAGAGATACATCACATTACATTGAGCAATCAAAACTACCGTTTTCCAGAATTCAACACAAAGCTTTAAGCATTGCCTTACAATTCCAACCTACAAGCCCGAGCCGAATTTAGGAACTGTGCCCGAAAGTGTGAGAATGGTTGAGTTAAAATCTGGTGCCGAGCTGCAACCATTGTCTAATGTGGTCAGCTACCAGAGACTGCACATGCTGCTTGACATACGGTCACACAAAAGGAATTTCCACAAAAAGAATTTCCCTCGGCCCTGGATGGATTGAGCTCGGCACTGTTTAATGTGTGGTGCCTTTTGATCTCTCTACACATGTGCGAATTTCACAGAGGGTTGCAAGCTTCAATTACAGACACAAGGGCAGTTCAACCAAAAGAAGCTTCACTGTCCACATACGGTGGCGGCAGGGGTTTTAGCAAAGCATAACAATCACTCAGTAAGCTGTTAGCACCGAAGTACAGAGACAATGCCATGATGCTGCCATATGACCGCAGCCCAACCGTAGCCCAACCGTAGCCGACCGCTGGCAGCAGCGTGAGGGGGTATCAGGCTGCCACATGATGGCAGATTGGCTGTCTGACGATTAGAAAATGGACAAAGATACCCATCACGAACAGCAACAAGCATTTGTGACCGAGCATGATTAGGCATCGAAGACACGACAATACATGTGCATGTGCAATACGTACCAATGCTGCTGGCAAACCCAAACCATGGCAGTCAGCTTTGTAGACAAAAGCCAGGTACCTCCACACTGCACGGAATGCATCAGAAGCTACAATTTCCAAGCAGTGCACTGTGGATAATTGGGTAGGGGTGAGCTGTGGCAGAGAAATGGAAGGCTGAAGGTCATGCGCATAGCCACTTTACAATTCAAGCAAGCACTTTTGCTGGATTCTGTTTCACCTTCAGACCAGCAATGACACATTGAAAGTAGGGTATAGTGATAACAGTCAAAACACCATGCTGTCAGCAGCATTCAAAGCTGAGTCTCCAGAAAAACGAAAATGAGAGAGAGGAAGATAGGAGGCAAAAGAGGGAGAGGAGAGAGGGCAAACCACAACTCTTGCACAATACAGCAGCATACTGCACAGTACATAAGCAGACAGGCTAAGTGCCATTGCTCTCTCTCTCTCTCCCTCTCTCTCTCATTCCTGTAGTATATACTGTATATGTAGGCATATATATATGTGTGTGTATGTGTGTGTGTGTGTGTGTGTGTGTGTGTGTCTCGGTAACGATGGCAGCAAATCAGAAAAAAGAGCACCACAACAAATGCACTACAAGCTACTACAATAACTGCATTCACATAGCCTAAATATCCTTACGTTTCTAGCATAGATGCACTTTTGTGCATGCACTAATTCACTGGGAGCAATACCAGGATCATGCAAAGAAGAACAGAAACGTTGACATTGGTAGAGGCAGCACTGAGAAATGCAGATGGAGCATGTTGGCAGATAGCCACAGGGGACATCCTGTCAGGTCAGTCTAAAGGAAGCCAGCTAGCTTTCCCAGTTTCTTCTGCCTATTGCATCCACGTCTCCCCGACTACATTCATAAACACAGAAGTGCTGATCAGCTTCCACCACAATCTTGTTAACGATAGTACACACATGCTTAGAATACAAACATACACTCAATGTAAAAAAATCCTTATTATTATTAGCAGCATGGAAGCAGCTGCTGTGGCTGCACATTTGTTCAGGCAATAAGGAGGGTTTTCTACTATACCAGACACGCAAAAGTTATGCACAGCATGTGAAAAGATTTATTGACAGTCAAAAACAAACACATGTGCTGCTGGCATGTACGTGGTTAGTGTGATGTCATCCCGCCACAATTCTATATGACCAGCATTGTCTGACCAGGCATAGAGGCCATCAGCTTCTGCAGTCTCTTAAATATGAAAATAATTCATTTGCATAGTGCCCCAAGAGAACTTGATCTCTATTCAGGTGCTTCACATATGCCTCGGGGCTCGAGCCCACAACCTCAGCCAGACCTTGGCCGGGGCGAGCACCTTGACTGCTGGACCAAACCAGCCAGTCTCTTCTGCTGAATCACATTTCACAGGGCCAGAGTATTACTGAAAAGGTTGCCTAATGGCGTAGACCAAACGGTCCGCTTCAGCTGCCTGTCAATATCACTCCACAGTCGTTCTATGGAGCTCAAATCAGGCGACTGGCTGGGCCAGTGAATCAGCACCAAACAAGGATTCATCAAAAAGTATATTACCGGCCCGACAGTGTGCCTAGCTAGGGTCGTCATCTAGCTCCAAAATGTAGCGACCTCCAAGCAGAGTATTTGAGCTTTGAAATCCAATTGCTTAACCAACAATAACATTAGTAAAGTCCTTTTTGACAAATCCTTGTTTGGTGCTGATTCAATGTTTTGGTGTCTGCTTTTGCTGCTATTTTGCTTTAGTTTGATGATGGGAGCATCCTCATAGCTCACAAACAAAATTTAAATTGGCAGAAGGATGAGACCCGAATGCATGCACAGAAGACATCAATGAAAGACCAGCGCCAGATGCAATAGTTCTCAGGGTTGACATTGCATGAAGGATACACACGAATGCAATACTAATTATAGCAATAAAATAATTCAAAACTTAAATAGCACTTCAGGGGAACTAAATCTTTCTCTAGGTAATATACATATGAAAGGCACAAAGCAACAATTGTGTAGCCCTGAACAGTTGCTTTCCTCAGCTCACTCTACAATGGTGCTAACTCCATGTCTGTGGCTATAGCAGCAGTAAACTCAGTGACCAGTGGTGAAATGAGGTCTAAATTCTCATCAGCATCCGTTTGCTGCTCCTAGTGGGGGAAGGGTTGAGTCACCGTTACACTACAACTGTGGCTAGTAGTGAGTACTGACACTGTGGCTAATAATTAGCAGCTTGCTGACAGCATGCAGACGAGACTCATCACATAACTCACCTGGCTTCAGGATAGGCTTGTATCCGTCCGACTCCTGAACACCGTCTAGATTAAGTACAAGGTCTAATTCTTGCCTGAAGAACAGCAATTTAATGGTGTCACGCTCATCAAACTAGCAGCATAAGCAGCTGACAGTGACTGCTCTGACCAGTAGCAGCTGCCACAACTGCAATGATGCTGAACAATAATGTCTAGGCAGTGTCCACCATGCAAGAAAGCAACGCTCGGCAGCCTCATCTGCACTTGAATGGCCGAAAACTTTCCTGAATTGAATGACGATAAAACCAACTTACTAGTCGACAGAAAACGTAGCAAGACTCTGAAATTGGAAAACCGATCCCTCAAAGTAGGCTCGGCCAGAATAACTCCTGTAGTATCTGCACACAATCTAGTGTCCTGTTACAAAGAGATCTTTCACTAGACAACCGAATCGGCTCCACGGTCAAGTCTGCCTACTTTCAGTTACACAATATTGCAAAAAGTCGGGCCTGCTGAGGCCGGGTGAGCACATCCAAGTTATTTCCTGCATTTGTGACAGCCTGTCTCGATATTTGCATCTCACTTCCTGCCGGTCTTCTGGCACCTGCAACAAGGCACTTACAGTTTGTGCAAAAATCTTCAACCAGGTTTGTCCATCGTGATGGTCAGAGTTTCCACATTACAACATTTCTCACCAACCTGCAATGGCCCTCCATCAAGCAGCGCATCATCTTCGAGGTTTTGCAACTCACTTTTAGGTCCCCTCATTCTCTTGCTCTGGCTTGCCTATCCGAACTACTTCTTAATCAAGCTAGGCATTATACCGTCTACTATTCCGACTCAAGTCGTTTAGCTGTGCCTCGAACAAACCTCCAATCATATGGAGACCGTGCCTTTAGTTCATATGCTCCCAAAGCCTGGGCTCACTCCCGACTGATGTTACAACAGCCCCTGATTTGACGATATTCAAAAAGAAGCTAAAATTACACATGTTCCTTGCAGAATTTGCTGGATCCTTGTGTATTATCCGTCATAGGCTTACGAGTGCTAAGACTGTATGCGTGCTATCACCAACCATGGTGATATGCTGCCTTTATTGCCTATGCAAAGTGCCTAGAAAGAAATTTAGCTCTCTGAGGATGTATTAATGTACAAATGTATTAATAGTATCATCATTATTAAGCACAGGTACACCAGTGTGTCATCTGCATAAAAATGAAAACCTAGATTGTGCTTAGCGATTACATTGCCAAGAGGGAGAGAATAGATTGTTAAAAGAAGTGGACCAAACGCAGATCCCTCGTGTACCTATACTTTAGAGGTGCTTCGGGTAACTGTTGCCCCGTGACATTAATGTTTCAGAATGTCCCACTGAGATGAGAGTTGAAGCATTACAGTATAGAGCAAGCGATGCCCAGGCGAGATGAGAGGCACTTGAAATGGTCTTCGAGATCAATAGTATCAAACACCACCGAAAGATCAACCAAAATAAGTACAAAAACTCTTCCTAGGTATGCATTTCTGAGGTCGTTATACATGGGCAGCAGTAGTCAGTCGGTGAAATGATTACACCTGAAATACGACTAGCGGGTACTTCCTAGGTTTGAAGCTTTGATAAAAAAGTTAAGTTGGTCTTCACTACTTGTGCAGAGTCTTTTATAGGAGCTGCAGCAAGGAGACTGGGAGGAAGTTGCTTTAGTTGCCCTGATCTCGTGTTGCCTTCGTAATGAGGGGCCAAACAAAAGCCTTTTTAAAAGGTGCCAGGACAAGAGCTGAGGCTAAAGACACATTTACCATGTTTGTTATGCATGGCAGGAGCAGATCTATGCATCTCAGATGAAGAACAATTGGTATAAGGTTTAGAGGGCTTTTAGTCTTCTTAGATCTTAAAGGAACTTTTGGTACATTGGAGGCAATAGACTATTGCCACGTTAGCCAGGAAAGACTTGTCTTCTGATCATAGCACTCTAGCCTATGCACAGCAGTTGAGGTGCTCGCCTTTACTGAACGAGCTCAAGAGGTGAATGCACTTGATGATCAAGGTCGTGGCCTCGAGCCCTTCGACAGATGTGAGGTGCCTGGATAGAGATTAAGTTCTCTCATGGTGCTATGCAAGTTAAATTAATTATATTTATGCATTTTATTTAATCTCTCTATCTATTTCTCTCTCTCTCTCTCTCTCTCTCTCTCTCTCTCTCTCTCTCTCTCTCTCTCTCTCTCTCTCTCTCTCTACCCCAGCAGCAACTGGCCACCAAAGGCTCTTACCGGATGCTTTCCTGGAACTTCTTTCGGGCAAAATATCCGCGGGCTCTCGTCTGCAAGGTTAAGCAAGCACCGTGACCAGCTGATCGGGTAATCAGCAATGCAGCGAGGCAGACCTGTCTAGACATGCTTAACAGGCAGCCGTGCCAGTGAGCAGCACACGGTGTATGCGCTGCAAGCAGTGCCGCCGCAGAGACGCCCTCTCGAGCCGGGGTGCTTATAATAACAATGTACTTGATAGCTTCGGTTGCAGCCATTGTACCTGGATGACGAGGGCAGCTTCATCTTTGAGCTTTGCCTGATGTCTGCCCTCTCTGGCTGCTTTGACTTCGTCGAGAAAGCGAGCCTTTGGGTTCTTGCTTGCGAGCAGTGACATCGCTCACACGATTACGTCGATTCGGTCAATGACGATCAGGCTGCCTCCAGGAGCCTGGCCAAGCAAAAGATGCGTGAGAAAAACTTCATCTCAGAAACAGGGAACTACTACACAGTAATAGTAATAAAGCCGTGCCTCGGCATTTCTTATTTCTATTCTTAATCTGCATGAGAAGTTGTCAAACTGAGAGCAGTACCCAAAACAGATTTTTGGCTAAACAGGTACTCATTTAGTGACCGGTGCCAACGTTAGACTGAAGGACTAAGCATAAAGAAAGTTGCACGGCTCACTCCTAGCATCAGAGGCCTGCCTCACACGTCTAGAGAAACACTGGCTATCGACACGTCTCTACAGTCTCCCGTCATTTGTGCTCTCTTTCTCTCTCGTTTTTATCTCTCTGTGATGGCCCATGCATATGTGCGTGGGTGTGCGTCATAGCGCATGTGACACGGCATGCACG
The DNA here is from genome assembly GCA_009760855.2 of Cristatella mucedo. Lineage (NCBI taxonomy): Eukaryota > Metazoa > Bryozoa > Phylactolaemata > Cristatellidae > Cristatella > Cristatella mucedo. The sequence continues at coordinate 5,374,580 of WPIO01000017.1, forward strand.
AACTCAAACACTTAACTGGGTTCGAGTAAATTAACTCCACTTAAATGAGCAGGAAAAAAAGAATCTAAAGCTTCTAAAACAGTGAAACTCGGCTAATTAAACATTCTTGATATATAAAAAATTGTGGCTGGATCAAGTTGTGAGTTAGACTCTACAGGTCAGGCATGTGATGCTGAATATATATATATATATAATTCATTTTTATCAGGCTGACACTTATCACTGCTGTGCACAGACGTCGCAACCACACGCAGTAACAGTCTGCAGAGGCCACCAGGCCGGTATTCCCAGCTCAGCTAAATGAAAAAGAAATGTGTTGGGCCGGCTACACCTAACGGCAGTCTACCGTTGAACTGGAAACGATGAAGATAGGATTCTCCTCAAGCTACATTAATAAACGAAACATGACATTCAACGGGCCTGAGGCCAGCGACCAATTTGCCATCATGCATTTCTTTTGGATTCACTCAACGGGCTACTTTAAGGTGACGTCAAGTTAGCCTCAAACACAAGCTGCACGGAAGGAAGGCGTACATCAGTAGAAATCTTATTTCGAGACTATTCAATGGTGAATGCCCTGATAGGATTCAGCAGTGCATCAATAAGTCGCGTGTCTTCACGGTTGGTGGTAGCAAGCGTCAGTTGCGGCCCATTGCTAAGATGGTGCTGGTTTTACGACAAGCAGCGTCTATTTTTACCAAAAATCTTCTTTATATATTAATCGTCAGCTCTATCTTCCGATACCGCCAAAGGGTCGGGATCCACAGTGGGCCGCAATGCACCAACAGTAGCCGGAACCGTAAAACTGTGCAGACTCGAGAGCCAGATACGAAGGTGGTGACGCAGTACGTTCAGCGAACTAGTCTGTAACTCGATATGCGTCGAAAGCGAGATAGCCCATAGCAAAGCAGTGCTACATCTGAGCAACTGCAGACTCGTACAGAGGGATAGCTAGGTATCACCTTCGGCCTCCATCCAGCAGACGGCGGGAGTCGTGAAGCTAGTTCCAGGCAGTCAGTCAGGCAGGGTTTTTCACGTACGAGACTTCCGAAGATATGGCGTAAAGCGTAGGACAGCCGCCACGCAGAAGAAATTCGCAACACGTAGCGTGCTAGTATTCAGCCGAGGAACTAGAAAACACTCGATATGTGAAAAATGCGTACTCTCCTAGGTCAAGGTTGTCACTTAGAGATAGGACTTCCGGCACGCGCTCGTTTGCCGGAGCTACATAAAAACAGGCCTTAATTGAGGGTGTCCTCTAGGGGTGAATCTCAGGCTGCAGGTCGCGATGGGTGGAGCTCCACGCGCCAGAGTGCTTTCTGCTTCCGAATCAGGCTCAAATAGCTTCTCACTTTGACGTATCAGCATGCGCTTTCGCGTTTTCGCTTACGCTAAAAAGCGAACCTGTCAATTAGCTCAGCTTCGGTTAAGTGTCCTTTGTGCGCTTATGCGTGCTGATGCCGTGCACGCTATCACCAACTAATTGACATGCTTTCTTTCCGGCATATGTAAAGTGCTTAGAAAGAGATTCAGTTCTCTGGGGCGCAATGTAAGTCTCTTATTACTATTTGTATTAGTAAATGTTTGAGTCGACGATCTATAATTAGTCGCAGCAACAGGCATAAGCACTAACCAGCATCTTGCCAGCCAGGTCATCGGCCACGATTAAGCCTTGTAGCTATCGCTGGATGCTGAGTGCAGGTGCTCAGCCCACACACAGTATTCCGCCCTCGACTATCCCCCCTCCCCGCATTGGCAAGTTGGCAGGAACTGAAAACGCATGTAATACTCGAGTACTCGTTTGTTTGGAAATATATCTACCAAATAAATGCAATCTGCTTTTCCTTGTGGAGCGTGTAAGGCTTCAGCCATCCCAACACAACGCAACACTACTATTTCAAACGATCCGAGTTACTAGTTCCCTCGTTTTGATGGCTTTGGCTACCACCAGGTCGGTAGTCAGGGGAAGTGATTCATCATACATGTAGTTTGGTTGCCTTCTCGCACAAAACATAACGATAGCTGACGAGAAACACCAACAGTTTATTCCACTACGTACGGAGTAGGGGGAGGCACAACTCTGAGAGCCCCACTCACCCACCGGAGTCCGCACCGGAGTGCCTGCGACTCCCTTGTCGAAAAATCACTAATAGCATGTTCCGACCGCCACGTGTGTCACAGCCCACTTGTACAACAATCAGGGTAGTGCCATCAACTAAACGAAACTACAATACATCGTATTTTCCTGTGGCTAATAGTTTAGCAAGTCGAGAGCAGATGTGATTTCTTAAACTGAGTTGTTCGGTGTCAGAGGTCTTCTAGATATGCTGCGGATAAGGCAATAATAATAATTATTATTATTGACTAGAAGAACCCAAAAAATTTCATAGTAATTTCAAAGAAACCAATCGGTGGTCAGCAAGAAGCTGCGGTCAAAGGCACTTATGTTTCGCAGCTTATTGAAATAGAATTGCTGATCTGGATGTTACGAGTGATCTCGCTGTCACGAATGATCTCGACGTTACGAGTTGCCAGGCTTTAGAAAATAGGACTCACAAGGCTGAGTGATAATATCCATAGGCCTCTTGTGACAGGTGGCACCGGCATGTCAAGCCTGTTGCGAAGGATGTGTAGGTTTTCAAAGGTAACTGAATAGGAAACTCCTTTGCCTGAGAGTTCCAGATAGACCTTAGAGATCTTTCACGTGACATGCTCGGAGCTGGAGTCCTGACGGGACAACTCCCTGTAAGAACACATCCTTTTCATCTCCTCAAGCGCGATGGCCCCCTTCGGAGGAAGGCCCTTGCGAAGCTTACGAAAGTTTGCTGCCTTGCCACGCATTCCTAGCCAGCCCCCGCTGAAAATAGGGTAGCCGATCTACAAAAGAAGATTCTTCCTCTAAAAACTTTTACCCGGAGTCACACCGCCGAAGGTACGCTGTGCGGAAGCGCATTCTAGCGCCCCGAAAAATAATTGTCAAAACTCATATTTTGAAGTCCTGTTGCTCTTCGCTGGCGACACACCGCTCGGAATTTTCTGCATGCAATAAAATTATCAAAGGCCCCTATTTGGGGAGTCTGAAGCTTCTCCAGCAGAAGCAGCGCTGCCCTACCGGTTAATCCTGTGCCGTCTAAGAAGAAATTCTGTTCCCACCTGGAGTGGCATCTAGTGGCTACGCCAAAGGTGCCCGCCCGTAATGGCTCTACTTCGAAAAAGTTCTCGCCAGACAAAAATCGGTGTCCTTTTTTTCTGGCGAGAAAGTCTGAAGCTGCGCTTCCTGCTAACACCTGCAAACAAATTCAGAAATGCTTCAAATACAATAGCACCTTAATTTACAATACAACAAATTTACAATACAACACATTTACAATACAATTTCAATAAATTAAATATAAAATAGCATATAAAATACAATAGCACCATAATTTACAAGCCCAAACCAAAAGCACCACCAAGCAGGCTTCTTTAGACCTGTTTACAGAGAATCGCGTCCCGATTCAATCTAAAAAGAGTATCGCCGCTCTAAAAAATACCGCTAGCTCCTTCTCGATTCCCTAAGCCTCGTTTACGCTGCTACGTTTTCCGTCCGTGTCTCGTCAGTCAATATAACCTACTGTACGTCACCCGCTTATAGGGGTCTTCCGTTCTGTTACGGCAGACGGAAGCAGTACAGCCTGGTTCAACTTATTGGCACAGACGGACATACGCGAAGACCAGAGGACTTATCAGAAGTGCTTTTTTTAAGTTCGCCGAACGCATAGCCCTAAAGGAAATTTTGAATGACAGCAAGTTCACGAACACACACACACACACACACACACACACACACACTCGGAAAACACTTTCGCGAAATTATCTTCTTTATTTTGGCCCCACAATAACTTCAGCTTTGATATGTGCCTCAGGAAGCTTAGAAAAGAAGTTCTAAAGATACCTGAGTACCGTGGACTGCTAGTCTAAAGCTATGCCATAATTATTCCTATGGCCCAATCTGATATGCAGTGTTGGCATCAGCACCTTACGCGGTCCACCAGTGGCTCCTACTTGACATTGTTTCTCTTACACAGAGAACTCGGACTGCCGTGGCCAGCTCAGGCAGTGGTAGTGATGACAATGACCCATGCTCCACCAAAGACAGAGATAGTCAAATAAATTAGTAAAACCGCCTTTACACCTGCACCTCAACAGTGCTAACTTGTTTCAGTCTCCCATTACCTCTCAGTAGCACTCACCATAGCTCAAAAGCATGGCCAGCGAGGTCTTGAGGGCAGTTGTGATCCTCTTAGAGATGCACCGAGTAATGCCATAGGAAGAGACGTGTTCTAGAGAGATGATTCCTAGAGTAGTTTTTCACCGCTGCCTTGCAAAATTGTTTGCAGACGTAGCTAAATGTGGTTGAAGGATGCTCAGCGCATCGCGGTTATGAGATGACAATTAGGATTCCGTGCTCTCGATCGAGATAATAATAAAAATAATACATTTTTATAGGGCCCTCAGACAACTCAAATTTCTTTTTAGGCACGTTACATTTGCTGCAAAGGAAGCATTCCAAAATGGTCAGTGTTAACATGCACGATGACTGCGGCATAACATGGTTATTTGTAAAATGCACAGTGAGGATCAATCACAAGGACCCACCAAATTCTGTGAGAAACATATGCGTTTTCAGCTTCTTTTTAAATGTTACCGACCGGTCGGGGGATTTCTCTTGACGTCATTTGGGAGTGAGCTTCATGCTTTGGGGAGCATACGATATTAATGCATGGTCTCCAAAGGATTTGATGTTGGTTCGAGCCATAGGTAATGACCTGAGTCAGAGTAGTAGGTGGTACGATGCCTAGCATACTCGGATCAAGTCGATGGCAGCCGCCCCTCGGGGTTATCCATCCGGAGTGAGAGATCTTTTGATTGCTTTGTAATAACTTGCAAAAGGCTTTATGGTAATATAAAGCTTTTATAATAAATAAAATAACTTTGCCACATATTATAGAAGATTTCCAGTAATCATTTTGTCACGGTACAAAACCGGATGCAGGGTTGGCTTCACGTCGTTTCCTGTCCTGTCGCCTACCGGCTTCGTGTCTGCTGTCCCTGGTGAGTACGCTCGAACGTACCCTTAGCAAGCGTGTCTCTGAGCTCATGTTACGTGGGCCACCATGCAATCTTCATTCCCTACACGAGATATTCATTTAGTCTGCTTTGCTTTGCGGGTGTTGCGCCTTCACATGAAGAAGTTTTTGCCGACGTGGCACACCCTTTAGCACTGGCTGGGTCCCGCATAGTACTACGCTGTGCAAGCAATGACGTGAGTGGCACCAGCTGTAGCTCAGTACCGCAAAGACATCTCACATGTAGACGTATTTAATATGACATTTAACCACAGCCATTGGCACCTTGATGCGACTTCATTTCGAGGTGGAATACCGCTGCTTGGCGAACGGTATCTGCTGTGCCTCGCGCGCAGCTCTGCTGGCATGCTAACATAATAATAATAATAATAATAATGCACTTGATAAAGCGTAGCTAAATTATAGGCTGGCAGGCTTTTTAGTGTGAAAAACCGTAGGCGTACGTGGGCGTAGGAAAGTGTTTTTGAGGAAACTCAAACTGCGTGGCACGGCTCGCGTTCGATCGCGCGTCCGGTGGCTAGGTCCATGCCCAGTGCTCCTGGTTTTGGGCACTGATCACTATCACTGATGGCTACCCGGCGTTTGCTGGTTCCATCCGGAAAATTGCTTCCATAGCCACTTGCCTGGTGCACTGTCTTGGCGTGGGGGGTACTTATCGAAAAGGCTGGCTAAGGATCTCGATAGCTCTCTCCTCTGCTAGAGGGCGACTATCACAGCTTTGCATTGGCGGCATTCACGGAAGGTGCTATCAATATATCCATTTCTCTGTTTTTTTTAAATCAAGATACTTTTACTCTGCCGGTCTTAGATTGTGAAACCCGATCATAGATTGGGAAACGCACGCTCACAATTCTCACTAGCAGGTTCTATCTTCCTCGTGCCAGCGACTGTAGTGTTTTATCTCAAGATATTTCTGTGCTACTTAGTCCTTCGTTGCTACAGTAGCGAGTCAAGCTTTGCTTCCCAGTTAATCTTCGGTGCTCGAGAAGGAAGAAAACTGCCGGCAGCCGACCTTTGGGAATCGCCGTGGGTACGAGTGAGTTACAGTGTAGCGAGCAGTGAGCACAATGCAGCCGCTGGCATGGTTTAGCAGCTGCTTAGTGCCGGCCGCTGTGTGGAGTCACAATCGGATGTTTGCGTGCGAGCATCTATGAACTGAGGTGCTGCCTCTGTGCCTACGAAATTCGAGTGCCAGCTGCTTTTCAAAGGTTCGTTGTCTTCTCACCCAAACGAAAGTTAAGGGTTGGTGAGAGCTTGTCATACGCAAGCAATAGGGTGTGTGATCTTCAGTCGCCCTGTTCATGGCTTAGGTGATGGGTGCAATGTCTATTCACTGGCTTGGAGGTGTCATCAATTAATCAGGAATTGGTGGCAATTGCCACCTAGTAATGCCTGAAGTGCAGCTCGGTTCGGGCCATGTTTTGCTTGCTCGAGGAATTCTCGCCATTGTCTGCTGAAACAGAAAACCAAGTTGTTAAAAGCACGGCTCGGGTCTGTGTGGTCTAGCTGTTTGATAAGTGTGCTCCGTGAGGGCAAAACATCCGGAAGCCGACGGAGCCGGCCTCAGTTTCCAAATATCACGATGCTCATTCACACCTCGTTGAGGCAATGAGGATGGCAGTTTGTCGTCGTAGTACTATGTAAAAGCGCCGACCTCGGGTGGCTTGCTTCGACTGCAGAAGCGTGTTTTGGTTCAAAATTGCTCGGGGCAAGTGGTCGTCTGGCACGCATCTGCAGTTGCCTTACACGGGTCCGCCTCGCTCTCTCTCGCTGCAGTGAGATGTACTTGTTCCACTCGCTCCTGCTGCTCGCAGCTTGTGCCGGCCTGTGCCTGTCGCAAGAGGAAGACAGTGCCGCATCTGCGGTCATTCTGGCATCGAAGAATGTGCTGAACAGATATCTCGTGGAAGGAAAGGACCTGACTGTGCAGTATAGCCTGTACAACGTCGGAGAAAGGTATGTAATGAGTCTTCACTCAGGGCCATAAGTATTTGTTGCAGTCCAGCTACGTGATCGTCAGGACGACTGACTAATTGCCGTACTGATGAGTAAAGCTGTCGCCCAGCAGTCAGGGAAGGCCAAGGTTTTGCTTCACGCATTGATATAGACATTCTGGTTCTCTCGGCTGGCTCTATGTCTTGTTCTGGCTGCCAGGGCAGGAGCTGTTGGCCAGGGGGGGGGGTGCCTTTCCAGTTTACTTAGCTAGATCATACCTGACACGGCCATACCTCATTTCAAGTACGCGAGCAATCTTCCTATTACTCCAGCCCTGTCTGTGAAGGACTGGCAGAATGCCTTTAGCAAAGTCTCTGGGCTACTGCTCTATCGGCATGCTGCAGCTGCATTGGATCTTCGTCCGATTGACCAAGAAAAGTAAATAAAATGGCCCGGAAGGTCGTGAGCATCTTGCACGCTCACTTGCATTGAAACACTTCGCATAATACTCTTCGCCAAGGTGTGATTCTGAAGAGGTACCGAGATTTTTTTAAATGCCACAATTAAGCTCTAAAATTGGTCGATTTGGACCTCTTCTGTACATATATACCTCATCGTAGCCTTGCTTATATGTCTCCACGTGGTGCAATCTGTAATTTCTATTTCTGAGGACGGCTCTCTCCTGAGCCGTTGAGCTGTTTGTAGTCTCACCAGCATCGGAATATGGCCTCCATGCTGAGGTGCTTAAACATATGTGGACCGGAGTGTCGCTCCTCGAAGGCACTGGCTAGTGGCTGCTGGCTTGGGCTGTCCGACGTGCATGCTGTGCTGTGTGGCAGGGATGCCACACTGTTGCCGCTTGCCTCGCGCATTCGCGGCCTTGCATGGCCTTGCCTTGCATTCGCGACAATCTACGGCAGCGGCGACCCGCAGCAAATTACCGGCGTGGTGCGTTTCAGCGCGGCTCTCAGTGTCATCCTCCGAGATGCCACCTTCCCTCCCACCGACTTCGAAGTCGTGCAAGGTTTGCTGGAAGCTCAATGGGACCGGATCAACCCTGGCTCAAATGTGTCACACACCGTTATCTTGAGGCCACTCAAAGGGGGCTACTTCAATTTCACGTCAGCCGATGTCACTTACCTGGCCCGGGAAAATGCTGAAGAGGTTCAGGTATGTGAAGCCCATGTTCTGAGAGCACTCAGCTTGAGTCCCTGCCACGAAAGTTGTGTTTGATTGGAAATTGTGCGTGATCGCTTGCTGTGCTTTCTCCGTGTGTGCCCTACCCACATTAAACGTGCCTAAAAGTATACAACAAACATGTGACATAAGTAGTTGATATGCCGGTTGTAGGTTGGCAAAACCTCTAGGATAACCACAAAGGGTGTGGGATTTTTGTCTATTAAGTGCACCGTTACCATCTATAGTTGCAATGCCCTATAGTTGCATGACGTTTCCCATGAATAAATGAGGCTACTTCCTGTGGACATGGCAGATTTGCTTCTGCCGATATTAGGCAGTTCCGTGTACGATATTTTTTGTTCTTATTTGCCGAATCAGTTGACACACTTTTGCTTCTATTTGATGTCTGTATCTGCTGACTATGTTCACATGCTGAAGCTTGTACTAAGCCACTGCCTGCTATTAAGACCATTAAGCCAATTAGTACTGAGACCTGGGTCCTAGCCCAGTAGTAAGGCACTTGCATTTCACGACCCAGGTTGGTGAGCCGTGACGGCACACTAGGTAAGGTGGTTGGTTTTCACAGCCTCGGTCCCGAGGTCGTGGGTTCGAATCCTGCAGTGGGCGATCCTTAATCGCTGCTGCAAGCGGTGGTGATAGGCCTAAAGGCTCTTCTGTCGCTATACAAAAGAGGCTGTCAAATCAGCTAGTATTTTCTTTAGGTCGTTGGTTCGAGTTCTGTAGTGGCCACTTTTTTTTTATTGCACACTGTAATCGGTAATTGATAGCCGTGAAGGGTCTTCTGCAGCTTTATAAATGAGGCTGTTACATCTGCTAACCCTTTACTTTTTACCAAACCCGGCAAAAACACAGCGTTACCAGCAAAAGTTGCCAAGTGTGCTTACATTGCAGTTACGAAATATGCTGCTCCGGATTTATAGTCAATGTGGTATGCGAGTCTTTTTGCTTGCTATCTCGCGCTGTTCGTTTTGGAGTTGCTATCACCGATCTGGTTTGGTCCAGCAGTTAAGGTGCTCGCTCCGACCAAGGTCTGGCTGAGGTCGTGGGCTCGAGCCCCAAGGCCTATGTGAAGCGCTTGAATAGAGATTATGTTCTCTTGGGGTGCTATACAAATGAATTATATATATTTTTTGATTTTTAGCTTAGCTGCGTATGATCCTAGCAGTTCTTAGATTTTCACTACTGCCTTGACCAGTGTAAGTCTTGTAGTGGATTTGCTGACCGCAGCCCATCGTAATGGTTGCTACTTGGCACCCAGTTTGCAATTGTAACCATGCACATTCAGTCACACAATGGCCGGGATTCAGCTCGAGCACGTAAAGGGAAATTTAAAGCCGAGGCTTCCAAGCCCTGGATCTAGCATCTAATGAAAAGTAGTGTCGGTAGCTCAGTCGGTAGAGCACTGGATCGGTTACCCAGAAAAAAATTGTCGGCGCTCAGTCGCTCGGCAGATAGACTCTAGTTGCTTTTTTAGAAAAAATTCAACAGCCTGTCGTGCTGTTCAGCACTCTACCTTTTTATAGCAGATAAGCAAAGTTTAAGTACAAGTTTAATAATTGTAGTGATAAAATGAAGTTGCACCACAACCATTAGCAGTCACCTGTCTGAGTCGCTTAAGCACAAAGTGAGCTCAGCATTCAGAAACATCTGGCATTATCCTGCTCCAAATTTTGCGTAAACTTGGAAAAAATGCATCTTAAGATGTAATTCGACCTGCCTGTGCTCTGAGCATTTTATCTACTTCACCCCGGAGACTCAGTGGGATTCAGGTCTGGAGATTGACAAGGCAACTCAGTTCGGTTAATGGCCCATAACCAAATGCAACTGGTATGTTACGGAAACAATATGGGGCACTTAGGTCATTGCCCTGGTGGAAAAGAAAATTATCTCCACGAAGGCCCGTTGCACTAGGTACAGCAGCGTGCTGAAGTATTTCTAAGTGAACATTTTGCACCATGATGTCAGGTATCCGCCACAGGAGTACCCGACCCCGATCACGACACCTTTGCTGTCGAATTTTGCCTTCCAATTGTCTTTCACAAATTGTCTTCTGGAGGCTATTATCACTGAAACCTTCATTTAAGTAATGGCACAGGTAGCCCTGCTCCCAACTTTCACTCCCATCTCTACCGATAGGGCTTCGCGACGAACCGGAGGACCTCGCTCTTGCCTTGTCTAAACGCTCTCCGGCTGTAAAGCGGCAAGTGAAATTGCCGCCTTGCGACAGCACCGTGTCCTGTGCTACTGGCATGCATTGCAGTGGAAATAGGCGAGCAGACAACTGGCCAAGACTAGCGATGGTCTTTAACGCGCTGCCACGGGTTGTCATTCCAGTCCTAATGACTGAGAAATGCCCGTGAATGCAACACTTAAGCCGTAGCCCCGACTTGGGTTTAGGGCAAAAATAAAGCTCAAGCACCTGCGCACTCCCACATACAAATAACTGCAAACCAAAGGCGAGCAACTGCGTATGGTGACAACGAACACTAGGCCCCCTCGCTTAGCCATTGCACCACTGCTAAGTCATGCTAGCCATTGCACCACTGCTAAGTCACGCTTTGGTGTGCGGCCCACATTTGGCCCTTCGTAAAGGCACTCAGCTAGATGGTCTTAGGCATGCCGAGTGGCAATAGCTTGAGGTTAAAAGATAAGCCTAGCTGGTACACTATTGTTATATACTACTACAAATATTTTGAGTTTCTCCAAAAATGAGCAATGCAGCCGATTTCAAAGTTTATACAGCATGGAAATCTTGTCATTTTTAAATGAATTTTAAATGTCGAGGGTGCATGCTCTCGAATTTTGTCTGTTCCAGCACTGGTTTATGGAAACAACGTCGTGAAAGTTACTATGTCAATTGGGAGCCTTTGTTCATTGTGCTCTGGGCTAAGTATTCACTACTATCATTAATAGGGGGTTGGCGATAATTTACGTTCGAGTGTACTTCCTGTACTACTCATATGACCGGCACGATCTCGGCTTCCATTTTTATGCAGATGACTCACAGCAGTACATTTTTTGATCCCTCCCTACCGTCCAGCATGTCGAACTCCTCAGTTCCCTTGCAAGCACGTGTTGCTGAATTTTGCACTTGGATGGAAGCAAAGTTTCACCAATCGAATGGCAACAAGACCAGCCTAATCGTTACAGGGAAATCTAGCATACTTAGATACCAGAAAGCCTAATACTCAAAACTGGCTCAGCCAGCATCTACCCAGTGGCCTCTGTGCAGAATCTCGATGTCATTTTCCAAAATTTCCATTTGATGACCTTGATCAGCTCCACATTCAAGTCGGTTCTAAGTAGTAGTGCAAAAACGTGACCCTCCTATGGGTACCACAGCCTACGTGTTCATCCATTCGGATATCCTGCCTAGACTTCTGTAACTCACTACTTGCAGGTCCTCCTGCATGTGCAATAAGACGTTTACAGTTAGTAGCAAACTTGGCAGCTTGACTTGTCTGTTGTGAATGTCTTATCTGCAATACTGTACTGCTTCTCACCTACCCGTGCCTGCTTCCCATTGAAGTAATGTGTCGACTAAGTTTGAGTCATCTTTGGTCCCCTCATTCCCTTGCTCTCCGGCCTACTTATCCGAAATACTTCCTCTTCAAGCTTTATGATAGTAATATATACATTTGCTGCAAAGGACGCATGATCGAATGGTTAGTGGTTTTCATCACATCCTTCTTTCCGACTCAAGTCGTTTAGCTGTTCCTCTATACAACCTAGAGCCCTTTGGAGGCCGTGCCTTTAGTATAGAATGCTCCCAGAGGCTAGAAGTCACACCCGACTAACGTCGGGGCATTCTCTGACGTGACATTTAAAATTTGAAGCTAAAAACCTGCCTGTTCCTCACAGCGTTGCTCTGTCCACGTGACCTGCCCTTTGTGTGCTCATGTATACTGACATTATGCTTGTCACTAGCCCAGTGGCACGTTTCCTCTCCAGCATATGCAAAGTGCCCAGCAAGAGATTGGGTTCTCTTTGAACGCTATGCAAATTTTTTACTAGTAGTAGTAGTCGTAGCCCCAGTAGTACCCTTTCCAAGACTGATGCTGCACAAGGTGCACTTATTAGTGATATGGTGGTGCTTCTAAATGACTACTGTCTAAATGAATGAATAGCCTGCGAAATGCATGGAAAAGGAAGGAACAAACGCGTTTTAACGCATCAGCATAAAATGCATAACATTTGAGAGCCGTCAGCAGATCTGACCCTGTGCATGTCACCCCTAGCCATGTTATTCTTGTTGTTTATCAAGCATGATACCGCTCACTACTCGATCGTGTTACCTTTGCAGCAGATGTAAAGCGCCTAGAAAGAGATTGAGTTCTCTGAGGGTGCTTTATCAAGTGAATGATGATAATAATAATAATACACTTGATAAAGCACCCTCGGAGAACTCAATCTCTTTTCATTTTCGGTTCAAATTAAAGTTGGCTTTTTTATGGAGTCAGATGCTGATCCGAGCTACCCCGAAGCCGAAGTGTGGCAGCGCTAGGAGTTTAGTGCCAGAAATGTCGTGCCTTTTTTGGAAACAGAGCTTATTCGTTTATTCGTATCTCTGCAAAGAATTTTTGAACACGGGTACTAGATTTCTGCTATCCACACTGCAAACTAATAATAAACAGCCAGCTGATCCTCTTGCTGTCACTCCCACGCAGCTAAGCCCTCACAAAGTCGTCTAGGGAATATCGTGGGACAAGATTGCCTTGCAGCCTGATAGCATAGTATGTATTGGTTGGTCCTCCGATTCTTTGCCTTGTAAATGCGCACTTGTCGTTCCCTCACGTGTTAGCTCTCTGCCAGTCGTCGATGCCACGGTACACGAGCCGAAATAGCAGCAGGACCGGAATCACTATAACGGAAGGCACGTGGCATAGGGTACTGTTTTAATGAATATCCTGTCTAGATGCATAGATTGTACTGCTGGGGGTGATAAATATATTTAGACAGGAGCGACTGTACCTGAAAGTCAGTCTAGAGATAGCCTAAAGCCTGGCCAATATGGTGCCTTCGTTTCGGATTTATGACCACATGTTAATGTGACCCGCATGTACTGCTGGGGGTGATAAATATATTTAGACAGGAGCGACTGTACCTGAAAGTCAGTCTAGAGATAGCCTAAAGCCTGGCCAATATGGTGCCTTCGTTTCGGATTTATGACCACATGTTAATGTGACCCGCATGTCTGCCCTCGTGATCTGTTGTAGTGCCTCAAAGTAGTCTGACTATGCAAGTCGTACTATACTGTAGTTCTGTGTGAATATTTGATGGAAGCTTTTGCCTGCCACGAGTACTCGTTGTGAAACGAACAAGTGGTGGGCCAAGTGGTTTCGTCCGAACGGGACAAAACGGCCGACAGTCTTATTGCTCTCTTTTCTTCTCTCTTATCCTCGTGCCTTGCTCTTTCCCTTTTTTTACCGTCTCTTTTCTGTCTCTTTGCACTTGCTGTCTCCAACTCGCTCTGTCTGCAGCTCCCTATGTGTCAATCTTGGATCTTGCTCTCGTCTCTCTCTCTCTCTCTCTTTTCTAACTGCCTGGCTCAAAGCACTTACCGCCGTTGCTTGGCTTTTCAGATTGGATATACGAGTTCGCCAGGCGAAGGTGGAATTGCCAGTCGCCGGGACTTCGACAGACTCTTCTCGGCTCACGTGGTGAGTGACGACTGCATTGTGCCTGCTGCTGCTGCTGCTATTGATAGCACTGCAAACTCTGCTTCGACATCTCCGCCGCCCTTTGCTCCCGAGCAGTAGCACCAGTGCCAGCTGTGGCAGCAGCCGGCACTGGCTGACACTGATGGCCACATGTTGCTTGGCACTGTCACATAGCATTCTTTTTTACGCGATTTCTCGTGCATCGACCACGCTTCGGTCGATTTCTGGCCAAAATCGCTCAATGTGTGATGGATTTCACTGTTGCAGGCTGACTGGGCTGTTTTCGCGCTTATGACATTGCCATCATTGGGACTGCCGCTGTTCCTGTGGCACGGCAGCCACAAGAAATACGAGAGCAAAAGCAAGAAGCAGTAGATTTACCAGCACTCCAAAGGCATTAATAATTTTTAGGTTTTTTGTATATAAAAAAATACAACAAGTTAATATACAAGTTAAATCTAGTGTAATCAGTCTTCGATTGGGTCTGCAGTTGAGATGGGGTTGTTTTGCAGCGAGCATTTAGTAGGGCAAAACGGAAAGTTGGCTCACTGCATGGTGACTGCTTGTCATAATTGCCAGAAGAAACGCTAACGTTGGTATTGCTGTGGTGCTTGAGTTATGGAAGGTCAGTATTTACAAACACAGTTGTAGTACCGTGCTCATGGTGTCAGAAATGTATGAGCAGCAAGTTAGTGCGGGAAAACTTGCTCTGGTGGCCTGTCAATGCTATTATAACCTGTCGCCTTGCACCCTTTGGTATTAATAAGTATTTAATCCCCCTCGGTTAGCAGAAACCACATTTTAGCCATAGTTATAGTTTCGTGAAGGGCTGAAATATTCTCAGCAATCCAGTGAACAATGACCATCCACTTTCTGTACATAGCACACAGTGCTCAGCAGTGCACCCTTAACACCAACTGAATGGAATCGTTCGGGTTACCTCTACAAACATATTAGGGGGAAGTACACTAACAACTAACATTCTACAGCATAAAAGGGGTGTTTTGGTAAGGATAGCAACCTAGAATGACCTTGAATTGCATCTCTGGAGCCGACTCTAGCCAGAAGAATTCAGCCGACCCTTTGCAGTCAACCTCTTCCTCGCCATCCCTCTGCCTATCTCGCAGGCAGTCATTATTGCCTTCAGGCTTTCCCAGCTTTAGTATGCATCTCCTAATTGGTTTGCGAATGTTGATAAGGTGGTAATGCAGTAAACCAGAATTAAGTTGCTTGACAGTACAGGCACACAAGCCTTCACGACCCAAGTTTGATAAACAGCAACCCCGTTCAAAAACTGGGTCCTTCTGAGACGCAAGACTTGTCACACGTTTTAGGATAATCTTCAAGGATTCTACACATTGACCTTGAGTAGGAGTAATCGCTAGTGGCCGGAAATGTGACTTCGTACAGCCAATTTTTCTTCCATCTTCTCTTGACTTGCACCGATTCTCCCATCACAGCTAGAGATTTAAAGAGTACTGTCACTCACATTTATTTCCATTCATTTGTCCAACTTACTAGCTGATTAAACAGACTCTTTTGTATAGCGACATAAGAGCCTTTACGGCTATCACCACTGCTTGCAGCAGCGATAAAGGATCGCCCACCGCAGGATTCGAACCCACGACCTCAGGACTGATGTCGTGAAAAGCAACCGCCTTACATAGTGTGCCATTACGGCTCACCCACTTCAAATACCTACTCCCCGGCCTATCTTTCTTTGCTGCAATTGTGCATGGTATTATCACCAAACAAATTTATTAAATTGAATGACGACAAAAATAACTATTAGAAACTGGAAAGCCTAACTCTCGAAGTAGGCTCTGCCAGCACATCTCCTGTAGCCTCTACCTGGATTCTGGGTGTCCCATTTTATAATGACTGGCTATACATGAGGCCATCAGCTTCACTGTCAAGTCTGCCTGATTTCGTTGCTGAAATTCGGGTTCTCTTGGATAAGGACATAAGTGCCAATATGTGAGCTTCCTCCCACTAAACTTAAATTTCATTGAGTTCTTTGTTAACCTTCCGAGCCAGTCCCGTAAACGCAAGTCGCCGACGTCGCACTAACGCTGTGTCCTTTATTGCACTACTAAGACAATGCAGCTACAACGAGTCACGTCGAAAATATCAAGAGATGATTTACCAATATATATATATATATATATATATATATATATATATATATATATATATATATATATATATAGCTATTTTCACAGTTGAAACTTCTAAAGCACTTTCACAGTTGAAATCAACATTGAATTGTGAATTGACTTATGAAATAAGAGATAAGCAGGCTTCGATCCGCGAATTACTTAGTCGCGTATTTAAACGCTGCGGAGAATCTCAGGAGCGGATAATCTCAGGAGCGGATAAATATTGGCATTATATTAAACATTAATATTTATTAATATTTAATATAGTAAATAAGATAATATAACAATAATATAATAAATATTAATAATATTAAATATTGACATATTTAATAGCCTCACTCATGGAGCGACAGAAGAACTTTAACGGACATCACGGCTGCTTGCAGTTGGCAATAAAAGATCGCCCTCTGCAGGATTTGAACCTACGATCTCGATCATGAAATGCTAGCAACTTATCGACTTCAAGGTTCTGTCACTTTTATTTCCCTTCATTCCCTGGCTCCAGCCTACCGGTCAGAACTACTCGAAGACTCGAGCGACCAGCTGTTCTGACTCGAATCGTTTAGCCATACCTCATACGAACCTCAGCCGTTGGAGACCGTGCCTTTAGTTCGTATGCTCCCACAGCCTGGTACTCACTGCCGACGCACGTCACAAGGTCCCCCGCTACGGCTACGTTTAAAAAGAAGCTTAAAACACCTGCTCGTTACTGCATTTAGTGGGTCTTTGTGATTCGTCCTTCGTGTGCACATGCCTGCTGACACTGGCTGCTGCTTTGGGATGCTACCACTAATCATCTGTAGTAGTGCTCTTTATACAGCATTGTAAAGTGCCTAGAAAGAGTTTCAGTTCTCTGAGGTTGCTTTACAAATGTAATATTATTATTATTATTATTATTACTGGATTGTCTCGGCCCTTTAAATGAAGAGCCGGTCGGGGACAGTAAATCTCAGTGACGGTCTCCCGCACGGCGAGGGTCACTGTGGTTGAGCCTTTTCGCAGCTGTACGCTTCTATAAATGGTCTTAATTTTCAAGTTGAATTTCCCCACGATGTTTCGCTGGTAGACTTCTATTGCGATTTTTGTTGGTAAACTGTGCCTCCTCCATTTAGGTGAACCCGGCTAAGATATGCTGTAAACATGCAGTAAACTATTAAGCTTACATATGCTGCAACGTAAGTATGATCTTATAGGTAGTAGTAACAATCACTGAGTCGACATGCATAGTGTGGTTAATGTAATATGCACAGTGTTAGCACGCATAGGCACACAAAAGGACGAACCACAAGGACAAAAACAGCAAAACAAAAGGCTTAAAACAGCAGGTTTCAAACGAACCATTCACTAACAGGGAACCACTATATGCTGTCATAAATAGTACTGTTTTTAGCTTCTTTTTAAATGTGGTCAAGTCAGAGGATGTCGCGTCGCAAGTAATGAGTTCCAGGCTTTGGGAGCATACGAGCTAAAGGTATGGTCTCAAAAGAATTAGAGGATAGTTCGAGGCATAGCTAAGCGATTTTAGTCAGAGGAGCAGGTGGTACGATGCCAAGCAGCCTTTCAAGCTCCCGAGCACCTTGCCGAACGCCTCAAAATGGGCTCGGCCAGCATATCTGCGGTAGCCTCTGCATAAAAATCTTACCGTGCTATATTAAAATGACCCTTCAATATGTGACCGCGTTAATGCCACGGTTAGGCCTGCCTACTTTCAGAAACGTAAAATTGCAAGCATTCAGGCTTACTCAGATAAAGAGACCGCGGTCAAGCTTGCCCCGCAGATGCCGTTTGTGCCGTCCCGTCTAGATTTCCCTAACTCGCTACTTGCGGGTCTCCGGCCTCAGCACTACCTCTCCATCAAGTTGTGAATCTACCTCAAGGTGTTGTCACTCACTCTCCCTCCCTACCTACCCATGAGAAATCCTTCCTAATTTCAGGCTTCCGGTCCGGTCGCGTCACCGGCTCCTCTGATTAAAGTGATCTCAAATCCTCTAGGGGGTCGTGCCTTCAGTACCCATGCGACCAAACTCCGGAACTCACTACGTGACATGACAATATCCCTTGACTTGAAGAAGTTAATAAAAGAGCTGCATCTCTGCACCTGTTTATCAACCGTGTGCCCAGTCCGTGTGGACTCTCCTTTATGCAGGTGCTGAAATTGTGCATGTCGTCGCCAATAGAACAAACACCACGCTTCCTAATTAGATTTGGTTCTCTGAGGGTTTTACGAAGGGGTTTTTACAAATGTAGTATTACTATTACTTTCGAAAAGAGATCCTTTCGAGCACATTCAAAATTCCTAGAATGAGATTGAGTTCACTTGGGTATTATGGGAATTTATTATTATTGCTAAAGATGCAAGGCTGTGAAGACGTGAAGTGTTATATCAGAGAGGAGGCCGATGTTTCCGCAGCGATACTTCAGTGGATCAGTCAAGGCCAGAGCCACTGGCCTTGACCTTTTTGAGTGATTTTGGCTTGTTTATGTAACTAAACCCGTAGCCTCCGAATGCCCTTTAGTAAAGGCACCGCGTGGCCTGCTTTTTAAATTTAAAGAACATTCTATCGGCCATATTTAGGGCTAATTGCAAAGGCTTCACGATATATTGTTTGAGGACCGCATAGCTACTAAGATAGTTAAATAGCTGGCCAGTGTGGTTATGGGGTCCCTTATTCTGAAGAAAGAACGAACATGACGACTGGCCGAATATGATAACTGACCGTTCTGCTAAACAGATTAAGCGAACATAGGATGTTCAACGAAGACGACGCCAAGATTGAGTGCTCTTGGCACGGCTTCGCCGCTGCTCCGCCGATTGAGTTACCGATTTCGCATTAATTGCTTCATAGGAGCCGCTCTGTTTTTATCATAGTTTAGTTCTAAAAAGTTGGCCAAAATCCAGGGTCTAATGTCTCCAAGACAAGAGTTGCACTTTCAAGCAGCTGCAGCCGATTTGAATGGTCTGAACGAGGACTGTAGCTGGATGTTGACTGCGTAGAAAGTAGCCAACGCCGAGGGTCCCAAGCACCCGCAGTAAAGGTACTGTAAAATAACAAACATAACAAACAGCAACTGACGATGAACAGCTTTTGCTCCTGCCGTCTCACAGCTGGCCTGCCCAATCGATGTGTGCCTCTAGACGACGCCAAATAATTAAATAACACAAAGCTACTCGGCATCGATAAGCTCAGGTGCAGTGCAATAAAATGCACACAGCAAAGAGGTGGCCATAGAATATTTGCTTTGCAATTCAGTAGAATTTCCAACCTATGTCGACGCAATATGTGAGGAGGTGCTAGCGGGCAAGAATCTTCGGGATTCTGTCAAAGAGTGTACGAAATACAATTTTCAGCAGCTCTGTGGCACTGCGGTCATCGCCAATAATGGTATGCTTGCCTACACAGACGTTGCTGTACCACTGTCACGCTTAGGTCACGATTAACTAGTGAGATCAGACACGGTTGTTTACACGCCTGTTGAGTATATATTGTTGCAAACGAACAAATATGCTCACAAAACGAAAGCCGCCAGCCTGAAAATGTGCACTAATCACAACTGCCAGTGACAATGCGAGCTAACATTTGTGTTGACAACGAGAAAGATGCTGCTGCTGAAGCCACCGTCGACATAGTCTCAGCACACGGCAACACGGAGAAACTTATTAGCTGCAGACCACAAGCTTGTGGCTAGCACGGCAGACATAACACAACTATCAAACAACAAGGTTAGAATGCACAACAGCAATCGATGTGCCCATGAAGCACAAGATCTTGTGTGTAAGCAAAAATAGTTCAGTCCCAATTGCAGAACCAAGCTGAAGAGAATGCTTTCACTGCATGACAGTGCTTGGTACTGCCATGCAATTCCTTTTAAGCACAATCTCCAACAAAACTAGATTAGTAGTCGAGCTACCGAGGCGAGCTGAAGTATGGTGTTGCATCTTTCACGAGTATGGTATGGCAGACATCACAGACGCGATTCTGCCGCTTGCTAGGACCGCTGAGCACGACCTTTGACAGACAGTCGCCGCAGAAGACCTTTCCACAGTGCTTGCAGTGGATCTGCACAGAGCAGAGAGCAAGAGCAAAGGCGAGTCACGCAGCAACTGCACCAATCACGCATTGACAAGTAGACCCACAGCAGCCAACAACAGAAAAAAGGTGGTGGGGGGGACAGAGCGACGGCCGCTGCTCCTGTGATCGCCGCCGACCGGGTCTTACTTTCTGTTTCGTGCCACTGAAGGTTTTCTTACAGCCGTGGCAGACGTCGACGTCTTCTGGATGTTGCCAGCGAACTTCGTTTTCCGAGTGTCGTATCGTTTCCAGTTGCACCTGAAAAGGAGGACGATTATGCACAGTGTTAGTGTCTGCAGAGGTAAAAGACACCGCCCGGTTCAAGCGATAGCTCTACGTGATTCGCTCCGGTGGAGGTCACCTGTAGCTCCTGGGAAAGCCTGACAAAGTCTCGCTGTACAACCTCACTGCTGTCCAGGTCTCGCTGGAGGTTCCTTATTTTGTCTTTCAACTCATTGTTGATCTCCTCGAGCTTTTTCTACGCAACGAATAACAGCATGATAGCATTGACCTACTGGAGAATGATGAAGCAACCGGACAACTGCAAATATCATGGCAGCAAATATCATGCGGATAATGAATAAGACAGAGTTTCGTTGATAGAGATTATAGAAAGAGCTTGATAACGCACAGCAGATGAAACATGCAACGTAGTTAAATCACCAGTATGCTTTAGCTGATCTACACTGGCGAACGTAAGCGAGTCGAGACACCCGAAATTGTTCTTGCCTGCAAGGTTACATTCAAGAAAACATTAACAAGCAAGCCTCATCCTCGAGGGGTACCAAAACGATGGAGGTCCATAAACAGGAAGTGAGAATATGCACATTAGGTCACGAGCAATATTTATGAACAGCCATAAGCACTTTTTTTTTTACACGAGGCCGATATTAGAAAACACAAGTTAAAAATCCTTTTGATTAAGAACAACCGAGCTTAGCGACCAATGTGCTGAACACAATCACGGACGAGGTCAACCTAGTCTAATCTGGCCCTGAAGGTCCACACGAGCATTTCGGGACGAATTACAACAGTCTGTATAATTATCTCCCACTGTTTGTGTTAGACGTCTCAGCTAAACAAATGCAACATGGAGCACTAGCATCAACCATCACCAGGAACGCATGGCAGAAAGCTGAAAAACAAAGGCTCGTGCTCAGCGCAGCTATATATGCTATATATATATATATATATATACTATATATGCTATATATACAGCTATATATATATGCTCAGCACAGCTATATATAGCACAGCACTATGACATAAACATGGAAGAGGCTGAACGAAGATACATCTTTTCTACTTCTGTAACATGTACCCTGGATGGGAGGTCGCAGAAGTATATAGTACAAAGTAAACAGCAGATAGCATTGAAAAGTTTGCAGCTGCCAAAAGATACCAGACATATCAACTATGAAATGTTCCAAGGACGTTCGGCTAGAACAAGGCTGCTACAGAAGCAGAGAGCGATGAATGACTAGCAAAAGCACAAGAAAGGTGCAGCATCAAGCAAGGAGCAAAGAGAGACGGAGAGAGAGCAAGAGAGAGACAGGGAGAGAGAGAGACGGAGAGAGAGAGAGAGAGAGAGAGAGAGAGAGAGAGAGAGAGAGAGAGCAAGAGATGGGGAGAGAGAGAGAGACGGGAGAGAGAGAGAAGGAGAGAAAGGAGAGTGAGACGATACAGAGAGAGAGAGAGAGAGAGAGAGAGAGAGAGAGAGAGAGAGAGAGAGAGAGAGAGAGAGAGAGAGAGAGAGAGAGAGAGAGAGAGAGAGAGAGAGAGAGAGAGAGGGAAAGAGAGGAAAGTGGAAGTAGTGAGGAAGAAGTTGATGAGTAGGCTCTCTACTTGGCATTATCCAGCATATGTCATTAAGTGCATTTGTGTGTGAGCATGTTTGCATGTGTATGTGCGCACGTGCGCTCGCGAACGTGTGTGTTGTGTTGTGTGGGTGTGTGTGTGTGTGTACATATGTGCTAGAGTTTGCGTGGGTGGGTGTACTAATGCGCCTTCTTTGCACGTGCCTGCATGAGCATAAGCAGATAGACACGGCTCAAGACAGTAAGAAAATATGGGACGTGAAGAGAGAAAGCAGGAAATGAGCAATGGACCGATGCCAGACAAAATAATAATACAGTTGCTATAGCATCCTCAGAAAACTCAATCTCTTTCTAGGCACTTTACATTTGCTGTAAAGGAAGCATGATCAAATGGTTAGATATAGCATGCTCAATGAACAACAAACACAACACGGTTAGAGGTGACATGCACAGGGTCAGCGTGCAAAATAATAGGATTGATGAAAAAAGACAAGGCAAGACGCTTGCAGGAAAGCATTCGTGACTACAGAGAAAAAGCGGCCACATGTACCGAAGAAAGACGTGTAAGAAAGGCTAGTGAGGACAGACGAACATGAAGTACCTAGAGCTTATAGGATCGGTTGCTAACTTGCAGAGAGAGGAGAGAGAGAGAGAGAGAGAGAGGGCGACAGATAGACAGACCAGACAGACAGACAGACAGAATGAGAGAGAATGACAGAAATACAATCATTGCATGCATGTTCCGCCTTCGACAGGTATGACAGAGACAAACCAAATGACCTGACGATGCGCTTACGGTTCAGGATACAAGAGAGGAAGAGTGCTCAATGGTGCTCATGCTCACCCGCAGCTCAGTCTGCTCTATGAGGCTATTCTTGAGACCCTGAATGAATTTGGTTTTGGTTTCACAATCGCTCTGCACGGCACCCAGTTTCTGTTCGAGGTCGTGCCTAATTTCCTGCTCGACATTCAGCCGAGCTTCGGCATTAGTAAGACGTGCTAAAATTGGAGCAAAATATCTACTTTCATTCACCTATAAGTGCATTCCAGCTAACAGCAACGATGAGCTTTTTCCATCAAGTGCTCCAAATGATGCCAGAGCAAGCATTTGTAGAGCAATACAATGCAATGCAGATGCTGCCTGCAAAGCAGTCCAGCTGATAGCATTAACATAAGTAGACTAAATCGTGATTGATGTTTGAGATACTGCTGCAAATCAAAACAAGTCTAATGCAACCTCACAAACCAAAAGGTTTGTGTCCAACTTGCTAGCGATCACCGGACAAAGTGCTGCAGCTGTCGGGGCTGGCAGTAAGAAACCACCCAGAGGTCACCCAGAGGTCAATCAGAGGTCAATCGGGCAGATCCGAACAGGGTAAGCAGATCCAAACAACACGGAGCACCGGCACTGTGGCTGGTGCTCCTCTTTACAATTGAAACCAAAGCGTTTTCTCAATTGCCTTTCTCTAAGGCAAGAGCACTGCAGAGGCAGCACCGACCGCCCATTCACCATGTGTGCCTACGCGGCGGCGGCCACTTGCCAATCTTGCTCTGCATTTCGCTGATCTCGAGTGCTAGTGATTCTTCGAGCAGCTTGGCCGATTGCTGCTCCTTGTCTAGCTGACTGCGCGCAAGCATGAGCTCGCTAGCGTGGTGCCCTTCGATGTGCTCTCGGGCGGCTTTCGAAGCAATCAGCTGCTCCCTGTACTGCAGCAGAAGGCGCTCCATCTCCTGGAAAAAGGAGCAGCAGCAGCAGTGTTACAAAAATAAGATTACTATGAGAAAGTGGAGGGTAGCAAATTCGGAAAGACCAACGATATCGTCAAGTAGGTCGATCCGTGCTCAAAGCTAGTTAACAGATGCCAGGCATGCAGGCACATACACAATGATAATAGTAATAATAGAGCTCTTGAGGTCGATTCGATACTTCATAGGGAGCCAGTGAATCTCACACAAAAGTGAGTGTGATGTAGCAGTTACACCGTTGACGATAGGTCAGACGAACAGGTGGGTTTTGCACCAGTTACAGACGATTAAGGACACAGGGCACGAGTCCTGAATAAAGAGAATTGCTGTAATCTCGACGCAATGCCACCAGCACGTGACCTAGTTGGGCTGCCGTATCCTTGTCGAAGCAAGTCTTGATTTTGGCATGTTCTTCAGTAGAATGATGGCAGATGTGAGAGTGGAGGCCATGTGCTCATCCCAAGATTAGTCGTTTTTGAACAGCATGCCCAGATTGCAGGCAGGCGTCACCTGAGTGATGCTAGATTAACCCATCTTGAGGGTGAGGTCTTCCAACTTAAAGGTGACACTGGGCTTGACTATAGCTATTAGGTTGCTCTTATCATGGTTAATCAGCAGGAAGTTAGTGACCATCCAAGTGCAAATGTCGCTGCTGCAGGCTGCAAGGGAATCGAGTGAGTCCAATGCGGAGCATGGATAAGAATGGTCGAAAGAGCAGGTAGGGCTGAGTACCGTCAGTGTAGAAATGGAAGCCAACATTGTGTTTGGCTACGACATCGGTCACAGGGAGGTATAGATAGTGAAAATGCGGCGGCCACATAGCGAACCCCGAGGTGCCTCCTACTTAAAAGGGCAGCCTGGATGAGCCATTCACATCGGCATTCTGACATATATTACCAAGTAGGATGTAACCCAGTCAATTGCTGTGCCAGTGGTATATGGGCATGTCGACAATCACTTCAGAAGGACCTGGTGGCCAATATGTACATATTGTCAAATGCTTCGGACAGATCAAAGAGAGCTAGCAGAAAGGCCCTACCCGACGCTGACGCACATTGATACTGACCTCATCACTTCCCATCTCTCTCTGTCTCTCACTGCCTGTTCATCCATACCCATCTGTCCTTTCCTGCCTGTCGGTCTATCTGTCTCTCCTACCCCTCTCTGTCTATCTGGTCTGCTGGTCACCCCGTGTTTGTCTGTCTCTTTCAGTCTCTGTCCCTCTTAGCCTCAGTCTATGTCTCTCTTAACGTCTGCCTGCCCACCTCTCCGTGGCTGCTTTTGCTCTGTAACCATAAAAACATTAAGCAAGCATAAAAGAAGCACTACAAACAAATAATTAAATATGATTTGAACTAAGGACAGAACAGATTAAGGTTCCCCATGTATAATTCACCACTATATCGACAATCGAGCTTTTCAAAATGAATTGTTTACTCTTGCCGGTAGCTAGCAGTAGCAGTGGTGGTGTGGTGAATAGCAGCACCGGCATCGATAGAGAGCATATGCTTGGAACCATCAGAGTGACAGTCGTTAGTAGTCACGACGATTATTGCTGCAACAACGTTTTCCAGGCACACATAGTTTGAATATTAGGCTGCCGGAATCGGTACTAGAATTTGCAGTAGAGCAGCTCCTGCCTGGTTGTGACAAAGAAAGCAGAGAGCCGGCAGCGGGCGGCAGCAACAGCAGCAGATGTGGCCACTGTATGGTGGCCACCTGCTTCAGGCAGCTGCAATTCAACGTGATGATAAGACCCTTTACGCACAGCTATCACAAATCAACTGCTAACGTCTAATTGGTGGTGCTCCAAACTACCCTGCTGAGACAGCAAATCTAATAAGTACTCCGGGCTACACAAGGAGGCTCGGAGTGTACGAGTTGGGTTTTGTCCGCTGCACGAGCTGCCACGGACCTGTCTTGGCATGTCCATAGGCCCTGAGCATGGAGCCAAGACGGATGGCTGGCACCAGCATCATCCTGCTGCACACGGCAATCCACGCCACGGCGGCAGCGGCAAGATGCCTTTGAAAGCAGTGGGGTCTAACTAGTCAGGCTCCAGGCACTGCAAGGTAAGCCGGCTGTGCGACTGGATGGGTGCTTGCTGTGCTTACTCTGCAGCTCTCAGCCCCCAACTAGGCCTCAGCTTGGTGCAGAGTCCCCAATAATTCAAGGATGTGACGACTACCAGCTCATAGATAAATACTGAACGGTCAAGGAATAGCTTCCACAGCAATGGACAACTAGCAAAAGTACTCAGCATCCAAGGAGAATGCAGCCTAGTCTGAACGAGAATGCATGCATGTCTGAAAGAAAGAGTAAGCCTCTCAGACATAAGCCGTGACCGATCTTTCGAAAGACAAATATGTTAGAATTGGGATCAGAAGTTCTGACGACTTCTGCATGAAAGAAAAAATTCGTTATGCAAACCATGCCTGACTTGGATATAAACCGGAAGCAAAAAATCTACAATAATTTTTTTTTACAGATCTCTGCATCATATGAGACTTGTATCCCAGCTTGTCGAACCTTGGTACATCGCTATAGATGCTTGAAGCTTGTCAAGGTGAATTCTTGTGACTTTTATACAGCTTCATTTCCAGGGTTAGTTGGTGCCTTGTAAATTCCATAACTCGGCTAATACTTCACTACCGGAATGAAATTTGAAATGCAAGTTCAGCTCTGCTTGTTTGACCCTGATCTAGAATATTTTTTATTTCGGTTGGATAAATTTGGCTGTATACGCCATCAAACGTCCTGGAGCTTTATTTTCCGTAATCGTGGACATATAGAACCAAATGAATCAAATCGAAATACAAAATATTCCAGACTAGGGTCAAACAAGCATAGCTGAACTCGCATTTGAAATTTCACTCCGATGCGTGAAGTATTAGCCAAGTCATGGAATTTACAAGACACCAACTGACCCTGGAGATGAAGCTGTATAAAAGTCACAAGTATGCACCTGAACAAGCTTCAAGCATATATCGCGATTTACCAAGATTCGACAAGTTGGGATACAAGTCGCATATGATGCAGAGATCGGTAAATTTTTTATTTGTAGATTTGGTGCATCCGGTTTACACCCGGGTTAGATGTGGTTTGCATAACCAATTTTTCTTTCATGCAAAAATCGTCAGAGCTTCCGATCCCAGTTCTAACATATTTGTTCGAAAGGTACCATAAACATGTATTTGATTGTCGGACGAATTTTATAGGTATTTTCTTGACATTCCCCCTTTACATAGGAAAAGTGAGAGGCACAACAGTATGAAATGGTCAGCTGAAGGAAAGAAGTAGCTTATAAGTAGCAGACCAGGACGGCCGGAAAGCATCAGAACCGGTACGAATAGAGAAGACAGCATTAATGCTTAACAATTTGAAGCGAGCTCTAAAGTCAAAGACGTACCGAGAAAAATAATTGGTATCCGAAATCATTAAAAGAAAAAAAGGACAGCTAATTTGTTGCCCTGAAAGAGCCTGATGAAGGCTGCAACTGTTGTAGCAGTTGAGCTCATAGTGAGGTCCTACCTACAGGTCAGTGAGACATACCTAGACCCCTCCTACCACAAGAGCGCCCTGGTTTCAACCAAAATCTTTGACAAAAAAACGGATACGACATTCTTCAAAGCCCTCTGCACTCGGGCTGTCTTTCTGCTACAATCGCAGCTCCTTAAGCAAGTAAAATAGTAGAACAGCTAAAGTGACAGGCAAGATGGATATGTAACAGAACGCCTAAAGTGGCCAAGTAGCCGTCCTTGGTGCTACTTTGTGCTTAGCCACCACGTGACAAGTGAGTCGATCGCATGGCAGTATTACAGTATGTGTTTAAAGTTATCATTCATATTAGCTTCGTTGACAATGACCTTGTCGTATGACCTTGCTATCCAGTACATTCGGGGAGCTGTGGCAAGCAACTTTGCTGCTAAAAGGAGTTACACCACAATGCTTGTAAAGTGGCACTGTCGGCCCATCGGATCATAGTCCAATGTATATAGTTCATTCATTATATGACCAAGGGTCCGATTAGCTTTGATGCCTGTCACTATCTACTGTGGTAAAATAAATGTTTCAGCACAGCAAGACTGACATTCCCAGGCCGCTCAGCATCTGATAAACTGATGATACAATCAACTAACTTCACTCATGAACACAACTTGGCGAGCAGCCAATCACAGGAAGGCTAAAGGGACAAAAAAGGAGGCTTGGACGCCAAATTTAAGGTGATCAAAGAGGGGCCTGAGGGGGTCGTTGGGTCCCCTTTCCCTGTGGCCAGGTCACATTCGAGGTCCAAGCCAATGTAGCGCCAACAAGACACCGGTGAACCGTTGTACTCTTAGTCGGGTTGGCAGCACATATTCGGTGGCTGACTATGTAGGCAATCACTCGCAGTGAATGCAGATCCAGACCGGGACGCTTAAGTAGGCCAGTGGTGGAAGCAAAAAATACTGCTGCACAAGTCAGCTCACATGGTGTGCGAGACAAGGAACGGGCTCTCACTTCCGCAAGACCGTGGGGGAATAGCTATGCCTCGCGCTACAAAAGCTAACCTAAAGCTCAGATTCCACTGCAAGCTCAGTGGGTAATTTTCAATATACAGATCGATAGGAAACCGTCTGCCAAAGGACTGAGCACCTACAAAGAAGACAAGCACCTCGAGCCGGGACCAATTCCGAAACTTCTGGGCCACCGATTCAGTGCTCTGTGCCACCGATTGAACTATAGAGGCCGACTTTTCATTTGGCACAAAACGTGGGGCATCAAAGCCTAGGATATTAATTTCCACTAAAGAGCTGGAGCTAAAGCTCGTGTTTAGTATGTATGCATGTTTATAAATATGCGTGTTTATAATTGCAAATATGGCACCAAACTTAAGTAAATCAATGTGGCAGTAATATGCACTTTTTGCACACACACTACCAGTATTCATTACAGCTTGCATTGACTTCATCGAGCAGCCAAGACACGCCCAGGCACACTCAAAAGAAAAACGATCTACGAATTCGCAGGAGATCTCACGGCCAAGTAGCCAACAAGCAGCAAGAGGACATAGACATTTCTTGGAATCTTAGCACTGAAGCCACAGCAACAATACTTGCCTCCATGCTGTTCGGAAGGTTAATGGTTTCTGCTTGCATCTCCTGGGAAGATTTCGAGTGTGCATTCAAAATAGATTCGTTCTCTTTCTGGATTTCAAGCATCTGCAATTGTTGCACGAATGACATCTCACAGACAGAAAATAAGAGTGTTGAATGAGTGGTGCAGTAATGCTGAATTGGATCGTAAGAACACACTGGATGATAGCCATGGTCACGAGTTCCAGACCAACGAATGTCAAGAACAAAAAAAGACTTAAGCTAACCAGAAAAAATACACTGCACTCACCTCCCTGTACATAATATTTCGATCAGTAACTATCTCGCTCTACAAAACACAGAACGACACGGTGGGAGGCAAGTGTCACTAGCTATTGCCTGCATCACGGTCAACTGCAGTCGTATAAATGAATAGGGCAGGGGACCGACCAAACTGCCGAGCCAGCAATTCTCACCAGCCGCTTGTTGAATATTTCAGTGTTATATCCTAGTTGTTCGGTAACTTCTTTTAAACGCTGTTCGTAAGTACCAACTTTCTTGGCCAATAACTGAAGCTACAAAGTCATAAGGCACCGAGCGTAAATGATGCATACAGTGCTCAAGAAGCTACAAAGGGATACTTCGCCGAGGACTCCACCATGCCTGCACCCTGTCCTGCCGTGCCCTGCACGTCGGTTGGCGCGCGCCTGAGTATGTGCACACGTAC
The DNA here is from genome assembly GCA_009760855.2 of Cristatella mucedo. Lineage (NCBI taxonomy): Eukaryota > Metazoa > Bryozoa > Phylactolaemata > Cristatellidae > Cristatella > Cristatella mucedo. Next base: position 5,404,098 of record WPIO01000017.1, read on the forward strand.
TGGCTGTGGGTGCACGAACGAGCATGAGCTGGAATGCGAGCGTGTGCGCTGTTTGCATGCTTAAGTATGGCCGGATGTTTGCAAGCACGTTCGCTCGATTTGTTTCAAACATCTAGGATGCACACATACATGCGAGTACAGAACACATGTACATGTGTTGCACTTTCAAGTTATGTCCTTTCGTACGACATGCAGCCATGGGGACAACTAGGGTGTCACATGCCACATGCCGGTGATGTGTGGTAGTTTTCACAGCAGGACTTCGACTGAGGTGAGATGCCATAGAATGTATGCTAAATACGAGTCGAAAGCACACGGCCTCAGCTGCAGAGGAAGACAGCTGACTTACCGAGGTTTGCATTTGCGCACTCAGCCTTTCAGCTGACTTATGACTTAGGAGAGGACATAAGCAAGTGCAGGTGACAACTAGCACAGCAGGAAAACAGGCAAAGAAAGATCACATCCTTATTGCAGAAAGACAAAAAGGAAACACTCTTAATGGATGTCCAAAGTTGCTGCAGCAAGGCTAGTAATGCACAACGATGACGATTTAAAAGCAGCAGACAAGTACAACACTTGAAGTAAAGGCTTTAGTGGACAAACAGTATGCGCTGACATTTATTTTAAAGTTATCCTTTGAATGGGTACCGAGAGGCAGCAGTGGTATGATGCATCAGTGGCATGCACAAGGCACGATGCCCCTGGGTCATAGCCTGGGGCTAAGGCTCTCCACGACCTAGGTCGGTGGTTCCAGTCCTGGAGTGGGTAGTCCTTTATTGCCCACTACAGTGGTGACAGCCTTTAGGGGTCTTCTGCCTCTATATAAATTAGGCTGTTAATTCAGCTAACTATTTGCTTAACTCACTTTCTGCATGTATTCATGACATCCGCACATGGATGGCAGCAAATTTTCTAAAACTAAACGATGATAAAACTAACTTACTAGTTATGGCAAACCCAGTGTAATTCAGAAATTGGAAAGGCTGACGCTTAAAATTGGCTCTGCCAGCATATCTTCTGTTGAATCATCTCGAAATATAGGTGTCATGTTCCAAAGTGACCCCTCTTTAGACGACCACATCAGCTCCACAGTAAAATCTGCCTACTTTCAGCTTCATAACAATGCTAAAATTCGGGCTTGTTTAGATAAGGATACCACGTCTAAGTTGGTCCATGCATTTGTGACATCCCGACTAGATTTCTGGAACTCGCTGCTTACTGGCCTACTAGCATGTGCGATCAGGCGATTGCAGCTTGTGCAAAACTCTGCAGCTAGGCTTGTCTGTCGTGAACGTCACAGTTGCCACATTACGCCACTTCTCACCGACCTGCACTGACTACCAGTCAAGCAACAGATCGACTTCAAAGTTTTGTCGCTCACTTTTAGGTCCCTTCATTCTTTGGCTCCAGCCTATCTCTCAGATCTACTCCCCCACCAGGCCAAGCATAGTACCACCCACTTTTCGGAATCCAACAGTTTACCACTACCTTTACCACTACCACTACCTTACTACCACTACCACCTCGACTACCACTACCTCGTACAAACCTCAAATCCTTTGGAGACCGTGCATTTAGTTCGTATGCTCCCAAAGCCTGGAACTCCCTCCCGACTTGCATCAGAACATCCCCTGACTTGACGACATTTAAAAAGAACTTAAAATACACCTATTTAGGACAGCATTTAGTGGGTCCCTGTGATTCGTCCTTCATGTGCTTATGCGTGCTGACACTGTGCATGCTGCCACTAACCACATTTGCATGCTTACCCTGTGCATGTCACCCCTAACCACGTTGTTCATGTTGTTTATCAAGCATGATGTTACTCACGATTCAATCGTATTTCTCTTTGCAGCAGATGTAAAGTGCCTAGGAAGAGATTGAGCTCTCTGAGGGCGCTTTATCAAGAGCATTATTTTTATTATTATTAGGTGCAAATTAACTCTGACTTTCGATGCATTTGGATGTAAAAAATATGAAGAAATGACGCCCAGGTGATCGCCAAAGCACATGCTACGAGTATTCTGTGCGACTCTTTAAAGACTGCCGTAGAATGATGGCTGACTCGCAGGCTAAACTGCATCTGCGATCTGCATCAAAAGAGAAGGGAGACCCGGGTTCTTTATGAACACCAAGTGAATGAACATCAAGTGTTCATCACCACTACTTTCGAGACAGGCCATGTCAAGCCTCCAGCATCGAGAAAAGACTGCTCATCCGACGAGGACGCCGACCTCCCGTTTAGGTGCTCGGCGGACCGACTCGAGGCATGCGCACAACCGGCAGTAGCTGCAGGCCAACGCGATCGCAGCGTGAGCAGCAGCAACGGCGATGCCACGAGTGGCAATTCAGAGGCGGCCCAAGGCTCCACTTGCCTCGTCCCGAGCGCTCTCATTGCTCGTCTTCAGGTAGCCCTCCAGGCTCTCGACCGTCTTGCTCAGCGCCTTGACATTCTGGCGAGACTGAGTAAGCGCCGCCTCCAGCCCTTTCTGTTTCTCCTGCTCCTTCTGCAGCTCCAGTTCGTAGTTCTTGCACATGTCGCACGGCCGGCCGAGCTTGGCGCGTGAGGCCTGCAGCTGCAACAAGCAGGCCAGGCTGTGCATACGAACCGTAATCGAGCCGTACCTAGGAGGTGGGGCGCTGACATGGGCCGATGACGTGGGCAGATGATGTGGGCCGATGATGTGGGCCGATGATGTGGGCCAGTGACGTGGGCCGATGAAGTGGGCCGATGATTAACGCCGATGATGTGAGCCGATGATGTGGGCCGATGATATGAGCCGATGATGTGAGCCGATGATGTGAGCCGATGATGTGGGCCGATGATGTGGGCCGATGATGTGAGCCGATGATGTGAGCCGATGATGTGGGCTGATGATGTGGGCCGCAAAAACTTGGCTGTTGTCCACCACACGCCACCAGAGTGCCTCTTGCGGCCGGGCTGGCACCCGGGCAGTGTGGGCAGCGGCCCTAGCAAGGCCGGCAAGCGGGGGGGGGGGGGGGGGGGGGGGGGGAGGGAGGAGAGCAGCCGAGCACCTCGATCTGCAGCATCTCCCACTCCTTTTCGGACACCAGCCGCTTGCCAGCAGGTGCAGCCACAGTCGACAAGGACGAGCTGTCGGCTGACACTCGAAAGCTGTCGAGCCGCTTCTTGTTCTCGACGTCCTCGGGCTGAGGGTCTGCAACGAACGGGTCTCTCTTTCGCAGGCATCATCACGCCGTCGGCACGAAGCAGGGGGCGTAGCAACAGGAGGGCGGTCGCAGCGCTGAGAAACAACTACGCATCAAGCCGATGCTATACGGCCAAAACTTTCTCCTGACGCAATGCGGGCTCCCTATGCCGGCTCCCCCTCCCAGAACCATGTAGGGGGGGGGAATGGGTGGTGCCGAATCGCACCGACTTGCCGACACACACCGTGCTTCTACCGAATCAGACAGACTAGACAAAAACTAATGTACGGCTAGTCGGTTAAGGACTAGCTTAAAGGTTAGCTTAATCAACAGCCTCATTTGCATAGCAGCAGGATAGCTCTAACGGCAGTCACCACCGCTTGCAGTGGGCAATCAAGGATCACCCACGGAAAGACTCGAACCCACGACCTGGGGCGTGAAGAGCGAGCACCTTATCCCTGGGTTAAGGTGCTGTAGGATAACAGGCAGAAAAGCAAGGCGTGACAGTTCGGTGTTGAACAAACAACTGCGCCGCAAGTGGCACAACAATCGGACGTCGGTGCAGTGTGGGAGCTGGCCAGCCACAAACGGCCACCTGGTAAGCAAGGAGAGTAGGCAAGGTCTTGCCCTTTGCCCCCACTTTGACCGGCCCTCGGGCTTCCTTCAACTGCCTGTACACTCTCTTCCCTCATGACTAATATGGTGGCTACACATGCACACACCACTGCAGCATGGTGCGCAAGGCCAAAACGGAAGCAGCTCGCGCGTGCCGAAAGGCCGCGTGTTTGGGGAAGCGAAGTGGCAAGAGAGCGTGCAGCGACTAAGCTGGTCTCTAAGCTGGCTCGAGTGGTCGAACAAACCCGAGAGCGCCTTCTGCTGCTCCTCGGTCAGCGACACGTTCAGTGGCTGCCTGCTAGCCCCGCCACCGTCGGCCTCGGTGGGGTCAAGGCTGCTGTCTCTGGTTCCGGCACGCGAGCGAGGCGCTCCCGTCGGCACGGCGGCACCGGGCCGCAGCCCGCCGCCGACCACAGCGGACTGCCGAGCTGCTACTGCTGTGGCTGCAGCCGTGGTCTTGGCAGGTGGAGCTCGGTCCGATTGAAGGAAGCCGCTCGATGCCGGCCTAGATGGAAGTTCTGCATATCCTGTTGGCGCAGCTGCCGAATAAGGCTACAGCGAAAAAAGAGGAATGCTGCAAAGGCATGCACTAAGCGGTTCATGCCAGCAGCAGCAGCAGGCACGTCGTCGGTGACAGCAAACGGATGGGCGAGCCGAGCACGACGACACAGTAGTCACAGTGAGCAGAGGTGGGGTGAGGAAGCATAGCCAAAGGAGCGGCGACGTATGCGAACGGGCTATGGGTGCACATACACGCGAAACAGGCGGATTCCGCTAGCTCAGCGTATTTGGAAGACGGCCACCCGTTGGCGTGGGGCACACATGCGGAGCGATCGAAGAGCACAGGAAGCGGGCATCGCAGCTCCCAATGGCTGCCCTCGCAAGCAGCAGCAGCGGACTGACGCCACAGCGATGTGGGTGGCAGCAGGCATGCCTGGGTTTGATTGCAACGTCAATAGTCATCGCCGAGGATAACCACAGGGACTGGAAGAGGCAGACTACTTGCGCAAATTTCACGGATCATGCCAGCCCATGCCAAGTGCATTCCGGTCAAGTGAGAAAGTACGGCCGAGTGTTTCTACAGCTTTGCCACTGCCTCCTCCTCCTCCTCAATCATCCATCATCCTCCTCCTTGCACACCACTGGCTTTATTGCTTTTGATTTTGCACTGCAGCCGCAAGCAAGAAAAGTGCACAGCAGTGAGTAACAGAGGAGAATTGCTTGACCGATTTTGCCGAGTTCCACTGCAGCAGCCGAGGCCGATATGGAGCAGAGCTGTGAAGGTGGATGTGAACAGCCAATCCCAGCCACTTGGTGGCACGTTTGTGGAGCAGCTGCCGAGCCAACAGAGTGCCATAGCAGTACAGACAAAAGAGAGTACATTAACATACCATATCCCACAGATCTAGCGACCGTAGCAAAAACCCTGGCGTGTAAACATGCACGCATGCATGAGCGTGGGACGTGTATTCGCCAGTGCAACATTGCAACTGAGAGAGAGTGAGAGAGAGAAAGTGTGCGTGTGTGTGTGTGTGTGTGTGTGTGTGTGTGTGTGTGTGTGTGTGTGTGTGTGTGTGTGTGTGTGTGTGTGCCTGCACAATTTATGGTTGGGGTGGAGGGCAAGGGCAAAAAATGAAATCTGAAATTGACCAAATATCTTTCCCTTTCTAACAGTATCACCAACCACTGCTCACGTGCTCCGGGAAGGGGGGAGGAGGAGATGCAGGGAATATGTGCGCAGACAGTTTGAGAGCATGTACCGTCAAGTAAAGCCGACCGACTATTGATAGCACCGAACCCGTTAGGCTAAGTGTGGGTACAGCAGGAGTCTAAATGAGAGCACTTTCCTTGGGCTTTATGGAAAGTACACCAGGTCAGAGAAGGCAAAATTGCAGAGCGCTGGTATCGGCAGCAGCAGAACCACTTCAAGATGAGCTAGAGATTGATTAGTTCAAGCTAACGCGTCTGCTTTGCATACAATAATTAGCCACGGAACCTCTGGTTTTGGATTACTCCGGTGCCTGCATTTCATGGCGCATACTCATGCATTTCAAGATGCATTCATGTGAGAATTAAACGAAGGAAAAACGACGGGACCGATACTGAATTCAGAAGCAAATGGATGCACAATGGAGGCACGTGCACACAGGCAGCAGCAGTCGCAGTGACGTTGGCCTTAAATGGCTCTGAGCAGCTTACCTCACCGACAGCAGAGCTGGTATCCCCCACAGAGGCAGTGGCATTTTTCACACGCTGTTCAGCTTCAGCATCCTTCTTTTGCAGCTCTGAAACGTTGGAAAGCAGAACGGATAAATAAGACCAATACTGAAAGCAGCAACTAGCACCAGCTCAGCACTGCTAGTCCATCCGAAGCAGTGGTAAACAGTCACCGTGACCGGCCGAGGTGCTACTGGCACACATAAATGCTTTGCATGCAACTCGCATGCTACTTCTTCACATGCACACATGCGGGAAGGATTCAAAACAAACGTAATCGGGCTGGTTCTCAAACAGCACCATGGCCAAGAACTATGCTCAAGAGTGTGCACTATCTATCGCAGCACAACATGGCACTCGCCTGCTTTGTTTGTGAGAGAGTACTCTCACAGCCTGAAATAGCACCATCTTTTAAAACAGCACACGCGAGTGACATCGAACGATCACGACCACGCTTGTGCTTATCACTTTAGTTTACTTAGGTCCGGGGCGGGAAGATAAATGGCAAGGTAAGGCAGCATGACGACAGTGAGTATAAAGCATCTCGAAACGACGAACGGTTTGCTGTGCAGCACAACCCTACTGTAGGCAGGCTGTCACAGAAGACAAGTGAACATGCATCAAGGGGGGCATGACCAACAACTTATGACACAGACAAGCTCAGAGCAGCAGCGGACAACGGCAGCACCAGCAGCAGCGGTGGTGGCAGTGACAGCATCGGTGGCGGTGGCTACAGCGGTGGCAACGGTGGAGGCAACGGTGGCTGCGGCAGTAGTGGCAGCAGCAGCAGCAGCAGTAGTGGCAGCAGTAGCAGCAGTGGCAGAGGCAGCAGTAGTGGCAGCAGCAGCAGTAGTGGCAGAGACAGCAGCAATGGCAGCAGCAGCAGTAGTGGCAGAGGCAGCAGCAGCGGCAGCAGCAGTAGTGACAGCAACAGCAGCAGTGGCAGAGGCAGCAGTAGTGGCAGCAGCAGCAGCACCAGCAATGGCAGCAGCAGCAGTAGTGGCAGAGGCAGAAGCAGCAATGGCTGCACCAGCAGCAGCCAGAAACAGCGGCAGTAGCCACAGTGGTGCCAGCGGCGGCGGCGGCAGCAGCAGCAGCAGCAGTGGTGGCAGCCTCAGCATCAGCAGTGGTGGCAGTGGCAGTAGCAACAGTAGTAGCAGTGGCAGCAGCAGTCAGAAGCACAAGCAGCAGCAGTAGCAACAGTGGTGGCAGCATCAGTAGTGGCAGCAGTGGCAGAGGCAGCAGAAGCAGAAGCGTGGCCACGTGGTATGGGGATCATCATCTTTAAGCTCGAGAGCCGTGGTGGGCAAGCCTCACAACACCTGACAGGCGGCGCTGTTGCTCTTCAGTCAATAGTGACTCCATGCGCTTCATGTCCCTCATCAGCAGTCGGTGAGACTCGAGGAACTGATCGTTGGCCATCTGCCACGTCAGGCGGATGCCATCGGCAGCGCGGCGCTCGGCGTTCAGCAGGTCCAGCGCTGCACACGAGCACAGAAAACGAGCGCAGTTCTAGTAGCCGGTCAACTTGAGGCAGGTTACTTGCTGCTTACAGACATGCCACCACCTCGTGGTCGAGCAGCGAACATGCCAGCAAGAGACACACAGCCAACACAGGCATGTAAATAAAAAAGCTGCACAGCAAGCAACGCACCCGCACGCTCGGGAAATGCTTCGGTGCATCCTGAGATGGGGAACCGGCTGTCGGCAAGACAAGCATGCAAAAAACCTTGCAGCATCAACTTGCTGCACATGCAACACAATAAACCACAGCTGGCTTCACTAGTATTAATAATATTATTAATGATAATAATAATAATAACAAAATAATACTAAGACGTTTTTACAACACCCTTAGAGAAATACATATGCTAGAAAGGAAGCATGCCGATCGGTTAGTGACAACATGCAGTGTCAGCATGCATGAGTACACAAAGGGCAATGCACAAGTGCTGAGCTAATGCAGTGGGGAGCTGCATTAGACCCTTCTGGCTCCAAAGGATCTGGCAAGAGAAAAGATTCTGACTTAATGAAAGCCTAAGCTAACAAGACAAAGACAAAGGTGAGCTACGTGAAACAAACGTATTGAATCAGTCACGAAGTTGAGTCTAGGTCACTTACATATTCTGATGCCACGACCAGTGCTCCAGATTGCTGAGCATATAACACCTTACACTGATCCGGATGCCAATTTCCGACACATGTTTCAGATCCCAATAACTAAGTATATAAGTAAACGGCAGCTGATTCGACAACCTCAGAGCCTCGGAAGCTTTCACTATGCTTGCGGTGGGCAATAACGAAAGGCTAGCTAGCCACAGCACTCGAACCTAAGACCTAGGTCTGGATCGTTGGATGCGAGCACTTTATTGCTGAGCCGGCAGCTGTTCCCACCTGGGGCTAACCTAATGCCATGGGAAAAATCATGCACTAACATAAATCCGGGGCTCGGCTCACCACAAGTAGTGACAGTCAGACATGAAGACAGTTTTGAGTTTTTCACATTTATTCTCTTGCTTGGTCTTACTGCTCTTGCTTTTTTACTAAGACATCAACCGATCACAGAATATAGATCAACCGAGGGTGAGCGAGAAATACGGCATTTGTATTCTGCCACTATGATGTAGGCTAGTTGCACATGCAACCAGTGCACGTGACATAACTATTGTAGAAATCCATATAGTTCCTTGTGATGCTTCTCTTACATGGATAAATCAATAGGCAGTACGATGAGACAGATCTGGATCAGACTGAGTTCCGGAGCATGCATCCATGCACCAAAAGGGCTGTAACCGATTACTCAGCTCTCGTGTTTAGGCATCCGGTGGCGAGCGACAAGGAAATGACTAAGAACTCCTACCGGATGATTTACATAGATTAGGACTGCACACTAATCCAAAAGTCAAGCGAGAATTGAAGAAAAACTGCGTTCGCATTCGGTTTTAGTACTTTTACCTTCACGAAGCTCGTGTCTCAGTTTGTCGATGTCATTCTGAAATACGACTTTCTGCTCGTTGAGCACCGCCACGTACATCTCCAGGTCACGCCGGGCATGCTTTTCATTCTTCAGTTCAACCTGCAGCTCCTGGATCTGAAGAGCATGGCCAGGATTGTCACCACCATGCAGCACAATGAGTCAAATGAAAGACGAACAGGCAACTTGAGCAGCTCGTCTAGGAATGACAGTAACATATGCTGAACAGATAGGCACAATTTCGATTTGCATCTTGCTTCGAATTATCATGCTCATATAAAATCAAAAGGTGAAGCACGGGTTTTATTTCAATCTAGCCTTTTCCGGCCTAGCAGACTACAGTCGCCAGTAGAATCACATGGGTAACTGCCAAGTTCTGCTGTTCGAGTGTTGACTGCTGACCGAGCATGAAGCTTGCAAGCTGAAGATCCCTGATCAAAGGAAGCACAAAGCTACGGCGCGATGGGAGGAAGATGAGTAGGACAATCAATGCGCATCACAGCCATAATCAGTGCACAACAGGGCTGACAGTGCTGCTATCACAGTTACATAGCTATTGTCTCGGTCAGCAAAGCCATTGAGCAAAGCAAATCGCCGACTCACACGGCTGGACAGACACGCAGTGCCATGTACATGCATAATGTGATTGCCATCATGATTCTGCTGCTCGCATAGAGGCAAAGAGGGAGAGGGGCAAGGTACAATGCTGATCACGGTTCCGACTGACGAGACACGAAGAGAAGCTTAGCACGGCTTCAGCTAGAGTAATATGAAAGCCTGCAGTATGAAACCCACTTACCGCCTCTTCCTGGTTAACCACTTCGAACAAGTCAAGAGGTTTTTGCTTGGGCTTGCCCGAGTCCTAACAGAACGTGCAGCAATGCTAACAACAAGATGGCAGCAACAAATTAAAGGAGTTGCCGAAATGCCATATGCATATTGCATGGCACCAAAGCTCGACTACTAATTGCCAGAAGAAAAGACAAGACGGAATAGTGTTTAGCATAACGGATTGCATCAGTGCTGGACGAAGTTGACAATGTCACAAAGCTGCACTGCAATAGTAGATCTATTCAAGTCAATGATAGTAAACTAAACATGATAGAGTTTCCAATCTTTAGAGTCGTTCTGCTAGTGGATGGACATGCATGACAGACCACTTAAAGGGATGGGCTTCTAGAAACAAAGCAATCTGATTGCAGAGCTGGTGAGCTGTCATTTGGTTGTATTAGCCTGACAGATAGGTCTGTCCGGCCCCCTGTGACTGTTATTTAGAGCCAGCTGAATGCAAGCAAAAGCACACTGACTGCAAATAATGGAGAGAGAGAGAGAGAGAGAGAGAGAGAGAGAGAGAGAGAGAGAGAGAGAGAGAAGGTGCAGAAGCAGAAAGGAAACAAGATTATAGAGAAAGGGAAGACTCATGTGCTGTAACACGCATTGCTGATGATGCACTGCTGCTAACCAAAATCGGAAAGTGATGTGCCAGCAGCATAGGAGGTAGTGGGCTCAACCCCAAGGCCGACTCAAATTTTTTCTTTCCTGTTCAGTGCATCATATGGCTGTGGTTGTGTAGCAAATGCTGGCTACTCAATTGGTCGCTAGCTGGGTAATCCTCTCCAGGCCATAATGCCCGAACCCACATCTGTCTTGTTGTGGCAGACAATGGACACTTCCCTGCCCCTTGGACAAAGCCGACACATAATTCTCTGCCTGCCGTTCGGCATGATCGGACCCCCCCCTATTTGTCTGTCTGTCAGTCTCTCTCCTACGGTGGCAGAACAAATAGTCATAACCTGACTATCTGGCTATGTGTCGTTAACCAGCAATGGCCAACAAGTGATGAACCCTAACGATTTCCACCTGGTTTGGTCCAGCGGTTAAGGTGCTCGCCCCGACCAAGGTGTGGCTGAAGTCGTGGGCTCATGAGCCCCGAGGCACATGTGAAGCGCCTGAATAGAGATTAAGTTCTCTTGGGGTGCCATACAAACGAATGAATTATATATATACTCAAAAGAAACTGCAAACATGGTTCGACAGCTCTACTTAACTGCCATGTAATCGAGTCGTTCATTGCTACTAGACTTCCGCAGTATACATGCCGTGCAATCGCCACCACGTGTGTAACGCATTCAATAGGAAGGAATTTTGGACTCTTGGCGGTAGGATCACGATTCACCGTGGCCTGCCAGTCGGCGATCCTTTTGCGTTTTTGCTCCAAGCTCGCCTCAGTGAGAGCTCTCGACGCTTGTGGGGCAGCGTAATAGTTTTCTTTTGGCCATGACTCGCTACTCTATTTTCTCTGTGGAAAAAGCTCACATCATCACATCTGCTTGAGTTCAAGTTGCATCGGCCAGTCGCCCAAGAGATGCCACCACAAACTTACCATCACTATGGTCACCTGATCCTGTCTTCATGATTTATTTGTCCTATCTATCCAATTCTATACTCGTCCTTTACTGCCACTCACAATGTACTCAGCATCAGTGCCCACCAACGTCACATCGACCTGACCTGCAATCTGATATATCGACCACCAATCTCGGCCAGCAAACTATCCTCCCACCTCATGCTCAACACTAGCTCAGCTGCACTGGTGCCTCGACTACCACCGGCGACTGCCCGCTGAAACACATACGACGTCAAGAGTATCCACGAGGCAATCTGATGACGATGTCCCACAAGCTCTGGACAGCCAACCGGTCTCATTGCTCAAGGTGCCGGCATAGCTTTACACCAACTCTGCACTTTCAGCAGAGTACTGACACACTTTTGGGAGGCTGGTTTCCCCATGGCATCATTGAGCAACCGACCTGTGTGAATTTTGCTTCAACAGCATTGGTATATTCAAATTGCCTGTTTTCCAACTGTTTGTGTGTGTGTGTGTGTGTGTGTGTGTGTGTGTGTGTGTGTGTGTGTGTGTGTGTGTGTGTGTGTCAGGACTAAGCTAATGTTGCCCCCAACCTTACAAGCTCGGCCGGCAGTGATGTAGCAACTGCCTGCTAGAGAACTGCTTGCTAGATCGGAGGCCAATACTCTCGAGGTCAGACAAGCCAAAACCCACATCTGTCTTATTGTACCAGACAAAGGCACTTCTCTCCCACCTTGTGCTAAGCAAACGCATGGTTCACTGCCTGCCGTTCGGCTTGATCGGATCCGTTCTCTGTCTCTCTTTCTCTCTGTCTCCTACGGTGGTGGACTTAATAGTCATAACCTAACTATGTGTTATTAAACAGCAACGAACACTTTCGTTGCCTTCCATAGCTCTATACGGGCTGAAAGCGCAGAGTGAAGAATCGTTTTAAGAATTTGGTTAGTATCCCGTTCAAGTAGCTGAAATTGGGTTGGTAGCCACTTAATAATTACCCAGTTGTGACAAGAGGTAGAACAAAATAAAATACGTCGAGCTTTTGGTCACTAGGGCGGCTTCTCTTGCCTACTTTCTTTATTGCATGATTAAACAAGCTCTCTAACGTTCATGCCTGCTAGCCATAGGTGCCACTAATAAATAGTGCAGCAGCAGGCCAACAACAGCTTAAAAGCAGTAATCACTCAATGCTAGCCACGAGCACAAATGAGCAGGAACCATTCGAAAGATCACAGGAAACAGTCAACATAGCCAGAGCAAAACTTAGCGAGAGGGCAGGGCATATTAGAAAGCAAGAAAAATAAGTAAAGTATAAGACAAGTCTGCAAGTTATGCGAATTGGTTCGTACAGCACCATTAGATGCAGAGGGCTGCCAGGACCCTTTACACAAAAGACACGTAAAATATCGAAAGGAACAGCTTAACCAGGGGGACCATTTCTAGAAAACACATATACTTTTGAAACGTACTGGCAATGGGCTGGTAACCTGAGAAATGGCAGAGACACCATTTAAAAGGATAACAAGAGCCTGCAAGAAAGAGGTGGCAGTGAAGACCGGCGACCTAAGGAAGGTCACTCAATGATCGTGCACATCTAAACAAGAGCAAATTATTTTAAGGCTAAGCTGAGAAACGTAGGCCAATGACGGTAGATTCACACATGAGCGTAGCTAGCCACGAGGCCCAGACGACTGTGCCCAGTATTGGCACAGCAGCAATAATGGCAAGTGGAGGGGATACCGTACTCTGGCACCGGAAGAGCGCCAAGTGACACCGAGGTTTGATTGCCGCGACGATCGGCAGATGGGTAGGTCTGCAGGCTCCGCCTATCGGTAGGCTGCAGGCTGGTGCTTGCATGATGGAAGCGCCAGGGTGACCAGAGCCAGGGCAGCGGCCATTAGTACCTGCTCGTCGTTGGCGTACTGCTCGAGCTTCTTGTGCGCATCGTTGATCTGCATGCGCAGCGCTTCCAGCTCATCCTCGTAGGATGCCGAGCTGCGAGCAGCAGCAGCGCCCAGCTTGCCAGTGGCCGACGAGCGCTCTGCGCTCGCCTCTGCTGCCTGCAAAATGCCAGCTGGCAACTGGCACCCGGTGGGCATACACAAACACACAGAGACGGCTGGGAGTGGATGAACGCTCAAGCCGGAAACCCTTCAGCTCACACGCGTGTAAGTACGATGGAAAACATAAGATAGAATGAAATTAGGGTGGACACAGACGAGTTGCCTATCGCAAAGGGGTTCGATAGGCAGCCGATAAGGCTGGAAACAAGCAGGAAGAACGACCTTACGAATGTCGTTAACGTGAAAGAGGGCACTAGGGCAAGGAGAGATCAGAAACAAGCGAAAGAAATGGAGAGAGTCAGTCAGCTACAGAGAAGGGGAGAGAGAGAGAGCAAGAGTGAAAGAGAGTAATCATGAGGAAGAGACAAAGACAAGAAGAGATAATATTCCAAAAAGCTCAGTGGCGTGAGATGGAAAAGCAAGAGAGGTGGAAAAAAGAAATGAAGAGAGGAAGAGAGAGAGAGAGAGAGAGAATAACTGAGACAGAGAGGTCATTGGAACAAGGGGAAGCACAGAGAGTAAGAGGAAAACAGAAAGAGATAATATATATATATATGTATATATATATATATATATTATAATATAATAATAGAGGAACGAGAAAGAGACAGAGAAAAAGAGGTGGTGAGGTGCATTAGTGACCATCAAGCAGTCTAGACTACAAGCCTTACCGACATAACCCTCGGCTGCAGACCTCCTTTGAGGCGACCAGATCTGTCACTACAATCAAGCAATGGAAAAATTGTGTCATAACCTTGATCAAAGGATCCCTCATCAAGTTAAAATGAGTCCAGCAATAATGCACAGCCTAAATGATAAGCTGGACAATCTGATAAGGATCGGTGTATCAGCGCCTACAAGACAGTGTTCATACACAGCAGTTATGTGGACGTCACAAAGAGGCAGGCCAAAAAGTCACATGCAGTGTCTCAAGAATGATGTCCTGCCCCTTGTCCACTTTCCCACCCTGAAACTTGACCAGCAAGGCAACCAATCACAAACGAGTTAGCTTATAATAATAATAATAATAATAATAATAATACCCTTACTATGTTATTCTTGTTGTTTATTGAGCATGCTATCACGTTTAGCCATTCAATCGTGCTTCCTTTGCAGCAATTGTAAAGCACCTAGAAAGAGATTGAGTTCTCTGAGGGCGCTTTATCAAATGTATTATTATTATTATTCTATTTACATAGCACTTTCAGAGATCTTAATTTTTTCTAGGCACTTTAAATCGGCTGTAAAGGAGGCAATATCAAATGGTTACTAGAAACATGCACACTATCAACAAGCATAACGAGGTTAGAGGTGATATGCACAGTGTCAGGAAACATAAACTCACAACGAGCAAATCACAAAGGCCCACTAAATGCTGTGATAACAAGGTGCGTGTTTTGCTTTTTTTTTTAATGTCGTTAAGTTAGGGAATATCGTGAATTCTGTCGGAAGTGAGTTCCAGGCTTTTTGGGAGCAGACAAACTAGAGGCACGGTCTCCAAAAACATTTGAGGTTCGCACGGGAATGAAGGGACCTAAAAGTGAGTGACAGAACCTTGAAGTCGATACCCTGCTTGATTGGAAGACATCGCAGGTCGGTGAAAAGTGGTATGCTTGGGAAACTGAGATGCTCACGACAGACAATCATAGCGGCGAGTTTTGCACCAACTATATGGGCCTGATTGCACAGGCCGGTAGACCAGCAAGTAGTGAGTTACATAAGTCGAGATGGGATATCACAAATATATGGATACATTTGCATATAGTATCCTATCTAAGCAAACCCGAATCTTAATGTTATGTCACTAAAAGTATGCAGACTTGAGTGTAGAGCTGATTTGGTTGTCTAGTGAAAGGTTACTATGGAGCAAGACATATAGATGTCGTGCAGATGCATCAGGAAATATGCTCGCAAAGCCAATTTTCAGTGTAAATAATCCAAATTTCTGAGTCACACTTGGTTTGTCCATGATTATTAAGTTGGTTTTATCGTAATTCGATTTGAGAACGTTTGCTGCCATCCATGTGTGAATGTCAGCAATACATACTGCAAGGGAGTTGAGTGAATTCGACGTGTTGGAGGGCTGTGAAGGATCAAAGCAAAGGTACACTCGATTATCATAGAAGTGAGTGCCTAGGTTGTGCTTGGCGATCACATCGGCAAGAGGGAGAGTATAAACTGTGAAAAGAATGGGACCAAGCACAGATCCCTGAAGTACCCATATTTAAGTGATTCTTCGGATGATCTTTGTCCTTTCACATCAATGCTCTAAATAAGACGGAACAATAAAGTAAACCAGCCATCTCCATCTCTTGCCCCGCTAGTAAACACACAGGCTATGCAGAAACCTAGCAAACTCCCAGTTCCGGTCAGCATTTTCCTTGCCCCAGCAAGCTTGTCTTTTTTTTGTTCATGTGTGCTTTGCAAGCTTACCTGTGCATGATCCAGTGCATACTACTAGCCAGAGATCCTACTAACCGGTGGCTATGAGTGTCTCCTTGTTTGCTTTAGCATGCTGGCCTCAGCATGAAACTTGTCTGCTTTTGCATCCTTATCTAAGCATGATACCGTGAATGTACTAACCCTTGGCTATGGATTCTCTTGCAGCGAGTTGTAAAGCCCCAGGATAGAGATTTAGTTCTCCTGGGTGCAATACAAACGAATTATTATTATCCCCATCGAAATCAACTCGAGGATAGCTGACACAGCCAGATAAAAACTAATTTTCTACCACTGCCACATCGGAAATATTCAGCGACTAGATTGCAGCAGCTGACAGTAGGCATCAGCAGGTGCATGTCAAGCATGTATGCTTGCATGATTGAATCTGCTCATACGAGCTTGCATACATGCGAGCATGCATGGAAGAAACGGAACTAATGATCGATTCAGCTAAAGGAGGGCAATAAACTATAGGAGGGAGGGGGTAAAAATCACTGAGGGCAAAAGCCAATCAACCAACAGGAGGGAGAACAATGTAGACAGCATACTGTGACAGCCCTCAGGACGACCTGTCCTTGGGCTGGGTAGCGAGACCGAGCAACAAGCCTGCTGGCTCCAGCACTAAGCACTTTATTTCGTGCAAAATGTAGAAATTCGTGTTTTCCAATGGTCTTAGGTGACCCCTGTGAAAGGGTCATTCGACCCCCAAAGGGGTTTCGACCCACAGATTGAGAACCACTGCTCTAGACGACTGCCGGCATCGAGGGATCTAGCGCGCTCCCCTCCCCCCTCCCTGAACCCCTTATATTTATTCCATGCATGCGTTGTTTTTGAATTGTCGAGCCATTGGTCGTTCCGAGCCCACTAGGCAGTTGGCGGGCCAATGCATGGATTTGGGCAGGGCTGTCGAGTCATCGGCAGCCCTCCACCACTCGTGAGCCTTCGGCTGCTTAGGCAGCCTGAGCCCTCGTAGGGTCTCTGCCCAGTGTTAGCAGGCTGCACAGTCATATTCCTCACAGATACATAGAATTGGGCGCACACATATGGCTATACATCCAGTCGCACCAGCCAGACGGCGGGTCGAGAGCTCGCCGGTGAGCTTGGTGCATCAGCTTAGTTTGCATTAACGTCTCACCTGTCCTTTTGCGGGCTGGGAGATGCAGCAGCAGCAGCGGCAGTGGCGGCGGCTGCCGCTGCTGTGTTCCGCAGAGTGGCTAGCTCGGCTTCTTGCTTCTCAATGACTTCGACTAGTGTCTTCTTTTCTCGCTCGTAGAAAGCCAAAGCATCGGTCGACACTTGGCGAGCAGTATCTATGCGGGCGGAGCACATTTTGGAAAGTGCGCCCGCGCACATGCCAACGAGCTCGATCAGAGAAACGCTATAAGTAAACGAAGCACATGCACAGGTGCACGAGTCCTAGCGAGTTTCTACAAGGGTGTCTCGCATATAGTCACGAGGCGACCTTGCTGAGAGAGTGCACGAACACAGCATTCTAATCACGGAGAGGAGGCTTAAGCTATCCACATGCAAGACTGTTGCATAGATATGCTAGGAGCAACATGAAAACTAAGAGTGTCGTGACGTGAGGCTACGAGTCATGAGAATGCATAGACATCGACGAGTTCGCGAGGAGATAAGAGTAGCCATTTGGGCAGACAGTGCCTAAGGAGCAGCGGATTGCAGCCAATAGTCTCGTTCTCACCTATAGGGCCTGTAACAGCTTGGTACCGATTATGCAATGCATATCCATCTGTAACTCCAAAAAACCACAAGGACTAGGTGGGTGCTGCAGAGTTTTCTATAGCCCACTCAAAGCTTGAGAGGCTTTCGGTGCGCACACGGTATCCATTTTTCAGATTTTTTTCAGATTTTTTCAGATTTATCAGATTTTTGTTGCGCATGAGTTGCGGAAGTGAGACACACAGTCAGGACGTGCAACGAAAAAAGCTCCTGTTGCCGACGGTGGTCTCGAAGCGTAGGAATGTAGCACCTAATTTATCGTCAGCAGAGGACCCGAGGGCACTAGGAGGCTGAAACTGGCACAGCAAATTAGCTAGATAAAAAAAGAAGCCAAGCCGTGGCGGGCCTTGGTGGGTAAGTGTGAAAGTTTTGCTCCATAAAACCCTCGCTAGACTGATGCAGCAGCCTCGGTCCTATCTGAGTACGCACGAAGTGAGGCGCTAGTGCCTCGCTGCTTTCGCTAGCTCGGACAGCAGACGGTCTGCTCTGCAGCAATTGGACGCACACACGGTGGAGGAGCCCATTTGTGCGGCTCTTGCATTCCATGGATGCATAAATAAATAATAAATAAATACAAGCTGATTTAACAGCCTCTTTTTGTATAGTGACAGAACAGCCTTGACGGCTATCACCACCGCTTGCAGCGGCGATAAAGGATCGCCCACCACAGGATTCGAACCCACGACCTCGGGGCCGAGGTCGTGAAAAGCAACCGCCTTACCTAGTGAACCATTACGGCTCACCAATGCATTCGCCAAACCCTCCACAGGTGCCCCTGCTTCTGCTGCTACCGATCTTGCAGCACCTCTCATTCAGCTGCTCCAGCGCGGCAGCTTATTCGTCTGCTCACTTCCTTTGCTGCCGCTTCTCACACTCAGCAGCAAAGGTGCGCCACGACGTATAGCATACGGGCAGCATGGAATTGGCGCAAGCATGAGCCGGCAGAAGATCCTTCACTGCACCAGCAGGCAGCAGAGAAACTTCCGGTGCTGCATCCTCCCTACGCATAGGCTGCAGTGAATGGCTACAGCTGAATGGTCAGCCAGTCGTTCTCGCGAAGGTGTGCGAGACTTATTTCTGTGGCACGGGTGTTCTTGATGGCAGCTGTATTGCGCTGCCACCTGCATACCTTCGCGCACTGCAGCTGCTTCTACGTCTCCTTGGTCGTGCTTCCAGCCACTTTTTTGCTACTAGTATAATTCACAGCAGCTGTGAGCTCTAGCATTCGTTACTTACTTACGATTGTGTGCAAGGATTAAGTCAGGTGCATGCTTCACAGCATTTCATTTCATTCACAGGATTGACTCTGGAACCCGCAGCATGCGACTCTGAGAGCAGGTGGCCTTGCTTGTACGGCCTTCACTGCTGATGGAAGCAAAGCGAGTACATTAAATATCCTTCAAGTCTTTAGAAATATGTGCCGAAACAACTAGCCGTGTAGCAGCATTTGAACCTAGAGCATCCAAGAGCACACCTAAGACTATCGATTTTGGGTAAGAGCCGCCTCTCACTTTTACTTTTTTGCGTGAGATGAAGTCTGTTGGCTAACGCATGTGCACCGAAAGCGGCTTTGGGTTCGCTATACAAAACTCCAGGGTAACACCCACCAAGTCTTTGTGGAGGTACAGACGGAGATACATTACATTACCAGGGTGATAGGTTTTTAGAAGTCTCAAGCAGCATTTAATTACAGTCGTTGCACGTAAGCAACCGAGGTCATTTGTCTGCTTCTGTTCCAGCTCCAATGGGCAGTTTGATGACACGACTGGTTATCTACTTGAGTGTAACTGGTTGACCGGCAACCTTGCTGAAACTAATCTGGCCAAGCTAATGGCCGAAGCAGCCGAGGTTACTCAAGATGAGATCGCCAGCTGACAAGCCGTAGAGTGCACCTGCCGGGACTAACTTACAGGAAACTTACTTTGCATAGGAGGTTACATTCAGCAGCTGCTGGAAATTTGCCTCCTCCGTTAGATTGCCTGCAATTACTCAGAGCCCCATAGATTTCTCGAAAGTATTTCCAGCCTGCTTTGCAGGTCCATGATAAGAAATCGACCACAGCTAACACACTCATCACGATACCCACCATCATCCCACCTACTCCATTCGCCCAAGTGAAAGTCGCTGCCGACAAGAGCCAACTCCGTGAATTGACGATCGCACGATGCCGCCAGCCTGCATGCCTCGAAGCTCGCGCAAGCACTTCCAGACACACAAGCAGCGCTGCGTCAGGTCGGAACCGGTGCGTGCGCGACGACGGCACTCGGGGGGGGGACGCAATGCATGGCATTCCGAACCTTCCATGATGGCCCCCATCGACGATTGGAGAGACGACAGCTCGTCCTGGTGTCGAGCTCGAAGCGCCTCCAGCTCTTCGTCCTTGGAGATGGCGCTGATTGCCAGCTGCGACTGAGAATCCTCGACCTGCCGCCCGAGAGCGGCGAGCTGCTCCCGCAGGCGAGCGTTCTCCTGCTCCAGCTTCGCAGCGTCGGCATGGTACTTTTGGCTTTCAGCTGCAAACGGGCGAACGAGCGCGCTCGCACCGCTCACTGCAACGACCGGGCGATGGTGAGCATTGCCGCACACGCGCGCAGGCACTCCACTGGGAGCAGGCAGGCACTCCCACCGCGTGCGTGGGCGTGCCTGCGAACGCGGCTGCACTGCCCTAGCGCGGCGGCACGCCAGACACGGCGGCACGCCAGACACGGCGGTGCTGCATTGCGTGACAGGAAGCGAGTTCGGAAGTGTACAACAAGAGACCAGATTTCCCGACAGGTTCACGAACCCTGGTTTGGCCCAGTGGTTAAGGTGCTCGCTCCGACCAAGGTCTTGCCGAGAGCAGAGATTAAGTTCTCTTGGGGTGCTATACAAATGAATTATACATTTTTTTTAGAGCTGAAACGTGAGCAGCAGTCTGTTGGAAAAGTGCTTGCAGAACGATGCCGACCACCAGATGCCACATGGCAGCTGACAGAATGATGACAACATGAGCCACACTGTGGGCATGCCAACAATCTCCACGATGCCTGCACTGGAATGGCAGGCATCGCAAGCGCAAATGCATTCTGTGACAAGCCTAGGCCTGGCAGCAGACTCAAGCAACTTCAAGATAAGTGATAGCATAATTGAGTTAACCCCATAATGCTTCATTGGCCTCTGTAGGGCAGAAGCACCCACCTTGCCTGACCAGCCAGAGAGGCTTGACAATGGCACGGTTGTTACACTTTCGCAACCTCAGCACCCAACTAAAAGACAGAGGGAGTGGCTATCTTAAACAATGCCCAATAGCAATAGCCTAATAGGATATGGGAAGCTTACTCAAAGCAGAGCAGGGGGAGCATGGAAATCTGTAAGAGGCATCTGAGAATTTTAAAAGGGTTAAGCTTGACCCGAGCCGATGACCACTCATTGCTGGCAGAATGCTCTTTTTTCTCGGCTTCAAAATTGAGAGAGAGAGGGAGGAGGGAGAGAGAGAGAGAGAGAGAGAGAGAGAGAGAGAGAGAGAGAGAGAGAAAGAGAGAGAGAGAGAGTAAGAGAAACAACATATTTGGTGAAACACTTTCGGTTTAGCTGTGAATAAAGCTTGGTACCAAACGTCTGCACACGCACAGATGCCTGGTCCCTTCCCTTTACTATGCCCCTTGGACGCAGCAGCGGCTACGCGCAGTAGTGCCAGCGGCCAGCAGGAATCTGGTGGCTCTTCGTGAGGCGGCCGGCCGTTCTAAGCTGCCGCAGAAGAGCAAAGTCTGGCAGACTACCTTCACATGCCTAGCAGAGCTCGGCTGCACTAGGTTGATACTCTGGCTATTTACATCGGGTCAACGGTCACACCAAGCAAATTCATCAACCTCTCTCCCACAATCCAATGAGTCGGCAGCAGCTAACCAACAAGACACAAGACGAGCAACGACCGAGGTGGTACACCAATGCCTGCAGCAGCTACGAGCCTATGGCAGCCTGCCATCACTCAAGGGATGCCGGCAGCAGCACAACCATCTCCACCACTCAAAAAACGATGCCCGGCATGCTCATCCTGCTGCGGGCCAGCGTGCCACGCTGCTGCTGCATCAATGCGGTACGGCACCACTGTGTGGCGGACACAGCACGTGGCGCCCCGAGCCCGTGTGCTGGGCAATCCAGCTTTTCGGGCCTCCCTCGGCACTCGCTCTCTGGGACACACACACACACACACACACACACACACACTCACACACACACACACACACACTCACACACACAAACACACACACTCCCTCACACACAAGCACAAACAGGTTGGCCCGTGCCGACGCGCGGGAAAAGAAATGCCGAAACTCACACTCCTTCTGCTTGTATATGTCCATAAACTTTTTGCGCTGCAATCCAAACTCAGCCTCCTTCTCTTTGAGAAGCTTAGTCAGGGCATCCACCTGGTGCTGAGGAGAGACTTCGGCATTCGGACTCTGACCTGCACGGACAGGTGCAAATGCAGCAAAAGCGTGAAGTGACAGCAAGACGCAAGACGCAGGAGTCGATGACACAGCGCAGTTGCAAAAGCATGTAAATCAATGCTCCTAATTGGAGAATGACCCGTGTGGGACCAGCAGAGCAGCTGGCAGAGATCAACGAATGGTAACAAGCTAACGAATTGCATACATGAAAGAACTTTCAATGACCTATAGTGCCCTATTAAATCGCCCACTGGTCGGCAGTCCCTGAGAGCTGATCACTCAAGCACGGAGGGGGACTGGGCAAGCACTGGAAGACTGAACTGAAATCAGTGACTCTAAGGTGAACAGCACGTGGAGCCGAGCTAATATTCATTCTATCATTCACTCTCTCAAACTTGCTCAAAAAAGGTCCACCTGGCATGCACAGCCCTTCCCGCTAGGGTCAGCAGTCAGCCCATCAGAAAAATTAATAGATATTCCGACATAGGCAATAGAAAGTTGAGAATTCCTTTATGGGGCTGCTAAATAGTTTAAGGCAAATCTAAAACTTCATTGTTTACTACATTTTCTTCTTCCGTGCACAGCACCAAACAAAAGGGGAAAAAATGAAACAATAAGCATCTGCTATGGCCATCAATTGGCCACGTCCCATCAATAAAAAACATGGTAATCAGCATAGAGTAAGCCAAGTGTTAACGACCCATGGCTCCTAGTTATGCACGGTCATCCTCATCTCCATTAAGACTTGCTTCCACAAGTTCTGTTCTTAACTAATTGCAAGACATTTGTGTAAATGCTTAACAAGCTCCAAGGGCTTGATTTTCAGTTTATTTTGCATGTTTTTCTGCACTTAGTAGGCTAACCAAGGTAGCATAAGCACAATTTGGAACATGTACTACATCCTCACATCCATCTTACTTTGTGGTAGTATTTTTTGCAGTTGTTTTTTAAAACTCGACAAAATTTCGAATTTCTTTTAATTCGCAGTTTGGGAATTTTTTAGGCCAGCAGCATAGATCCCATCGTTCTCTTGCTCGAGAGTCCCATCAGAAATACTTGCTACACAGACTTCAAATTGTTGCACAGGCTCATCTGACTCAACCTACCTGTTCCTCACAGCATTCGGTGTGTCCATTACAATTGTTCTTTCAATGCTCATGCGTGCTGACACTGCCATGCTATGACTAATCAATGACATGCTTCCTTTCCAGCATATTTGAAGTGCCTAGAAAGAGATATAGTTCTCATTGTACCCTATATAAATATCTTATTATTATTATTAAGTCGTTTAGACTTTCGTAAAACCAGCCTCAAGTCCTTATATATAGGAGAAAAATGGTATACTCTCCTCCTTGCCAATGTGACTGATAAGCAAAATCTAGGCTTTCACTTCTATGTGGATGACACTCAGTTGTACCTTTGCTTTGATCCCTCCCAGCCTTCAAGCACCTCAAATTCTCTAAACTCACTAGCTGCATGCATTGACGACATCCGCACATGGATGGCAGCAAATTTTCTAAAACCCAACGATGATACAATTAACTTACTAGTTATGGGCAAACCCAGTGTGATCCAGAGATTGGAAAGGCTGACTCTCAAAATTGGCTCTGCCAGCATATCTCCAGTTGAATCAGCTCGAAATCTAGGTGTCATGTTCCAGAGTGACCTTTCGTTAGACGACCACATCAGCTCCACAATCAAGTCTGCCTACTTTCAGCTACATAACATTGCTAAAATTCGGGCTTGTTTAGATAAGGATACCACATCCAAGTTGGTCCATACATTTGCGACATCACGTCTTGACTTCTGTAACTCACTGCTTGCTAGTCTACCGGCACGTGCAATCAGATGCTTATAGCTGGTGCAAAACTCTGCAGCTAGGCTTGTCTGTCGTGAGCGTCACAGTTGCCACATCACACCACTTCTCACCGACCTGCACTGGCAACCAGTCAAGCAATGCATCGACTTCAAGGTTTTGTCACTCACTTTTAGGTCCCTCCATTGTTTGGCTCCAGCCTACGCATCAGATCTGCTTCCCCATCAGGCTAAGTATCGCACCAACTGCTTTTCGGAATCTAACTGTTAACCTAGACCTCGTACAAACCTCGAATCCTCTGGAGACCATGCATTTAGTTCGTATGCTCCCAAAGCCTGGAACTCACTCCCGACTTGCGTCACAACATCCCCCGACTTGACCACATTTAAAAATAAATTAAAAACGCACTTATTTATGACAGCATTTAGTGGGTCCCTATGATTCGTACTTTATGTGCTTATGCGCGTGGACACTGTTGCATGCTGCCACTGACCACACTTACATGCTGGCCCTGTGCATGTCACCGCTAAGCATGTTATTCATGTTTATCAAGCATGATAGCACTCACCATTCGACGTGTTTCCTCTGCAGCAAATGTAAAGCGCCTAGAAAGAGATTGAGTTCTCTGAGGGGGCTTTATCGAGTGTATTATATATGTAATATATAAATATAAATAAATATATATATATATACCATTTTTCTGTACACAGCACCATGAAAGTCCCGAGCAGTACAAATGCTATCTATAATAAGCTTCAGCTCTTCTGCATTATGCGAGATACGGTAAGGCACTTCTTCGTACTGCATCCACAGAAACGGCGCTTTGGGATAGCGGTTGGGCCCTCGCCTGTTCGCGGCATTATGAGCAATTGTTCCACTACGGCTCGGCCGGGCAGTATGCCGACAAGGCATGTTGCTTGAACATTAGAAGTCAGCTACGCTGCGGCATTCTGAAAAAAACATGACTTTATGCAGACAGAGGTCAAGGCTAGGAGCGTAGGACGAGTGCGTTACTCGCTTTCCTCGGAGAATAAGTCGTTCGGCGGCGTAGCCCGCAACAGGAATCGATAGCGCTTTGTACATTTACATTTATATATATATCCATGTCCGGCATATTTCTTACTGCAACTCCGTAATGGGAAATTCTCACAGTCTATGTACGGCTCTAGAACGTGTCCGGTAGGTCAAATGAGTACATACAGTAGGAGCGCCGCGAAAACCCTGGAAACAGTAGGGTCAGGGATAGACAAACAGGTGCCGCCGTGGCAATCGCCGGCAGATTGACAACGTGTCCGATGAATCAACGCACAGCTAAAGAGCTGGATAGCTTGTAATCAAGCTAAACTTACCGGCAGAGCCGACGGCCGGTGCATCTTCCATCATCGAAAGTAGCCCTTTAAACTGCCGACAGCAGCCGACTCATCCCCCGGGCAACCTTCGAGCGGTCCGCTCTACCGGATATCTCAAACGTCTACCACGAGAAGCTCGACCTCAAGAGATGCGAGCTGCTTTGCTGCAGGAACGTCGTTCGAGAGCAACGGTGGACACGTCGTCATGCAGCTTTGCAGCGAAGACGAAATGGTAACGAAATGTCCTGCCTAGGTCAAGCTTTACCTCGCCACAGCGCCGCTGCCCCCGCCCTTTCCGCTGCCAGTTACTTCGCGACGAGGTCCTTCTCCGGCTTTGATGTGGATTACTGCAGGGGGCCCCAGCCGTCGTTCTCTAAATGCTTATCTCACACTTAAAAAGTAAAAGAGAGAATGCGACGAAGCTCTGTGAGGATTTTTTCGCTGGCAGTACTCTAAAAGAACAGGCCATTCGTGGCCATCTCTATCGTAAGTGGCTGCACCACTTTCCCGGCGAAACACTGGGTGGCGTGCATGCTGAAAGCTTCATCCCGGCGTGGCCAACGGAAACATCGGAATGTTATTGGTGATCCTCCCTGGCTTAGTAAGCTACGCGACGAGAACGCGCGGAAGTATCAAGTTCTCTAACAAAATCAAAGCTTTCATTTCCATGCCGATTACGCACTACTGTAGCGTCGCGCTAGCCTTCGCTTAATTTTAAGCGCGAACAAGAATTGCTCGGCGGGGAAAAACTCCTTTGTCCCGGAGCAGTGAGGCAGTCTAGTGAGAAAACAAGAGCTTAATAGCGAGCCAGGAAGCTCTGGGACCAGCGGTAGTGGCTACCCGCAGCAGCGGCTGATTGCTGTTGGCTGGCCTGTCAACCTTAGCCATAACTCTCGCCCAAAAAGAATCGTCTGGAACGTTTCCGGCATTCATGCTGGACTGGGTTGCCCATCCGGGTGCTGAGCGACGGTACCGTAATGGCCCACGGTGCCAGGCCCGTTACCACTAAGCTCTAGCCCCATTGTCTCAGCTAGGTATTTAAGAGTCGAGCGAGCTCGCTCCGGGTCTTCTGTTCGGCTCATGCTCTCTCTTCGACTTGGTTTCGACCCATCGCCGGTAGCTGCCGGACTCGTTTCTCTGAAAGTGAGGGAGCAGGGCGGGCTTTCAGCTACTTAGCACTGCAAAAGTTCGGGCCTGCTTAGACAAAGATAGAGATCCAACTTGGTCTATACATTTGGTGACATCCCGCCTTGACTTATGAGAAATAACACTTGCAGGCCTGTGCTTTAAGGCGCATGCACTTGGTACACAACACAAGAGGCTAGGCTTATCTATCGTCGCAGTAGCCACATCGCACACCGCTTCTCACCGACCTGCTGTGTCTTCCCATAAAGCAGCAGCTTATCAACTTTAAGGTTTTTCACTCACCTTTAGGGCCCTTCTTTATCTGGCACCGGCTTACCTATCAGAACTTCCAATCGATCTAGGCACTGTAATACCTACTCTTTTGACTCACGTCGTTTAGCTTTCCCTCAAACAAATCTCAAGCCTTTGCCACCCGTCGCTTTATTTCATGTGCTCCCAAAGCCTGGATCTCAATCGCAACTGACGTCGCGATATCCCTTGACTTGAAATGTAATAAGAAGTTAAAAATCCACCTTATTCCTTACAGCATTTGTTGGGTCCCATTGAATTGTCCTTTTTATATTTATGCCTGCCGACGCTGCACGTCTTATCACTAACCATAATTTAAGATGCTTCGCTACAGAACACGTACACTAAAGCCCTCAACTGGGTACCCATACCCATACCTACGCCAATACCCACCCATACCCATGCGTACTGGTTGGGTGTGGGTGGCGTCTGTAATCTTATGGGTGGGTATTGGCCTGCCTTATAAAAAATCCCACTTAAGGGTGCCTTTAGGAGTTCAGACGCACGAATCTGCCGGAAGTTTCGGAGTCAAAAGCGGAGCTTTCGGCCGAGTTTCGGTCCGATCCACCAGAATCGGGTGTACAATGTCAGCATCGGGACGACGTGCTTTCAAAGTTCAAATCGAAATTGCCCAATACGTCCGAATCACGATGAACACCGACACCTCCACGATCGAGTGCAAGCTGAAGAAGAAACCGGCTGATGGCGAGACGCCTCCGTATGTGACCCGAGACAGCATCGCTGGCAAGAATAAGGCGATCTGGAAACGGGTGTGGGTATGGGTTTGGATATGGTTTTGTATATGGATGGTCTGGCGACCGATCTTCTGGCCAATGGGTGAGCTCGGGCAAGGATGTCCATGGTACCCGCCCACATGGCGATTGAGGGCTCTGCCGTATAGTGCCTAGAGAGAGATAAAATGCTCAGAGAGGGCTATGCAAACATATTGTAATTGTCATTATTATTATTATCGAGTGCGGGATACGCAATGATGTTCCTTTGTTCTCAATACTGGTTGTTGGCAGAGAATTAAGTACTTTTAAGCTAGGTATCCGTTCTTCCTAACATTTCATCCGAATTACAGTTAAAGTAGAGGGAGTAACTTTCCCTGCCGCCCTGCTCAGTTATACGGACTCGGACCGATCGCGTCTGGCGTTACTCGCACAGCTCGTTGTGGTCCAGGTCGAGTGACATCTTCTGGGTCGGCAGCACGAATAGACAATGTGGAAGGCTTTTAAGGAGAGCGGAGCTCCACAGATGTTCAGTGAACGTTTCTCAAGCTAAAACGTGCACTGTGATGCTCCTGGGCGCTTTTTATTGCTTTATATTTTTAGTGCTTTTTATTTTTATTTTTATTGCACAAAGCGCCCAGGAGCACGTGCAAGACTGCTATAACTTACTAAAGAGAAAGGCAGGCAGTGACCGGCGGAGAGGCTGGCAGGTCGCTCGGCTGACCTTATTCAAGTAAAAAGAGATTCTCACCTGGTGACCCTATTCCATCTCCTCTCTAGTCTTCACTATTGGGTAAACTTATTCCAGCCGTAAATCAGGCTTTTAGTGCTTCCCTAGATCATGGGGTTTTTCTAAAGTCTCTTAAATCGGCCACCCTTCGACCAATACTCAATATGCCTAGATTGGCTTCAGATGACTAGAAATCTATCTCCCAGTCTCCCTTCTTTTTCAAAAATTACCAAACAGATTGTGGCTAAGCAGCCTGTTAAACACACTGACAAGAATGAATTTTCAGAAAAAATTTGGTCGGATTCAAGCGACCATACTCCACTGGTGCTATAATAATAATAATACATTTAAGTAGCCCCCTCGGAGAACTTAATCTCTTTCTAAGCACTTTACTGGATAGAAGTGAGATGCACAGAGTCAACATATAAATATAGTTGATTTCTTCTAAATGTCGACAGGTCAAGGGATGCCATTATAGTTAGGCATTCAGGTTTGTGAAAGACACTAGGTTCGCGATTTTTCTATGACTAAAAGTAAGTTTTATTGTGGTTATTTCATTTGAGAAAGTTTGTCTGTCAACCTGTGTCCTCTATGTGACCTATGACATCCTAAGCAGCCACGAAGGCGATAATTCCACACCCTGGTTCTGCTCGCTCTGTCAGCTGCGTTTGAGACTATTAATTGTAATACCCTACTTTAACGATCGCGATCAACAATCGTTCTGGCAGAAGATCAGTTGGCGCGGTTGAAATATCAGTTGTTCGATCGAGTTCGATAGTGTCGTGTGGCTGTCAAGTCTCATCCACTAGAACAGTCACCTGGAGAGTTCCACAAGGGTCTATTACTGGTTCTTTGCTGTTGTTCATTTATGTCGAGCCACTGGAAAAAAGTGAATCGGGCCAAGGTTTCGGCTACCACTGCTATGCCGACGATAGCCAGCTATATTTGTCAGTTTAGCCGTCGAAATCCTCTGCAGTGATTGATAAACTGAATCCTCGCCTTGCAGACATTTGATCCATGATGTCGGCCAATTTCCGTAAAATAAGCGATGGTAAGATGGAACTGCTACTCATAGGACACCCCAAGCGTGCGGCCGGACTAGGAGCCTTTGCTCTTCTAATAGGGGATGCTGTAATGGTACCTTCATCATGCACTCTTTTTTATCTTTGATAACTGCTCAAAGTTTGAAAGCTTCATTGAGAAGACCGCTTCCACAGCAAGCCATCGCGTTCCATCCCCGTCCAAGATGAGAGACTATCTACCACGATGGCATTCTAAAAATCGTAATAGCTTCCTGGTTCTGTTTAGTCTGGACTACAGCAATTCAGTTTTGGCTGGGCTACCAAAAAAGCGATTTTTAAAAGCCTCTGCAGCTGGGATAATTATTGCAGCTCGGCTAGCCAACAAATCCCAGAGGTTAATCCATGTGTCTCCCCTGCTGTAGGAGCTGCGATTGCTTCCGGTTGATAAATGGATACCAAGCAAAATTCTCACTCTGACCCAAAATGCCACATCACTTGGCTCCTTCATACCTAGCTGAACTTCAGCGCCAGCTTCAGCCTGCTCGTGCCCTCAAGTCCTCTACTGACAATAAATTAGCTGTTCCATTCCTTTGTTTAAAGACCGTTGGATACACAAGCTTTTGGTCTCCAGTTCCTAGACTGTAGAACTCACATCCACAATTTTTACGCAATGACATCCACTCTCTAGCTGCCGACGGGGAAAAATTCTTCTCAGCCTTTCTGAGCGGCTGCTCGCTTCCACGATACTCACTTCCCCTATCTTAGCTATGCCTCTCACTTGCTCTTTATTGACGATGTCATCTTTAGAGATAAAATCCAATAGCTACCGGCTGCTCACTGGAAGCCGCGTAGGGTTTGAGTGTTTTGGAATTTGTCCTGCAAAACACCCTTTTGGTCTTTGAGTAGTTACAGACGGAGATAAATTACAAGGCAAGTGTGTGCGGCAAAAAAACTTTAGTTCACGAGTCCAAACATTACTCGTCATTTTCGATAACCTTTTCAAAGTGGTTGCCTTTGACTACCGAGGTAGTGGGCTCGAGCCCTGCGACATAAGTGAAGCACCTGGATAGAGATTAAGTTCTTTTGAAACGCTATACAAATGAAGTACATATATTTCTATGGTTAAAGCCAGAGGTTATGGTGTGTTGGGTTTCTAGCGCAGGCCTGCTAAATAAAACTTTACTGCAACAGGAAAACGACAAACGCCAATGCCTAGGTAATACGTACTAGGTGAACTTACGGCCAAGAAACTTGAAAGGTCTGCAAGCGCCATCTGGCCAAATGGCTTAAAGGGAAATTCACTGACAACTCTTACCATACCTAGTCGCATACTTTTGTGACTTAAGCATACATGTTTATGGAGGATAGCAGTGCTGCCCAATATCTCGAGGGCAAGCTAATCGAGAGGCAGTTGCTGCTAATTTCTGCTATGCACCGAAGCTTCGCTCTTGATCTTATGTCAGTTATTTGGCCACAGCTGTTTTCCTGTCAATGACCTGAGAGAGGTAAGGACTAGACGGTTCCAGTTATCTAGCAGCAGACAAACCTTAGTTGCTCACCCGGTCTTTTCGGAAGCAATGCAGAACTTCCTGCCACAGGACTCAAAAAATCTAAGACCTGGGCGTAAAGGGTGGTCACCTTACTGCCAAGATAAATCCCCATGTTTAATTTTTAAGAAGCTAAAGCTGCCGTTCACTGCTTAATAATAATAATAATAATAATGATAATAAATACTACCTGATTTACCAGCCTTTTTGTATAGCGACAGACGAGCCTTCACGGCTATCACCACCGCTTGCAGCGACAATAAATAATCACCCATCGAAGGATTTGAACCCACGATCTCGGGACCGAGGTCGTGAAAATCAACCGACCTTACCTAGTGTGCCATCACGGATTGCAAACTGATACACGGAAGTGGCATGCATGTTAAAGTATGAACGGAAACGGCTGAAGTTTTAGCTTAGGGATTAGGTGCTCGGACTTTACGCCCAAGGTTGCTGATTCAAATCCTGCAGCAAGCAACCCTTTATTTCCCCAAAGCGAACGGTTGATATCCACCAACACTCTTCTACCACTATATATTAATGTCGATGACGCCACCGAACTCTAACTTAAATTAATTAACTAAAGAAACTTGGGCTGAACTGCAGGTTTCTGAAGACGCAAGTTGATATCTCCGTACTAGCTTGGCTAAGCTCAGGCAAAGGGATGACAAAGTTTGCAGACGTTTTTGGTCAGCATTTGACGGAAGAAAACTCACTGCCTTCTAATTTATACTAAAAGAAATCATATAGGATTTATCAAAATAAAAATAAAAATGTATAACAATCCTAGTGAATTTTTGAAAAGGCAGGAAACCAATCGTAATCAATGCCAAAGCCAGAGTCGTCATGCGGTTGCTCATTTCGGAGCTTTCTGCATGAGATCAGCATGGAAAGTGTAACCGCGTGCTCGAAGCTTCAAAGATTCGAGCACATATTGCTGGACCACCCGAGGCTGTAGAGGACCGTGGACAGTTGCACCGGATGCAACGTTAGCAGAGTCCGTAGCAATGACGTTGTCCATAAGATTCTTGATGCCCCTCAGTCTGACAACATGGCCGTCGTAGTCATTGAGATGGCACGAGACGTCGATTACATCGTCGTCCCACTTCACAATACCCATGGGATACCAAAACTCATCGAGGATTGTGTGGTTCCTAACGATCGGTCGGCTCCTTAGCCAGGCCTCGCTTGCTTGAATGTGCCGGCTCACGTAGACAATCCTCCAGTAGGGATCGCCGACGTGCAGTACGATAAAGTGAGTGCCGTACACGGAGAAATCGAGGCTGGGAGCGTAGGTGACGCCCACCGAGTGCCCGACACTAATGTAGTACGGATAGCGGTAGGCGACGAACGGCGTCCCGCCGCGTAGGTGATCGCCTTCGAAGGAGAACTCGTGGTTAGCGACCTGCTCGTGCACAAACGAACAGTCACCCGAGTCGATGCCGCATCGCATGACGCGTAGAGGATCGAGGCTGTATGTCAAGTAAAGGCTGCCGTTGACGTCCGCTGGGATCCAGTTGATCTCGGTTCGCTGCAGCTGGACGCCTGGCAGCTTCAGCTTTTTCTTCTGCCGCTTGTCCCAGTTCCACAGGTGCATGCGACCGCCAACCTCGTCGCGGCTGTCCTTGTCGAATATCCATGTGTGGAAAAGCAGCAGCAACTCATTGCCGACCTCCACCAGTCTGGAAAAACAATACGCATGCACTGATGCTAAGAGCCAAACGTCCCAGTACATGATAAACTGAATGCATGCCCTGCAGACATTCGCTCCTGGATGTTGGCGACTGTAAACTAAATGACGATAAAACTGAACTCCAACCTATTGGCGATGCTGTAGTGTAACCTTCATCACGTGCTCGAAATTTAGGTGTCCTCTGATAACTGCTTACATTTTGAGTTTCATTAGGAAGACTGCATCGACAGCTAGCCGTCACATTGAAGCCCCGTCTAAGATAAGGGTCTGCCTACCGTGGTGGCTTGCTAAAAATCTAACAAGCTCCTGATTCTCTGTCTAGGCTGAACTGTTGCGATTTTGTCTTACGTGGGCTACCAAAAAAAGCAATCACGCATCTGAAGCTGGGAATGGATATGGCTGCAAGGCTAGTAAACAAGTCCCCGAGGTTCTGCTATAGGCCTTCATTCCCAAAAAAAAGCTGCGATGGCTCCCTGTTGATCACAGGATACGGGGAAATTTTTTAAAACTGACCAACAAGGCCAGCCACGGCTTTGCTCCTCCATACCCAGCTGAACTGCTGCAGCAGTTTCAGCCTCTTCGTATCTTCAGGTCCTCTATTGACTATACATCAGACCGTTGGCAACAGAAGCTTTAACTATGCAGCTCCTAGACTGTTGAGCTCACATCCACAATTCTTATGCAACGACACATACAACTTCGCAGATGCTGACTGGCAGATCCTTCCAGCCGTCCGAGCTGATACTCCCTTCTTCGATGCTTCGATGCTACTCTTCAACTGTCCTCCTGACTCAGCCATGCTTAGCATGATGGCTACTGCTGGCCACTACCGAAAACCACTTAATAGTAATAATAATAATGCACTTCATAAAGCGCCCTCACATAACTCAATCTCTTTCTAGGCGATTTATATTTGCTGCAAAGGAAACACGATCGAATGGTGAGTGGTATTATGCTTGATAAGCAACATGAATAACATGGTTAGGGGTGACATGCACAGGGTCAGCATGCAAATGCAGTTAGTGGCAGCATGCACAGTGTCAGCCTGCATAAGCACATAAAGGACAAATCACAGGGACCCACTAAATACTAAATGCTGTCGTTTTTTTAATGTGGTCAAGTCAGGGGATGTTGTGACGCAAGTCGGGAGTGAGTTAATGTAATGAAACGTATCTCCGTCTGTAACTTCACAAAGTCATAAAGACCATGTGGGTGTTACGCAGGAGAGTTTTGTATAGCGCACTCACAGCCTAAGCGGCTTTCGGTACGCATTCGGTAGCCAACAGACTTCGTCTCACGCAACAAAGAGAAGTGGGAAGCATAGCAGAGTCAGGAGAGCAGTTGAGGTAGCGAGTAGCATAGAAGTAGCAGCTCAGGACCGCTGAAAAGGATGAGCCATAGTCGGCAGTAGGAGAGTAGTTACGTTGCGTAAGAATTGTGGAAGCGAGTTCCACAGTCTAGGACCTGCAGAGCTAAAGCTTCTGTCGCCAACTGTCTTTAAGCAGAAGAATGGAACAGCTAATTTATTGTCCACACAGGACCTGAGGGCATGAAGAGGCTGAAACTGAGGCAGCAGTTCAGCTAGGTACGAAGGAGCCAAGCCGTGGCGGGCCTTGTGGGTCAGTGTAAGAACTTTGCTCTGTATCCGTAGCTCAACCGGCAACCATCCTAGCTCTTTTAGCAAAGGAGACACGTGCTCAAACCGCTGGGACTTGAAGACTAGCCTTGCAGCCATATTCATGGTCCGCTGCAGTGGCCTAATAGCTTTCTTTGGCAGCCCAGCCAAAAGGGAATTACAGTTCCAGGCTTTGGGAGCATACGAATTTAAGGCACGGTCTCCAAAGGATTTGAGGTCTGTACGAGATATAGGTAAACAGTTAGTTTCCGAAAAGCAGGAGGTACTGTGCCTGGCCTGGTGGGGGGGGGGAGTAGCTTAGACTTTTAGCACACTCATGGCCTTTGTGGAGTTACAGATGGAGATATATTACATTGCATTACATGTGATGCCTGTGGAATCGGTTTCATTCATCGCTGCACGTACGGGGATAGAGGCATCTACCGTCCATTGTGCCTACCTGGAAGGTTGGCTTGCTTCTTGCATCCGACCTACTCCTACCTTTGTCTGCCAGAGAACTCTGACGAGTAGACGATGATGGCAATGATGAAGCGATGCGTCGTGAGCAGTTGAGTCAATTTTAAAAACAGGGCCACACAGGTGGTTCTTTAGCCAAGCACGGTAGAACCATGCTTGAAGATGATCATTGGACGGGTGACGGTAATGTGTTGCATACAGTTGATGGACTGCATGAAGTTATCCAATGCATGCAAGCAAGTGCATTTGTACAAACACATGCACAATCCAGACAGCAGACTAAACAAATTGTAGAGCAGCAAGCTCAGCTTCTAAAGAGGCCGTCAAGGAGCGCTGACGTGGTAATAGGAGTTCCAGGTCAAGGTCGAAAAAGCACTGAAAAAAGTCACAACAGCCAAATTATGACAGCCCTTGAGATTCTTAGCGGTTCCTGAATTACAACTTATAGGAGCCGGATAGTCTGTAGCTCAAAAACATAAGCTAGATATCTTATGTACGAGTCAGTCAGTTGTGCTCTGGACTGCGAACGAGTCAGTGTGACGCTGGGCTTCTAGTCAGTGAGTTATAAGACATGGCTGACACTGTATAGACGTGGCCCTCAGTGGCTATCAAGTACAATGCAATAGGTAATCGGATATGGACTTTCATGTTAAGATACGGGTGCTCTTTATTGGTACGGGCTCTGCTACCGTCAGAAAACCTGCTTGTGTCAGGCAGAAACTACGACTCTTTAGACTCGTGCTTCGATGCCCCAGATTCATCGGTAGTTTTCATGCTCTGGCAGGAATAGCAAAACTACAAGGGCCGCGCTTCCCCCCCAGGCCTTTAGTGCAGAAGCCGAAATAGCACGTTTATAGCAAAACTCCGTGATGGGTGGAGAAAATCCCTCAAACTTCGAGAGAACGGCACCGATTATGACGACTTAGTAATGCTTGCCTGAGAGGTATACCCAGTCAAGTTGACTTGGTTTGTCGCTGCCCATTCCCTGAAAAGAATACCCTAGTTTGTCTGGTCAGGTGCCCATTGTGTGTGGGATCAGAAAACGTGCCCATATTTAAGAGAGCTGGTGGCATAGCTTAAGTCAGAAGATCACAGGCTGCTGTGGTTGGCTGGATAGGAGACTGCCCGAAGCCATCGCTGTCACCGAATTCCAAACTCAGCATCCAAACAAGGTTCTACCTAAAGGTAAACTATTTTAAGCTACTGAAACACCATTATACACTGAGCAGTGTCAAAATTATTAGTCTGATGCTGAATTTCGATATTTCTACCATAAATTAGTAATGTGAGTCACGCATCCGTCTACGGCATCCAGACGCATAGCAAACGTCTGCTGTTGTTGCTAAAATGTTTAGTAAACCTATCTAAAACCCTCACAGTGCACGATAGCTGAAACAATAGAGCTGTATCTTAGAATGACTAAGGATAGGCAGTGCGATGATGCACGGAGCTATTGGTACGAATGAAGAGGTAACCGAGTGCAATGAAGCTCTTGGGTTAATACTTTGCAGCCAACGTAAAGTGCCTAGAAAGAGATTTGAGTTCTCCGAGGGCGCTATAACAAATGTATTGCTATCATTATCAGTCGAGGCAGTCCAAATCACCGGCTTCTACGGCAAGTGCGGCGAGCCACGTGAATCGTGCCCATGCACCAGGCAAGGCAAAGCAGCACTGGGAATGTAAGGTACGGCGGTGCACTGCCAAGGCCACTCCACCAAAAGAAGCACGACACCTCACCGGAGGCAATTTCCTATGGAAGGCAGGAGAAAGTCGGATACCAGCAGCAGACTCACGGGCGAAGTGGCGCTAGTTATCGAGGACGGTGGAGTTGGGCAAAGCAACGGTACCTTGGATCCATTGCACCGTCGCTCTTGTAGGAGAACATTATGTTCGTCGTTGTCGGTATCCCGACCAGCTCCCCGGGCTCTATGGCCGCGTAGTTCTCCCTCATGCGCACGTGGTACAGAAAGTTCTCCTGCCACGTGTTCTTCCAGCCAAAGTTGATTTCGTTCCTGCTGCGGTTCGCCCTGCGGAGTTCCTTCTTTCGGAACTCGTACTGAGCTAGCCATACGCGCTGGACGAGCAGCAGCTCGTTCTGCCGCCGGACAAGTGCCGGTACGGTGGCGAAGAACTGGCACTCGTTGAAGTCGTCCTGGAATATCTCGCGCACATGGTCGTCGACCTCGGGCGAGAAAGACTTGACCAAGGACCACACGACGAACGCCGAGATTTCGCCTTTGCGCGAACCGATTTCGGCGTCGTCGCGGAAGATCATGCCGTGCAGGAGCTGCCTCCTCGCCAGCTCTCCGTCTCTCGTCGGCGGCGGCGGCGGCGAGTCGGCTGCGCGCGTGTCGCTGCGAGCGTCGCGTCTGAGGTCGTCTTTGTCGCCGCCAGTGTCCAGAGGGGCTACTTGGTGCGGAACCGAGCGCCGCCGCCGGAGCACGACCTGGCCGCCGCTGCGTAGTGAGAGACTGGCCGCCGACTGGTCGCCGAGCAGCGGCAGTAGCCTCTCCGGCTGGCTCGCTAAGTAGACGAGCAGCACGGCGCCGTGTAGAGACAGGAGAGCCAGCAGGCGCGGTAGGATTTTCTGCAAGGCAACGCGCCGTCGAAACCCCCGCAGCGACGGCGGCGTTCTGCTGCTAGTTCTCCCGGCATCCATCAGTGGCTACTTTCGAGCAGGTAGCTTATGGACTCCATCGGACCGGCCGACCTCGCCCGAGCGCACTGTCCTGACAATTGCGGCTGCTGACGCCGCCAGAAAGCTGCGCCGCTG
Source organism: Cristatella mucedo (assembly GCA_009760855.2). Lineage (NCBI taxonomy): Eukaryota > Metazoa > Bryozoa > Phylactolaemata > Cristatellidae > Cristatella > Cristatella mucedo. The sequence goes on from WPIO01000017.1 coordinate 5,441,302, forward strand.
TGAACACCGGCTACCGTAGGATCTCACGGTGGCGCGAGCATCTGGCATCTTGCCGCATCCGGCAAGCCCAGCCACTGATCCGGTCACCCATTGGTATGCAAATTACCGTCGACGCGGCGAGTGTCTTCTGCCTACCTGGCGCCGGCTGGAATCGGCCCTCAGAGGGAGGTCGTCGGAATGTGTACCTGCCCTCTCTCCCCAGAGTAGGCGGGCCAACAGTCTCGGGCGCGGTTTTAGCCCTGCCCTGAATTAGCGACCCGTAGCTATCCCGTGGCCTTTAAAGATGGCTCGGGGAGCCTGCTTGAGCTAACAACCCGGACAGTATGTACACGCAGCTGCGGCTAGCGGCGGACCTTTAATCGATAAGAGTGAAAAGTAAAGGAACGTATTCAGGCAGTGCCCGAAAATGCTCAAAGGTCGGTAAGGTGGTAGGATAATCGAAAAACTACGTCGCTAATCGTGTAAGCAGGAATGCAGTTGCTAGTGCAATGCAAATGTGCTTAGCATTTTTTCGTTCTATTTTTTGCAGATGCATTTTTTTGCTTCACGTTCTTGGCCGTGTCACGCTTCCTTGGAAACAAATGCAGAGTGCCTAGAAAGAGATTGAGTTCTCCGAGGGCTCTATATGTTATTTATTCCAGTACTTCGTTGTACTGCTTAGTCACAGATTCCGTAAGCAGCATCGAAAATGCAAAGTGTGACATTATTCGCAACGCCAACTACTCTCCAACTGCCGACTATGGCACATCTTTTTCAGCGGTCCTGAACTGCTACTGCTATGCTACTCACTACCTCAACTGCTCTCCTGACTCTGCTATGCTTCCCACTCTCTCTTTGTTGCGTGAGACGAAGTCTGTTGGCTACCGAATGCGTACCGAAAGCCGCTTAGGCTGTGAGTGCGCTATACAAAACTCTCCTGCGTAACACCCACATGGTCTTCATGACTTTGTGGAGTTACTGACGGAGATACATTACATTACATAACAGCAGGTCAAGTTCTGACTCCACGCCTACCAAAAAGTTGGCGTGCAATAGGAAATAAAAAAGCACTTTTGCCATGCACCATCTGGCAGCAGCCGGTAGTTGCATGGATTTTTGCTTGAGGGAGCTAGTTTATCTGAGTTTGAGCGCACAAATAGCTGGCAGCCAATCTCGAAGCTAGCTGGCAAACAAGAGATATTCCTCACGTATTCTGACGAGCCAATAATAGATGCAACACTTCAAATTCGCTGCTCTACATGCCACTATTGGTGACAAGTAAGTTGACTAGTAGGAGCCCGAAACTAGCTACTTTTAAAACGGACCTAAGTGTTAGTGAATTAAATTCACAACTCTGTGGACAGCCAGCGAGTGACAGTATTAGTATTGTTCCTGAGCTGTGAAGTGGCTAAGCTACTAATGAGAAATTCGGATATGGCAAGGGCATACTTCCACGCTAGGCCAGCCTGCTAACCGTTCTAAGGAGAGAGAGAGAGAGAGAGAGAGAGAGAGAGAGAGAGAGGGAGAGAGAGAGAGAGAGAGAGAGAGAGAGAGAGAGAGAGAGAGAGAGAGAGAGAGAGAGAGAGAGAGGGAGAGGAAGAGAGAGAGAGAGATATGAGAATGCCATCTAATAATATTAACATAATATAATATAATAATAATACACTTCATAAAATGCCCTCAGAGAACTCAATCTCTTTCTAGGTGCTTTACATTTGGTGCAAAGGAAACACGATCGAATAGTTAGTGGTAGCATGTTTGATAAACAACATGAATATCCTGGTTAGGGGTGACACTGGGTCAGCATGCAAGTGTGGCTATTGGCATCATGCACAGAGTCAGCACGCATAAGCACATAAAGGACGAATCACAAGGACCCACTAAATGTTATCATAGATAGGTGCGTTTGTAGTTCTTTTTTTAAATGTGGTCACGTCAGGGGATGTCGTGACCCAAGTCGGAAATGAGTTTAAGGCTTTAGGAGATTACGAACTAAATTCACGGTCTCCAAAGGATTTGAGGTTTGTACGAGGTATATGTAAGCAGGTAGATTCCGAAAAGCAGGTGGTACGATACTTACGATACGCCTGGTGGGGGAGTAGATCTGAGAGATAGGCTGGAGCCAAAGAATGAAGTGACCTAAAAGTGAGCGACCAAACCTTGAAGTCAATGCGTTGCTTGACTGGTAGCCAGTGCAGCTCGGTGAGAAGTGGTGTGATGTGGCAACTGCGACGCTCACGACAGACAAGCCTAGCTTCAGAGTTTGACACCAACTGTAAACGCCTAATTCCAGATGCCTAGAGTGATAAACCAGATAGAAAGAGCAGAGGGGCGAAAGACAGCTTGCGTAAGATTCACATGCAAACGCGAGGAAAATCCGCATGTCCCGGAAGTGGCATTGGTTGCCTAGAAACACTTCTAAGTAAGACCGCAATGGTAGTGATTACATCCAATTTAACGGATGGCTATACCAACAGAAGGTCTGCTCAGGTCAAGCACATTGCCCAAAAGTTTTAGCAAACAGCTCTTCTGGATCCTTTCATGCTCTTAGCCAAGTGGCGAACACAGGGCCGGATCTCGTACTCGCCCCCAGCTGCCCACGATAGCCTCGAGAGCAGCACCTACCGACTGTCACAGGCGAGTGAATTCCTCTACCATTTATAGAGAGGAGGGGGCCATCGCCAACTCTAATGCCAATGCCGACTCTGACGCAGCATTTGCATGAAGCGCCCAAGCGGAACCATGCCGGACCTACTTGAGATCTCTTTCTCGCTTGGTCTAATCGCACCACCGTCAAACATCCCATCTCTCTTCTTTCTCTCTCTCTCTCTCTCTCTCTCTCTCTCTCTCTCTCTCTCTCTCTCTCTCTCAAACTTCCCGCCCTTCCCCCCTCTCTCTCTCTCTCGCGAGCAACCAGAGGTTCGATTAGGCTCAGTGCGCAGCGATCCATGGTGCAATGTTGCCGTTCGGCTGCTGTGCCACGCCGGCTACTCTGGCTCCTCTGCTCGGTTGGCGGAGCATCTGCAACCTGTTAAGGTCTGGCGAGTCCCCTCCCGAGGGGGCGCGGTCGCGCCGGGCGGCGTTCGAACAGAGCGTTTCGTTCGCGAGTCTGATTTTCACCGCAGATCCTATCTATGCTCAGCGAAGCGAAAGCACTCGAGGGAATATGATTAATGCGGTACGCTTGGTTTGCCACAGTTGACTCAGTGAAGAGATAGCGACAGCGTGATCCATTCTTCCCTTCGCTCCAATCATTGACAGTAATTTCCGTCCCAGTGGGAACGGTCTCAATACTCACCCCGTCCAGCAGGTGTTCTAGGCCAAAGAATGAATGCGAGGGGAACGAGATCAATTTACAGAAAAAAACGTGTGACTAATTTTTCACTCTTCGGATCAGCATTATGGGAAGGCCCGTTTTTCGCTTAGAGTGGCGGGAGATTTTGGTCTCAGCCTTGGTCTCACGAAACGTCACTCTCGCAAGGAAGGCCTAGTCAGCCCTTGTGGATTCTTGTTGCCACAGGCAATTATTTGCAATGCGTGTACTACGATTATTAGGAGCCCTACCTATCCTAATCTTTTCCGCAGGCTACATACTCGCCGTCAACTACCATTAAAATTGACAGGACTACCGCCCCACCATCCGCAGTAAAGGGAGTGCTACAAAGAAATTTTGGTATCGAAGTGTCCGGACAACTTCCGCAAGGAATGTTGCATAGCTGGTACCAATAATAATAATGATTACACGCTGAATATTAAATAGCTAGCTAATTTCTGCGAAAATCACGATACATTTCAGGGTTGCAGTACGACATGAGTTTGAGTGTCCACTGACATAGCGACAAGCCATATCTAACACAAATGAGCCCTGCCTACTTCGGAGTAAGAACTCAATACCACAACCTGGGTGGGGAAGTGTTCGAATCTTACCTTCAGTCTCTCTCTCTCTCTCTGTTTTTTACTTTGACAAAAGTGAGGCATTTGTTGAGTTTTAACGACAAGAAGCAATCAAAGAAGACTAGTCCTCTTGACCATATTCCCACTGTCCAGCTCCTACGTTGCATTGATCTGCTGCTGCCAAGCATTACTAACATCATTAATATGTCATTAGCCTCAGGTCATCATGTCCCAGCACCTTTCAAAAAAGCTGTAGTCAGGCCACTTCTCAAGAAAGCGACACTAGACCAAGAGAACTTGATCAACTACCGCCCAGTCTCCCTTCTACCATTCCTATCAAAGACACTGGAACGAGTTGTGGCAGACCAGCTGAACTCATATATCAAAACTTCAAACCTTGCTAGTAAGTTCCAGTCTGGCTTTAGAGCTAATCACTCAACAGAATCAGCATTGCTTAGGGTGTACACCGACCTAATTAGTAATGCAGACATAGGTAGAGTGTCTCTGCTTGTTTTGCTCGATCTTTCGGCAGCTTTTGATACCATCGATCACAAAGTTCTTCTTGAGCGCCTCTCATCTCGACTGGGCATCACTGGCACTGCTCTGAAGTGGTTTAGGTCATATCTCAGTGGGAGACTCCAGAGTATTGACATGAATGGACAAAGATCATCTGAGGTACCTCTGAAATAAGGGGTACCTCAGGGCTCCGTTCTAGGTCCGGTTCTTTTCACGGTTTATACTCTCCCTCTTGCAGATGTGATTGCCAAGCACAATCTAGGCTTTCACTTCTATGCGGATGACACTCAGTTGTACCTTTGCTTTGATCCCTCCCAGCCTTCGAGCACTTTAAATTCTCTCGACTCACTTGCTGCTTGTATTGATGACATCCGCACATGGATGGCAGCAAATTTCCTAAAATTAAAAGATGATAAAACTAACTTACTAGTTATGGCAAACCCAGTGCGATTCAGAAATTGGAAAGGCTGACGCTCAAAATTGGCTCTGCCAGCATATCTCCTGTTGAATCAGCTCGAAATCTAGGTGTCATGTTTTAAAGTGGCCTCTCGTTAGACGACCATATCAGCTCCGAAGTCAAATCTGCCTACTTTCAGCTTCATAATATTGCAAAAATTCGGGCTTGTTTAGATAAGGATACCACGTCCAAGTTCATTTCATGCATTTGTGACATCCCGTCTCGACCTCTGCAACTCACTGCCTGCTGGCCTACCTACACGTGCAATCAGGCGATTACAGCTTGTGCAAAACTCTGCAGCTAGGCTTGTCTGTCGTGAGCGTCGCAGCTGCCATATCACACCACTTCTTGCCGACCTGCGTTTTTGTTTCAAATTCATTACTGTGAAAACTCGCCATTTCGCAGTGGTGGGCGGAAGCCGCAGCCTCGAAAAAAATCACGAGCAGATTATATTTATCCATATCAAACGCTTACTGACGGCAGGCGCAGCTCCACTTCCGATTGGTCACGCTCACTTTCACGAAGCTTTCCAGCACGCCAACTCAGCCGGTCCCTCAGCTGATGCTGAGAAACGCTCGAAGCGTTGGAGTCGCCAGCCGCCACTTCGGGAGACAGACAGCAAAGGTGCCGCAGTGCAGTGAGGGTAAGCTGGCGGAATGCCATGGTCACTCTTTGAACGACCCTTTTGCGGTCATAGTCACGTGACGCTCTCGAATTTCAAGCTTAATTTTCAACGATGAGAATGCCCATTGTAGCAACATACGCAACTTTAAAAAAATTCCCTTAGCTTTTTTGCTGCAGCCTGGTTGTAAGGCAGTAGACATCCAATTAGGTACTCTACGTTGACGAGACTTCGGTGACAGTCACGGACCGACACCGTAACAAACTAACAAACCTAGCTTATTACAATATGCAGATGCACGAACATCTTTGGAGCCTCGAAGGACAATTAACTTCCACCTGTCCCGCTTCCTCCGGAGGATCAGCTGCTCGAGCTTCATTTCAATCACTTCGCTCTTAGCTAGAGCGCAGGGAGCCGGCGGCGGGGGCGGGCCGCAAGGTCGCTAAAAATCGAGACCCGGTCAGTGCTAGGCCTTCGGCCGCCTCCAGCGCCGGGCCTACAGGTCGGCCTTCTGCGTTTCCGTTCTAGTGCTTTTAACTGCTGCTCTGTTTGTTTTTAAATTATCACTGCTTGCACACCATTCTATTGCATTAATTCCTCAGAGCTGTGCACTTTGAGTCGTCTCAGAGAAGTCAAAGCTGTTCGTCCAGCGCCGTAGCATCGTGTGTTATCTTGATTTATTTTGACCCTCTCTATAAGCCGAGCCAGCTTTTCTTTGACTCAAAGTTATTGTGTTCATGTGTGGTCTTTGCGATTGTGTGATGAGGAGTGTATACGGCCGTAAAAGTCAAAGCCACTAAGAAAATTTGTAAGCGGTATATTAAGTAGAAGATCGGTAGCAAAACCTGCTCAACGCTTCATCGCACGAAGAAGTGCAGCGAAGTGTGTGTGGAAGCGATTTCCACAGTCTAGGATCTGCAGAGCTAAAGCTTCTGTCGCCAACGGTTACTAAGCGGAGGAATGGAACAGCTAATGTATTGTCCATAGAGGACCTGAGGGCACGAAGAGGCTGAAACTGGTGCACCAGTTCAACTAGGTACGAAGGAGCCAAGCCGTGGCGGGCCTTTTGGGTCAGGGTAAGAACTTTGCTCTGTATCCTTTGACCAACAGGCATCCATCCTAGCTCTTTTAGAAAAGGAGACACGTGGTCAAACCTCTGGGTTATGAAGACTTAGCCTTACAGCTATATTCATAGCCCTTTGCAGTGGCCTCGTTGCTTTCTTGGTTGCTCAGCTAATAGGGAATCACAATAGTCAAGCCGAAACAAAACTAAGGAGCTAGTTAAATTTTTTGCAGGCCACTGTAGAAGACAGCTCCTAATCTTAGATAGGGATCGGACGTGATGGCTAGCTGTAGAAGCAGTCTTCTGAATGAAGCTTTTAAAATTGAGGCAGCTGTCGAAAACGACACCTAAATTTCGAGCACGTGGTGATGGCCGCACAACAGCATTTCCTGTTTGAAGAGCAAAGCCTTTTAATCCAGCCACACGCTTAGAGCATCCAATGAGCTGGAGTTCAGTTTTATCGTCATTTAGTTTTTAAGAAGTTTTCAGACATCCAGGATCAAATGTCGGCAAGGCAAGCATTCAGTTTATCAGTTGCTGCAGTAGATTCCGACGGTTTGATTGACAAATACAGTTGAGTATCGTCAGCATAAAAGTGATATCCTACTCCTCTGTCCTTAATAATTTCCCCCAGAGGTTGGGTGTAAATGGAGAACAGCAAGGGACCGAGGATTGACCCTTGAAGGACTCTACAGGTGACCCGTCTCTTGTGTGAGACCTGACCCTCACACGACATTGATTGAACACGACCAGACAAGTACGATTTAAACCAAGCCAGTGCCTCGTCTGCCAGACCGATCGTTGTTCTCAGTCGTTCAAGTAGATTATTGTGATCAATGGTGTCGAAGGCATCTGACAGATCTAACAGAGCTAGGGCAGTGACATTCTCATCATCATTGCCATTTAATGTCAGTGTTAACAAGGAGAAGAGCAGTTTCAGTGGAGTGCTGCCTCTTGAACCCAGATTGAAATGTTTCTGACATTTCATTCTTTTCAGTATGCTCAACCAGATGCTCAGCAGCGATTTTTTCAAGAATCTTTGACAAGAAAGGAAGATGGGAAACTGGGCGATAGTTTGCAACGACCTCTGTATTTAATCCAGGCTTTTTAAGTATGGGTAACGATTGCCGATTTGAAGGACTTAGGCACGAACCATTTTACCAAAGAAGCATAAAACAATTTCGGTTATGGCAGGGCTAAGTTGGTCTGCCAGTGAAGACTACAGAGACGATGGTATAGGGTCTTCAGGGGCGAGCTCTTTTTTCTAGACCTTATTACGGTAGCCACATCGCATGCAGAAATCTCGGACAACCTTTTAAGGAAGGTCACAGGCTGTGATTCCACAATTGCTTCACTTGGAGGGGGCTATATGGAGGCACGAATGTGTACATTTTTCTGTAAAGAAGGCTGAAAACATTTCGGTTGAGCCGTTAATATCTGGGGAGTCAGACCTTTTAGCATTGGCCAGTAAATGGTTTACTGTCGTATAAATCTGTTTAAGGTCCGACTGGCAGGAATTCAGCTTTCGAGTAAAAAAAGAAGCTCTGGCTTTTTTAAGCTTTCAGGTGTAAGCTCGAAGGAAGTCTTTGAAATTGACTAGATCTGCATCAGACCCAGATTTCTTGAAGCGACGTTTAAGCCTGCGCTTAACATGGTGCATCTTTTGAAGATTTTGGTAAATTGAAAAGAATCTCCGCAACTCTGTACACGGATAAAATGAACGAGAGCATGCTTGTCAAGAGCCCCCCTGAGTGTCGTGTTCACTGCATCAGTGAGGGTATCGAGGCTGTCGGTCGAGTCTGCGTGCAGATCAAGAAGACCTGCACCACAAAACGATTTCAAAAATTTGTCTATGTCAATGCTTTTTTAAGTTACGTCGCTTGACAAGTTCAAAATTATCCTGTAAGTACAAGGGAGCAGGAACAGTAAACAAGACCGAACAATGATCCGAGAGGGTCAGCGGGCACACCTCAATGTCAGTGGGGAAGACATCCTTAGTGATCACAATATCTAGAATATGGCCACCGTCGTGGGTGATACGATTAACGTGCGCTCCTCGTTCTAAAATAAAAAAAGCTTTGCTAGACAGATCATTATTAAATGGCTATGTGGGAAATTTGGTCTATTTCAAAGGTTTTATTGAGTGTCTTAGGATACTAGCTTTTTTGTTTAAATTTCTTCCGAGGAGACCAGTTCACACTTCCAGTTTTGGTTGTTGAAACCTCAGTGCTCAAACGTAAAGATTCCTTCCGTTAAGGCTTATAAGTGTCGAACTGCATGCCTTCAATTGATCAACAAAGCTTCTATATTTTATAGAAATAATGGGGTACTTATATAGCACCCTAAGAGTACTAAATATGTTTCTAGGAACTTATTGTATATGGAAAGAAAGCATGTCAATTGCTTAGTGACAACATTCGCAGTGTCAGCGCAAAAGCACACTCTGGCCAAATGACACCGACCCAGCAAAATCTGTGAGCAACAGGTGCGTGCTTGGCTTATTTTTTAAGTGTAGCCAAGTCGCGAGATGTCATAAAGGCAGTCTGGAGTTAGTTCACGGCTTTTGGAGAATATGAGCTAAAGGCGGTCTCAAAAAGATTTTAGTTGACAAGGGGCACAGCTATATGGCCTGAGTCAGAAGAGCTAGTTGTGCGACGGCTGGATTGATTGGGGAGTAGTTCTTGCAAATAGGCTGGAGCAAGAGAATCTAGGAGCCTAAATGGGAGTGACAGAACCTTGAAATCGATACGCTGCTTGATTGGGAACAAGTGCAGGTCGGCGAGAAGTGGTAAAGTGTGACAGTGGCGATGTGTACGACAGGCAAGCACTAGCAAGGCTACAGTTTTGCTGTTAGCGAATTATTGCTCAAGACCAGCGAGTAGTGAGTTACATACATCAAGATGCGAAATCACAAATGCATAAACCAACTTAGATGTGGCATGCCTATCTAAGAAAGCCGAAATTTTAGCAATATTATGTAGCTGAAAGTAGGCAGACTTGACTGTGGAGCTGGAAATAAGATATACAGTAGCCGATAACGTTTAGGGGAATAGGTTTACTGATTTCTAAGTAGCCTTAGGTTTTCCGCATAATGATATCATTTCCCTGTACATGTTAAAGAAAAAGTAATGCATTTGATGCTTATTAGGAGAAAAGGTGACCGAAAACCGTCAAACCGCCGACGAAGTTTCCGAAGCCATGGAAAGAGTCATCCTACTGGACAAAGAGTGCATGAACTACAGAATTAAAATGCAAATTACGGGCTTAGCTAACTTAGGGTGGAATTGGAGCAGCTTTAATTTCCATCGAGGATTCTAGAGAATTATTCGATCAGTTTCAATCAAATTTGTTAATGAATGACTGGAAAAGGTATGCCGAAGCCTTGTAGCCGTCGTTGGCTACCACATTGCTTGCGAGTTGCGATGCCAATCCTCTCAAGATCAGACACACCCGAAACCACATCCGTCTTGTGGCAGACAAAGGAAGCTTCCCTCCAGACGCCTGACCAAAGCGGACGCACCCTAGCCTACCTGTAGTTCGGCCTGAGCAGACCTCTCTTCTCTCTCTCTCTCTCTCTCTTCTTTCTCTCTTCTCTCTCTCTTCTTTCTCTCTTCTCTCTCTCTCTCTCTCTCTCTCTCTCTCTCTCTCTTCTTTCTCTCTTCTCTCTCTCTCTTCTCTCCCCCTCCCTTCCCCTCCTCTCTCTCTCTCTCTCTCAGCTACGGTGGCGGAATAAATGGTCATAACCTGACTCAGTATTGTTAACAAACAGTCTCGCACCATTAACGGTGAATCCTGACAATTTCCATCTACTCAGAAGTAACTGCGGAGATGGTTCGACCGTTTGACCACTGCCACGCAAAAGAGAGTCTTTCGTTGCTATTAGCCTTTCGCTGTCTTCATGCCATGTAATCGCCATCGCGATCGTCAAGACTTCGCCAGGAATTTTTGGACTCTTAGCGGCAGTACTCATTGTGGCCCGCCAGTCAGTTATGCTTAGGGGTTTTCGCCCCAAGCTCACATCAGCGAGAGCTCTCGACTTTGGGAGCAGCATCGTATTTGCCTCTTGCACATGACTCGCTAGTTGGTTTTCTCTTGCGGAAGAGCTCACATTATCACAGCTTGAGTTTAAGTTGCATCGGCCTGATGCGGTCTTCATGATTTATTTGACCTATCCAATTTACTAGTGCATTACTGATACCCAAAATGGGTTCGGCTTCAGTGCCCACCAGCATTATGCCAATCTGACCTGCAATCTGTTATATCGATCATAAATCTCGGCCGACAACCTATTCTCCCACCTAAAGCTTATCGGTAGCTCAGCTGCACTGCTGCCACGACTGCCGCCAGCGACTACCTGTTGAAAGACATACGACGTCAAGAGGATCCACGAGGCACTTCTATGACTTCTATGTCCTAGAAACTCTGTACAGTCAGCTGGTCTCACTGATCAAGACCCGGCATGGCTTACTCCCAACTCGGCACTAGCAGAAGCACCGACAGGCTGTTTTTCGCAATGGCGTACCTGAGCAGCCGACCGGTGCGACTTCAGAACGTTGCTTGGACTGCACTGCTATAAACCACGGCCTGTTTTTCAACTACTTTTTGTTTCGCGGCTAAATTCACATTGCCTCCGAACCTATCCACTTGACCGGCAGCGATGTAGCAACCCCTGGCTACTCAATAGCTTACCAGCTGTGAGACCAATCCTCTCGAGATCGAAAGCGCCCGGAATCACATCGTCTTGTTGTAACAGACAAAGGACACTTCCCTCCAGTCGTTTGGGCTAAGCGGACGCACCCAAGCCTGCCTGCCGTTCGACCTGATCGAACCTCTCCTTCAACCCCTCTCTCTCTCTCTCTCTCTCTCTCCCTCTCCCTCTCCCTCTCTGTCTCTGTCTCTATCTCTCTCCACCTCCCTCTCATTCTCTCTCCTAACGGTGGCGTAATAAATAGTCATAACCTGACAATGTACTGTTATATTAATATAAACCGTAAATACGCAATGACATACATTGGTTTACCATACATTTCTTCGTTTGTGGAGAAAAATATGACAATTATTTGACCATGCTGCAACCATGGCCTGCATTTTCGATAAGTTGGTCAGCTTACCGCCCATGACGTTTTGTAGATCAACAGTACCAAATTTGTTACTGCTGCCGTCATTACACCGATTCAGCTTCGTGATGATCGTCTCAGCGCTGCTCTCAGCAGGCTGCTTTTTAGCCGAAGCTTTTACTGGACATTCTATATTCTAATTTTTTTTCAGAAATATAAATACTTCTGCCTTTAGGGTAACACACTCTGACGAAAAATACACGAACATGCTGCTAGATGCTGCCCAGCTGCGAGTTCTGCCTCTCGAACTATTTTCGAACGTTCATGGATTCCGATTTCGCAGAAATTCCGTACCGTAAGGTTTTACAGTTCGCCCAACCTTGGTTAAGTACTAATCCACAATTCGGTTGATTTAAGCAAATGATTCCTTTTTAAAATTTCACATTTTGGAATAACAAGCAGCAATTCTAGCTTTCAGGAACTCGATGCCGTTATCAGTACATGCCTTAATCTATCTAGCCAGTTTAGAATGCCACGTCTCAGCTAGTACTTTCAAAAATGCAGTCAAGGTCAATAACAATAGCAAAAAGTGACTGCAATGAGTCCTCAGCAATAATCTCAATTCTTGCATCTCGTGTGACTAACACTCTCTACCGTCTCACGGATACTTAGTCCTTTGACATCAAAGCAACGCGAAACGTGTGCCATTCTTTGCGAACACGTAAATAATACTGATTGAGCAGGCGCATTGAAGTGCATCTAACTAGCCAGTCCTTTTTGCTGCATGCATACAAGCAGATTTTCCCCGAACTAGAATGCAACAGCAATCAGGAGAGCCCATGCATATCGATATAACATATCCATGTCGCTAATGTAGAGCAATCCAACTAATCAACTACATTTCTGCAGTTTTACAATTAATAATAATAATAATGCATTTGTATAGCGCCCTCAGAGAACTGAATCTTTCTCTGGGCACTTTACAGATGCTACATAGAAAGCATTGCCAAATGCTTGGTGGTAACATCTGAAAGCAGCAGGCCCAGTGTAAGCAGGTACATTTACGCAAAATACAAATCCCAAAGACCCACCAAATGTTCTGTAAACATGTGCGTTTTAGTTTTCTTTTAAATATCGTCATGTCAGAGGACTTTGTAACGTGCGTCGGTAGTGAGTTTTAGGCTTTGGAAGCATAAGTACTAAAGCACGGTCTCCAACGGTTTTGAGGTTCGTACAATGTATGGCTAAACGATTCGAGTAAGAACAGCGGATTGCACAATACTTCGCCTTTAACGGGATTAGTTCTGATAGATAGTCCGGAGCCAGAGTATGAAGGGACCTAAAAGTAAGTGACAGAAGCTTGAAGTCGGTGCGCTGCTAGATTGGGAGCCAGCACAGGTCGGCGAGAAGTGGTGTGATTTGGCAATGTGTGATTATCAGATTATGTGATCAGATTAAGTGATGTGCGACTGCGACGCTCATGACTGATGGACAGTTGGTGCGTGCAGCCTGAACCATAGACTACGACGTAGACCGTTGCAAATCATCATTGTTAGAGTAACTACCTCAAGCATGGTAACAATCTGACCCCGTTTTAGCCTCGCAGGTTTCCAAGCGATCGATGAACAAAGTGACCTTCTTACGGTGCAGCCTATTGCTGTCGAAGAGCCTTTCACCAAGGTAACATCCAAGTTGAATTTGCTGCAGCGCTAAAAACTCCCGATGACTGCGACGGACTGCTGCCCTGATAAGGATCAGCTGCTTTATCTGGGATACGTTGGCCGGCTCCTTGGCATTTGAACTCGGATTCCTAATGCTTCTCTGGACATTCCCGTGGTTGTTCCAAAGTCTTTCAAATCAGCTGATGTTCGGCCAATACTCAAAAAGCCTTGATTAAATTCAGATGTCCAAGCAAAATATCAAAGCCCAGTTTCCCTGCTTCATTTTTCGTCAAAGCTCATCAGAAAATAAATTTTTTGCGAACTAGCTTTTAGAACGTATTGATAAAAGTAAAGTGACGGAAAAAGTTTAGTCGGGATTCATGCGACGTCTCTCCACTGAAACTGCTCTCCATCGTGCAAGCATTGGCATCCTGTGCAGAAACAATGACAGGAATGTCTCTGCCCTAGCCCTGTTGGATCTATCAGCTGCCTCCGATATGGTTGATTACGATAACATACTTGAACGATTGAGAAAAACGATTGGTCTGTTAGGCGAGACACTGGGAAGTTCAAATCTTACTTGTCCGATCGTGTTTGATCCTTGTCGTGTGGTGGTTGAGTTTCATCCACCAGACCACTCACCTGTGAAATTCCACAGGCATCCGTCGTCGGTCCTTTGCTGTTCTCCGTGTATATCGAGCCTATGGGATAAGTGATTAGGGCCCGTGGGATCAGCTATCACTTCTATGCTGACCATACCCAGCTATATTTCTCATTTAAACAGATGGAAACAGCTGCTGCGACAGATAAACTTAATCGTCACTTTGCAGACATTCGATCCGGGATGTTTTTAAATTTCCTTAAACTTTACGACGATAAAACTAAACTTATACTCAGTGGACACCCTAAGCGTGCGTCTGGACTGGCAGACTTGGTTATTCGAATCGGTGATGCTGCAGTGCGACCGGCACAATGTGCTCGCAATTAAAGTGTCTGTCCTCTTGGATAACTGCTTAAATTGTGAACATTTCATTTTAAGACTTCTTGAACGGCTAGTCATCACGTCTGATCTCTGCTTAAGATTAGGGGTGTTTACTAGGTTGGCTTGCTAAATTAGAACCCTAGTTCTGTCTAGGCAGGACAACAGAAATTAATTCTGTTTTTGGCCAGGCTTCCAAAAGAAGCCATTTCTAAAAGCCTCGGCAGCTGGGTAGAAATATGGCTGCAAGGCTGCTAGTCAATAAATTGTACAGGGGCTCTGCCATGCGTCTCCCATGTTTAAGGAACTGTGAAAAGCTGCCCGCGCTTGATCCACGGATACCGAGAGCAAGCTTCTTGACCTCACCTACTTGGCTCCTCCATACCTAGCTGAAGTGGTGCACCGGCTTTAGTCAACTCTTGCCTTCAGGTCCTATAAGGACACCGCATTAGCCATGTAATTTCTACGCATAAAGACGGCTGGCGACAGGGGCTTTTGCACTGCAGACTCGATAATGTAATACTCACTTTAACGGTTCTTACGCAACGACGTCTGCTCTCTTACTGCTGACTATGGCACATCCTTTCCAGCCGTTATGACCTGCGACTTCCATACTACTCACTTTCCCAACTCGTCAATGCATGAAGTTGTTGACTGTCCTGCTCTAGCAACACGCAACCCCATTGATACATCCATTTGCTACACTTCCCCTGACTCAGTTACGCCTCTCACTTACTCAATGTTGCGTGAGATGAAGTCTTCTGGCTACTCTATTGTGCATGCCAAAAGCCACTCGGGCTTTGAATGCACTATTAGTAAAAACTCTACTGCGTAACACCCACTTAGTCTTAGTGGCTTTGTGAGACGAGTTGTAGACTTGTCTAAGGCCTATCCTTCGTTAATGTGATACATGGGCCAGCTTCTGGCCTCAAATAAAAGCAGGCAAAATCTGCTCTCTTAAAGTATAATTTATAAAGCGGCAAAAGACTCGGAGCGGCTGTCGTCGCCACTTGCAGTAGGCAACAAAAAAGGCTTACTTTCTGCTCGACTAAAGCTCTCGACCTGGTTCTTGAAGGACAAGCACAATATCTCTGTAATAAGGCGTCGGAAGTCACATTCACTACTCAAGCTACAGTTGCAGGAAGACGGAGTGACTTAAAATCTGTCCCTGTAAGTTCCGATGTAACAGGCAAGAGTATACCCGTGGTTAAAGGACCTAGGCCACTTTATACCACAGAGTTTAAACGGCCTAGGCCACTTTATACACGGGATGTAAAATAGGCTAGGCCAAACTATACCCCTCCAGGTCAAAATATACTCCGTCTGCAAGATGACTCGGAGTACGAACTTTTTTTAACTGTAACTCATTTAATTATTATTGATTTTTCAGAGGTAATTATCCAAGCCGACAACATTCGTAGCAAATTCCCAGTGATATCTGACGAAAAAATTCCGCCGATTTCTAAAAAGCGTATACATAAAAGTGAGATTTTTAATTTGATTAATCAAATCAGTTTTCAGAAGCACTCGAAGCTGCGGTCTTGGTCTGCTTCGCAGAGCAGCAAAAGACAAATTTGAAACCACTTGCGGCTTTGTGGATTTGAAACTGAACAGCAAAAATCTCGCACCAGAAGGGCGGCAAAGGGTGCCGCCCTTACAACCGGAAAGTAAATTTCGGATTTTATAGATTCCTTTTAAATTGAGGTCCACTCAGAATTACGCAATATTTACATGTTTCGCCGTCTGCAATGAAGCAGAGTCACAATCACTAGGCGCATTGCTATGCTGGAGAGTTTTCTACAGCGTACGCAGAGCCCGAGTGCTTTCGGTGCGAATACGGTAGCCAAAAATCCGGCTTCACAATCAGTTTTTAGGAAAAGACGACGTTGATGCGAAATCAAATAAATAGTGCCTGAAGATAAGAATGGGGAGAGCAGACAGTGAGGTGTCGTTGTCAGAGCCAGCACGTAAAGATTCGTATATGTATCGCTCAAAACCTTTGATAAGACGGGGTGTAATTTGGCCTAGAGAGGTATTAAGTGGACAGGGCTATAATATACCTCCGGGGTATAAAGTGGCCTTGGCCGTTTAAACCCCGAGTATACTCCGGTCTGGAAGTATACTCTAGCCTGTACGGCAATCCAGGTTTCAGGTTCCGGGTTCAGTTATCCAGGCTCCAGGTTCCAGGTTCCAGGCCAGAACTACATTTTTTTTCTACTGAAGTATGCTGATGTTTAGATCCAAACATTTTACGTCGTCAGCTGGCAATGAGGAAGTTACCGGTGAATTTGGTTTAAATTTTAAATAAATACAGGTTTGATTTTGAAATCATTCGTCGCCGGGGCCATGATTAGGCAAGTGAGTAGTGATGCTCACAGAGCAATGGTTGCACACTTATGGCATCTAATAACAACCATAGGATAACAAAATATGGCTGCGGCACCAGACGACCGCTGATCAGTAGTGACACGAGGCTACTTAATGTACCTGCTAATTATTAGCTAATAGCTCGTTGTTTTTTGCCAGCAAATCGCGGGGTGGCGTGGCAGAACCTGGCACGTTCAGCTGCAATCTGCAGGCCAATCTTCGGAGCCCTAACCACGCAGCGATCGCTACGCATCGCTCTCTTTCAGCCGAAAGCTGGATCTGTCAATCGCAGTCAGCTCGCTATCATTCTTTTATCGCTCATCGGGATGGCGCAACTCCAGTTGACTTAACCCGCTCGCTACTGCTGTCGCTGGCTGTTCTTGCGCATTCGCCAGCCCCTTCGTGTAAGCCAGCCAGCTCCTTCTTGAGAGCCTCTGTGGTTTATTTCACCAGCGAATTAAGATGTTCTCTCTCGTTTCTGTAAAACTTCCTCAAATTTTCGCGTTCCAGCGCAAGTTTAGTCGCTTTCCAAAAGCGTTTGCTGATAACTCTTTCAGCACAACTACCGCGAACGTTTGATGGCTAGTATGTTTTCATGCATGTCTTGCTATCTAAGGAGCTCAACGAATTACCCACCATTACGCATCGCTCGGTCTAGGATGTCAGTTATTTAGCTTTTGCGTCAAAATGGCAAGCGATCAGAAGTTTGAAGCCGGCAATCGTTACATTGAATTCCTTAGAATTGCCGAATACAGCTGATCTTTTGAAGTTGTCACGGATGATCTCCGAAGTGACACCTCTATCTGCCGAATCTTGAACCCCAAATCTAGCACTGCCCATCGAGATGGCCTTCTTTGAATGATGTTACAAACGCGGTGTGCGGCTTCCACGTCCGGTCAGAACTTTGCCGCAAGCACAGCACTCGTAGCGGTGCTAGAGTCTCAGCCGACGTGACGCCAATATTGGTGAGGCATGTGAGCGCATGTATCACGGCTGGCGACTTGTTGGTGCTGCACCAATGCACGCAGGTATGCCGACAGTAGCAGTAACGTGGCAGTGACCGAGAGCCCCCCATACCCTAGTAAGTCCGTATCCATAACGTAGACGTGTCTATTTGATAGCAGGAAAGGGTTACAGGCGGTCAACGGCGGTCCTGATTCGCCGACGGCTCCCGTGGTCTAGATCTCAAACAATGCCAGTGCCAAGTCTGGAATCGAAACTGACTGCCTATCTCAAGGCGAAGGATTTTATGTTGCCTCGGCCATAGATTATCGTATAATCGTTTCCTAGCCGTCACAACTCAGGAACCGTGAATAATGAATATCAGTCATAATCTGGCTGGCTTAGCACGCGCCGCCGTTTCAACGACTGATTCTCGGCCGCACTGGGATTGTTATCATACAATGGTTGACAGATTCAGCAGCCTCATTTCTATAGCGGCAGAAGGACCTTAATATAATTCATTTGTATAGCGCCCCAGGAGAACTTAATCTCTATTCAGGCGCTTCACGTGTGTCTCGGGGCTCGAGCCCACGACCTCAGCCAGACCTTGGTCGGGTCGAGCACCTTAACCGCTGGACCAAACCAGCACAGTAGCTGCCTACTCCGGTAGCACTGGGCAATCGAGAATTTCCTGCTGCACGGCTAGATCCCACTACGTCCTGCATAGTGGAGTGCGAGCGCATGAGAGCCTCCGGATCTTTGCCTAGGGGTACAGGGCTCACACTTGACGACGCAGGTCACGGGACCGAGTGCTGCGGCAGGCTATTTTGTATTTTGGCAAGCTTAAGAGATGCTTCCTAGGCTATCCTACCGCTATATAAATGAGCCCGTTGATTCGTCAGCTAGCTAGTATATGCCTTTCACTTTTTCTCTACCGGAGATTAAGAATTTAGGCTACAGAAAATTCCAGCCTAACAACCGCCATGTCCTCATGACTTCCTGGAGTTAAATGAGGAGAGATGTATAACAGACACTCACGTTTACACGTGTGTGTATGTGTGTGTGTGTGTGTGTGTGTGTGTGTGTGTGTGTGTGTGTGCATGTGTGTGTCTGCATGTGTGTGTTGTGTGTTTGTGTGTGTGTGTTGTGTGTGTGCACGTGTGTCTGCATGTGTGTGTGTGTGTGTGTGTGTGTGTGTGTTAGTGTGCGCGCGTGTGTGTGTGTGTGTGTGTGTGTCTGCATGTTTGTGTGTGTGTGTGTGTGCGCGTGCGTGTGTGGGTGTGTGGGTGTGTGGGTGTGTGTGTTTGAGTATCTAGAGTGTACAGACACTTGAGCACGGGCTTATAGCAATCCAGTGGCAGAAATAAGTATCGCTGGATACAGGTGCCCGCATTCACGCATCTCTTTAATTTTTAATTTAAACCCGTATCCGAGTTTTTCTTTAATTTTTGAATTAACTGGTTCACGAGAAAGTTATTTTAAATTTAAATTTGATTAATGATCTTACTCGACTTTAGCTGGTTGCAGGCCGCCTATAAGAAATTGGCTTCGGGGCCTAATTAAGGGGTCTGTATTGGTTTAGTCTGCTAATAGAAAACATTTAATGGAGAACCAAGCGTAGCTCTGGCTGACGCGTGGCTTAGCGTTAACCTGAATCATCAGTGTCGCGTCAGCTTTGGTCCGCTGTACTCGCTATCCCTCGATGGCGGGCGTGCCCCCCCTCAACTACTATGCGACCGCCTCGCCTAAGGTCGGTTTTGCCTTTCTGTATTCTTATTCAAGGCAAGCAAAATGTCTTAAATCCATCGCTCACAATTCCACTCGATTTATTTTAGAATAATCAGTCGAATACAAACGGAATTTTGCATGGGAATACAACTACAGGGTTTTGGTGCAGGCGTATTTTATAAATTTGAAACGAACAGCGTGAGAGGCGTTTGAACATTTTTAACTGCATACCTGTACGCTCTGGCACTCGCTGACCATGGGTGGACACACTCAATAGCCAGTGCTTAGTTGCTTAGTATTCGGATAGCCTCCATTGCGTTAGCATTGCACAAATGGGCCATTGGCTTAACGCAGATGATTGACATCCTTCCTTTCAAGCTTATTCAAAGTGCCTTGAACGATATTGGGCTCTCTGCGGGTGCTATGCAATTTTATTATTATTATTATTAGTGCCATCTCTCACTGCCGGTTTGAATGTATTGAATCGCTCGAAGGAAAGCAGATCGGGTAATGTGAAGGGAGGGTGAAAAACGTTAAATTGGATTCCTTTGAACTGACACAGCGTATTAATCGAATGCGATCTTATAGGCGTCGCGGGAGATCGCACGCGTTTGCAGAACTGATTTAACCGAAGGCGGAGAGACCAGTACGTACGAATGCTGCTGCTGTTTTAAGCCACTTCCGCTTTGGAAAAACGAGCCGAGCGAGCGAACCCCACGACCATGATTAGCCGTCAAGCCTCCCGTCAAGCCTTCCGTCAAGCGACATCACAATATTGATTCACTCGTTTTGGCAAATACATGCAGCTCGTCCTGAAAGCGGCACTCGATCTTTTGGCGGAACTTTGCTTTGTCCGAACTTTGCCCTTAGTCCGAAAGGCTCGCAGTACAAATGTCTTTAAGGGCAAACATCGCGCAGCATGTCAACGAAGTCAATATTCCAAAATTGGAGATAGCTCTAATAAAAGGCTACTTACCAGGCTAGTTTTGTATGTATCCACCTTCCGCTTTTGAGCTATAATCAATCATATCTGAAGACTGAGCTCAACCAGTCAGCATTTGGCTTAGCTTTTTTTAGCACAGATTTTCAATATATTATAAAGACTCTTGTACTATGAAAGTCTCTTATACCGGCCGGACTTACTTTCTTACAAAATAAAAAGAGTGCCTTAAAGGTAATGTCATTCACACAAAAATTTGGATGCATGCACTGTCTATATGAACTTACGTTTGTGTTAGCTTGGTAGCTAGCAGTAGGAGGCTAAATGCAGCAATAGACTTTAAGGTGATGCGAACCGGAAGAGATCTTACGCGGGCGGCCTTTCCATGGACTCTTCAACCGCTCACAATTGCTTGGCCTAAGCAGGTCTAATGCGTGCGTGGTCGTGGCAAAGGCCAATTTAAGAAGTGAGAGTGGAAACGATGGATCACAAACAAATTTAGAACCCTTAACAGATTATAGATTAATAAATAAAGAGTAGACTAAAGTTCGGTCAATTCTACTGCCCCTAGTGATTGTGGAGCAGCTATCACCCCGTAGGCAGCAGGAAATGAAAATTAATAATAACAGCAGTAATAATAATAATAATACAGGGACGTCGCCTGCAGGGCTTGCGAAACCGCGACCTTTGTCGTCTCGCAGAGTGAGATTGCTATGACCGCAGATGGGAAGGTGTGCATTTACCAAATCAGACTGGGAGGATCAGGCAGGGAATTTCGAGCAATGGTCCGACACGAGCGTCGACTGAAATACTCATTTGAACTATAAGAAAAAACTGCAGACAAAGTGAATAGATAATGCATAGCTTTGGTTCGGTAGTCGTTTCGTTTCGATCGAAAGCGACTGACGCATACTGGGATATGCCTCGGCCAACATTCTAGCACATCGGCATAGAATGTGTATGTGCCTGTGTCCTCATTCTTGCCTACAGCGGCTTTTACACAATCCTCTACTAATTTTACTGCTTAGAAAAATTCAAATGCGTTTTACAGTTGCCGAACATCGCACTTTCATAGGATGCACCGTGAAGAGATCATTATCGGGTGCTCTTAATCTCTGTCTCGTAATTGACAATAGCTGCGTTGTGAAGAATATGCAGCATTCTCAAGAATATTCAATACATTTCGACGCTGCATTCATCCGCTTGCTAGAACTAGGAAAATGCCGGTATTAGTGGTTACATTGCCAGCTCCTTAGCAATAGTCGATTGGCGCCGCTAAAATAACTCGGTCTTAGTTTAGCTGCAGAAAAGCGTCTCGGCGCTCTACGCCGAGCCTTTCATGCATCGGTATACGCCGGTCTTAGTGTCTAAGAACTTCGAGTGGTTTTTCCGAACAGCTAGTAGATACCAATATTCACGCTCTTGTCTGAAAGGCCAGCCACTGCTTAGCTCCAAACGAAGCGCGACTTCTATCAACATCGCCGTGCCATCAGGTCATCGCAGTGAAATGAATGGGAATGGCTTTCTTTTAAAGGCTGGCGATAGACCGCTTATGTCTCCGGGGGTCAGAGTACATGGAATGGCTTCAAGTAATCTTTTGCTCAATGATTCAGCGTGCCGTATTTTACTGACAGTCCAAACGCTATCCGTCCAGCCGATCTTCGCCGCTTCTTCATGATATTCTTCAGACTATTTTACTTTTGTGATAACTAGAGGTAAAAGCGAGCACGATAATTGGATGACTGATGGAACGTAGGAGAAGCGTGAAGTGATGATTGGCCTAGAATTTAAAAACCCTCATGCCGTCGGCGACTCGTCACGATGGAAATCGGGTTCCCCAGCTGACACGTTTGTCTCAGGAACACACAGGTCACGACAAAAACACCAAGGTCGCATTCGTACCCCCAGCCAACGGCGTAGGGCCAGGAACAAGCTCAGCCCTTGCTCTCTGTGGCTAGCGAATTAAATGAGCCGTGATGGCACATTAGGTAAGGCGTTGCTTTTCACGACCTCGGTCTCGAGGTCGCAGGTTCGAATCCTTCGGTGGGCGTTGCTTTATTGCCACTGCACGTGGTAGTGATAGCCTTAAAAGCTCTTCTGTCGCTACACAAAAAAGGCTGTTGAATCAGCTAGTATTGATTTATTAGTACAGGGTAGCACAGCACAACTGGCACGAAACATTGGTGGTAGGTTAAGCGAAGCTAGGAAAAAAATTCTAGAATAGGGCAGAAGTGAGATTATTTCAACATTATGAAAAGTCGTCTTCATTGAGTATATGTATCGTTGAATTCACGATTCGAAGATGCGACTTCCGTATCAAGGCTGCCTGCGTGTGCCTAAACAAACCAGCTGCTTCGTGCTAAGGGCGATAAGATTATAAGCACAGGAAATCTGGCAAAGTGAGCTCCTAAACGGTTGTTATTTCTGTGCTAGCATTTCGCACAAGTGAAAACGACGGAAGCAGGCGTGGAGGCTTAGCCCCTTTTCTCTTAGGATTGCGCCTATTGATATACTCAGAAGCTATCTTTTCAAGGCTGACAATTTTGCTACACTACTACGATTCCCATTAGTTGACACACATGAGTTGTGTAATAGGACTGTTACTGTTTATGCCCTTTAATTGTCAAAGCCAGCAGGTGAGACCATGAACTATTTCTTGCTTTTGAAAGTTATTGTAAGTACAAAAAGAAGGAGATTGACCATTAAATTACATGTTCAACTCCAACCAGGTTTTGCTTGTTGACGTTGTGCTTATTACCACACACCATTTGATCAGGCTTCCTTTGAAGCATATTCATCTAGAAAAGAGATTAAGTTATGAGGGCGCTATACAAATGTATTATGATTGTCATTATCATTATTATATCATTACTAAATAAAAACCGAATGATTAGCACGCAATTTCAAACGATAACCGCCATTTTGTGCTAATCATCAACAGCATGCAGCGCGGTCGGGGCCCAAGGCTCAGCCAAAGACAGCGCCAAGTTTAGACCAAGGGCTATGAGCAGTATTTTGCAACGGAGTATCATCTTAATCTTGGCTGAGCAAGTATCTTGCAGAGAAGAAATCTGTTTGGCACGCTTCATTTGGGTATGTCCAATGGAGTCCTATCATTCCCTTCCCCTCTTGTACGTCCGTGGTTTCGACGATCAATTCGTTATCAAGAAGCCAATGTCCATTCTTCTCAATCGCTGTAAAGAATGTGCTCACTCAAAAAAGATGCATACAGATGGTTTAGGTCACGAAGGCGTACGCAAAAAGCCCCCTCCTCTGTGAGCTCTTTCCCTCCTGTTAAGCTCCTCCGCCGCTCATCAAGCCAGCTCGGTTGGCAAGTGACAACCGCATGAGTGACCCTTTCTACACCCTAATAGACGGTGCATCAGTCACGGCGTTTGTACGCTAGCAGTGTTAGCCCACAGCGGCCGATTGGGCCGGAGCTAATGCTCTGTCTCTGCTGTAAGCTCCCTGATCCGTCTCAGTCTGGGCTCAACAAGAAGTATAAGCTAGCGCTGCCGGATCAGCTTTTGCAATCCTTCTTTAGAGCGACATGGATGACCGCCGCCTCCGCCGTCGATTTACTCTTGACTCCAGCACTCGTCGGGTGGCGGAGTCCCCCCGGAGAGCGACGTGTGAGTAGCTCGAGCTCCTGCTCGAGCTACTCACACGTCGCTCCCTCGAGGCGACGCGGTGTGCCCAAGGCATGTACGTGTACACGAGGCGACGCGCGGCCGCCGTTTCGTGGCTTGCGCTTGAGGCCGGACGTGTCGGATGACTCTAGAGTAGTCTGGGTGCTCGGCGAACCCAACGAGAATGAGTCGCTGCAAATCTTCGCTGAACAGATTCGCCGCCCATTTTGCCACACGGTGATGCTTTTAGTGTTGGCATTGAATGAAGCCGTCGGTTGGCCACGGAGTAGCTTAATCGGAATTTTTAAGTATAGAGTAGTCGGTTCCAGTCTTCGCTACGATCCCTTCGTACACCCATTGTCTACAGCATAGACGTTGCTGTGGATTCCGAATCACAGTGACTACTTGGGCGAAGCACGAACGTTGTGGAAATCCCGGCACAGTGCGTTAGAAGCCCTGACAGGTGTTGTATTGCTGCCCAGCATATCATCTATAGCTTTGCCTCAGACCTAGAGAGAATCCTTGAGCACAGAGTTTTTAGGGACTTATGGAGGTGCTCTCCGTGGGAGGCACCCCAGAGTGCTCTCCTTGGGAGGCACCTCGAAGACCGCTTTGTGCTTTCCAGAGCACATTTACTTCGGAGGGAAGGTTGACAGAATCTGCTGTATGGAGATGTTATACAGAAGGTTTTGCGTGAGACTCTAACACTGTCAATAGCAGATGAAGAAAAGCATACAATTGTTCAGCTGAATTTCCATATGTTAATCGAGTTGCCTTTGCATTGTCCTTATTGCTCGCGAAAGAGGAGTGACCACACTTTAAGCTACCAGCATGATAATCGCTTGAAGGGCGACCTAATCTAAACCGTGTTGTGCTTCCGTTATGTTGTGAAACAATTTCTTTCATGCGTGGTAAATCGTAGGGCGTTTAAATAATAATAGCAATTATTACTAAGCAGACAAAATGTGTACAGAACCCATGAGAGTTTAACCTCTTTCTAGGCACATCACATGACCTAGAAAGGAAGCATATAAATCGGATAGTGATAACATGCAACGTTTCAGAATGAATATGCACACAAAGAACAATGCACGCTGCCGATGGAGCAAAGGCTGCAAGGAGAATGTGATATTTTCACTTCTTGTCAAACGCCAAGTCATTTATTGTCTGCTCTTGGCCGCTTCTTGGTCAGGTGCCTTCTCATTACACTGGTATCCCTGTGAACCTCGACTCACAGATGGCTTTCACCCTTCAGCCAGCTTTCAAATTAAACGATAAGCTTTATTTCCAAAAACGGTGCTGAGAAACAATTTTGCTGAGATGTGGTTTTTCACCTCATACACTGTTAATAGTTAAAACGTCTTTCCGCCAAAAAGATGTTATTGCTAAAGCCTTAATGTAGTGTGAACAAGCGTGTTGACTAGGCTAATTATTATATTAATAATGCATTTGGTATAGCGCCCTCAGAGAACTCAATCTCTTTCTAGGCACTTTATATTTGCTGCAAACGAAGCAAGATCGAATAGTTAGTGGTAGCATGCTCAATAAAAAACAGGACTAACATGGTTAGGGGTGATATATACAATGTTAGCATGTAAGTTTGGTTATTGGCAGCATGCACAGTATCAGCACAAGCATATACAGGTCGAATCACAGGGACCCACTAAAGGCTGTCATAACTAGATGCGTTTTTAGTTTCTTTTTAAATGTTGACAAGTCAAGAAATGTCGTGACTCAGGTCGGGAGTGAGTTCCAGGCTTTGGGAGCATACGAACGAAATGCACGGTCTCCAAAGAATTTGAGATTTGTATGAGGTATGGGTAAACAGTTTGATTCCGAAAAGCAAGTGGTGCTATGCTTAGCCTGGTGGGGAGTAGATCTGATAGGTAGGCTGGAGCCAAAGATTGAAGGGACCTAAAAGTGAGCGACAAAACCGTGAAGTCGATGCGTTGCTTGACTGGTAGCCAGTGCAGGTTGGCGAGAAGTGGTGCGATTTGGCAACTGCGACGATCAGGACAGACAAGCCTAGCTACAGAGTTTTGCACCAACTGTAAGCACCTGATTGCACAGGCCGGTAGACCAGTAAGTTGCAGAAGTCAAGACGGGATGTCACGATGAATGGACCAACTTAGATGTGGTATCCTTGTCTAAAAAAGCCCGAATTTTGGCAGTGTTATGTAGCTGAAAGTAGGCAGACTTGACTGTGGAGCTGATGTGATCGTCTAATGAAAGGTCACTTTTGAAAATGACACCTAGATTCCGTGCAGATTCAACAGGAGATATGCTGGCAGAGCCAATTTTGATCGTCAGCCTTTCCGATTTCTGAATCACAACTGGTTTGCTCGTAATTAGTAAGTCGGTTTTATCAACATTCAATTTAAGAAAGTTTGCTGCCATCCATGTGTGGATGTCATCAATACGTGTAGCAAGGAAGTTGAGGGAATTCGAGGTGCTCGAAGGCTGGGAGGGATAAAATCAAAGGTACAACTGAGTGTCATTCGCATAGAAGTGGCTGATTGGAAAGGCTGACTCTCAAAATGGGCTCTGCCAGCATCTCTCCAGTTGAATCAGCTCAAAATCTAGGTGTCATATTCCGAAGCGACCTCTCGTTAGACGACCATATCAGCTCCACTGTCAAATCCGCCTATTTTCAGCTTCATAACATTGCTAAAATTCGGGCTTGTTTAGATAAGGATACCACGTCCAAGTTGGTCCATGCATTCGTGACATCTCGTCTCGACTTCTGCAACTCACTGCTTACTGGCCTACCAGCATGTGCGATCAGGCGATTGCAGCTGGTGCAAAACTCTGCAGCTAGGCTTGTCTGTCGTGAGCGTCACAGTTGCCACATTACTCCACTTCTCGCCGACCTGCACTGGCTACCAGTCAAGCAACGGATTGACTTCAAGGTTTTGTCGCTCACTTTTAGGTCTCTTCATTCTACGGCTCCATATATACTACCCCATCAGGCCAAGCATCGTACCACCTGCTTTTCGGAATCAAGCAGTCTACCAATACCTCGTACAAACCTTAAATCCCTTGGAGACCATGCATTTAGTTCGTATGATCCCAAAGCCTGGAACTCCCTCCCGACCTTCGTCAGAACATCCCCTGACCTGACCACATTTAAAAGGAACCTAAAAACACACCTATTTAGGACAGCATTTAGTGGGTCCCTGTGATTCGTCCTTGATGTGCTTATGCGTGCTGACACTGTGCATGCTGCCACTAACCACATTTGCATGCTGACCCTGTGCATGTCACCCCTAACCATACTATTCACTGTGATTGTTTTTTAAGCATGATTTTACGTACCATTCAATTGCATTTCACTTTGCAGCAAATGTAAAGCGCCTAGAGAGAGATTAAGTTCTCTGAGGGCGCTTTATCAAGTGCATTATTATTATTATTATTATTCAGTGAAAGCCTAGATTGTTCCTGGCATTACATCTGCAAGAGGGAGAGTATACACGGTGAAAATAACCGGACCTAGCACGGAGTTCTGAGGTACCCCATATTTCAGAAGTTCGTCGGATGATCTATGTTTATTCAAGTCGATACTTACTCTAGAGTATCCCACTAAGAAAGGACCTGAACCATTGCAATGCAGTGCCAGTGATGCCCAGGCGAGATGAGAGGTGCTCAAGAAGGACTTGGTGATCGCTAGTATCTAAAGCTGCCGAAAGATCGAGCAAAACAGAGATACTGTACCCAAGTCTGCATTCCTAAGTAGGTAGTCATACACCCGAAGCAATGCTGACTTTTCGGAGTGATTAGCTCTAAAGCCAGACTGGAACTTACTAGCAAGGTTTGAAGTTTCAATACATGAGTTCAGCTGGTCTGCCACAACCCGTTCCAGTGTCTTTGATAGGAATGGTAGAAGGGAGACTGGGCGGTAGCTGCTCAAGTTCTCTTGGTCTAGTGTCGCTTTCTTGAGAAGTGGCCTGACTACAGCTTTTTTGAAAGGTGCTGGGACATGACCTGAGGCTAATGACATATTAATGATGTGAGTTATGCATGGCAGCAGCAGATCAATCGTAGAAGCAGGACAGTGGGGATAGAGTTCAGAGGGCTAGCTGTCTTCTTTGATTGGGATATGAACTTCAGGACGAGGTCACTAATGACCTTGAATGTAGACATTGAGGTTCTGCATGGAATTGAGGGACAGGACTCCAGGGGGATGCCACCATCTTAGGGATGAACTCTCTTATCTTGTCTATCTTGCTGACTAGGGAAGCGATCAGCGAGATCATCACAGGGATCACTAATTAAGGAGCTAAACTCAGTGCGGTTAAGGAGATGGCCGATCCTTGACATCAGCATTTTTGGATTATGCATCTGTGATTGAACAATATTTGTTGATTTGTTAATAATAGCACGGAAAATGTGAGCACGCATAAGCATAATATAAAGGAAAATAAAGCACACATAAGATTAAAGAAAATTTACCAGGACCGTGTAAATACTTTGAGAAACAGGCGGGTTTTTACTCTTTGCATTAACTTGATCAAGTCTAGGAACGGCGTGACGTCAGTCGGGATAAGTTCCAAGCTTTGGGATCGCACGAACTGATTGTACGGTCTACGAAGGATTTGAGATTGGCTAAAGGCGCAGCTAATCGACTTAAGTCAGAAGAGCGGGTGTGACGATACGAAGCCTGAGTAGGAACTATTTCGGTTAGGTGTGAAGGAGCAAGAGAATTAAGGGATCTGAAAGTGAGTGACAACCCAGAAGTCAATATGCTGTTAGATGGCAGCAATGTTAAGTATATAAGAAGTAGAGCAATCTGGCAGAAATGACTTTCACCCCTGATAAACCGAGCTGCAGGGATTGGCACTCACTGTAAGCGTCTTATTGCACAGGCTGGAAGAATTACGGTTTCGGGTGCATGGCTGCCTCTGATACTCGGTCGGACGCTGGTGAGGTCGTGCAGCTTGGTGCCAGGGATTCAGCCGTCGCTGTGCTAGACGCGTATCGCTTTCAGATTGGGGCAGCTATGGAAAATTAGTATGTGCACTAAAGGTCATGCTCGGAACTGGAGTTCATGTGGGCCAGCATTGCGAACAGCTATTAGCAGAGGCGTAGTGAGACCTATCGGCATTCGGGGACAATGCTGCAAAGGGTGTCCCCTATCCTTGTCAAAAAATATCTGCAAAATAGCTCCACCACAGAAGAAATGCAAAAAGCACACGCTAGCAGGCACTTGGAGTCAGGAAAGTTTTTTAAATGTAGCACAGATACAAGGTAGCTACCACAGCTTCAACTTAAGTGAGCACTTTCTGGCCTTGAACGTGGAAAACGCTGGGTTGGTCCAGCGGTTAGGGTGCTCGCCCTGACTAAGGTCTGGCTGAGGTCGTGGGCTCGAGCCCTGAGGCATATGTGAAGCGCCTGAATAGAGATTTAGTTCTCTTGGGGCGCTATACAAATGAATTATTTAAACTGGTCTATTACTCCTTGAAAGTCAATTGTTTCAGTGTTTCTTTCGATATGCTTAGCAAGGCCAAATCGGAGAACCGATCTTACCCTATTGATGCACTTAGGTAGGACAGGGTTACCTTCAGCTTGCTAAGGAGATGTTCGCAACTGGAAATTGATACAGCTATGGTGAAAAGAACGCAACTGGCAACTCTCAAATTAGGAAACACGTCTTCATAAATGACAATAAAAGGCCTAAGCTCCAGGTGAGGTCTTTAGTGCCGAGTCGTGACGTGTGGCAAAAAGACTTTTAAAGTAACAAAGCCTGGTGTACAGCTCTGTCAGATCAACGTCTGAATAATAGAAGACTCCAAGATCTAGACATTGCTGGTGGAATTTAGTCTGGTCAAGTGTCTTCAAAAGCTTCTCACCTTCCAAAAAGAAACCAAATTTAGTGTCAAGATCTACGAGCCGGGAAAATCTAGGTGTAATCTCTTGTTAAAGATAGTGTATGCTATCCTTCATTATTCTTGAAATGTCCTCCTCCGCCGTGAGACCAACATCTTGAGAGTGCTCTCCGGGCATTTCTGTCCTTCGGCGGATTCTTCGTTCAACCGCAACTTTCCACAAATAACATCTCCTTTTCTGCCTCCTTTGAAGCAAATGTAAAGTGCCTAGAAATTGATTGAATTATCTGCGGGCGCCATATCAAGTGCATTATTATTACTATTATTATTATTAAGAGTGGAGGTTACAAGAGGGTCTTTGAATTTTTATCTTTGGATCCTGCAGTCTTTTATGAACGTGGTTAATCTTCCTTATCATGCTGTACCAAAACAACAGCAGGGCTAAAAAGTTAAAGTCCAAAGTACAATATAGGAAGCTGCCAGCTTCACTCCTTGTTTTTAGTGATTCACTTGAGTCCTTTGAGTTTGCTCCAAAAGACCTACAATGCTCCTTAGTCCATCATTGATAGCTTTCATGGCCTCCACTCTTGCACTCTACGTTGTTGCAGAGCCACGTTTGACAGTGATGGCTAAGACTTTCTTCAGTTCTTCCCACCTCAGATTTGATCTTGAAAAGAATAAGGGCGTTCTATAGTTCCACAAAAGGTAATGACAACGGAATCTTGACTGGCAGCATAAACTCCTGCCAGGTTCAAGCTGTGGCTATCACAGTATACCCAAATTGCAATTCTAATTTTTGGCATTGTTATCTCTTGAATACCTGAAAGTACCCAGTCATGAATACTACTTTGTCGTAGCATAGCCAGTAAGCTAAGCCTAACTTTTGTGGTCTAAAAGTGTGTCGGTGCTCAGCCACGGCACGCCGGCTCACCCTTGACGCGGCGTCGCCTACCCGGCCACGCAGCCCACCGGTGGCAGGCAGGATGAGACGAACGAACAGGGAGGGCAGTCGGAACGCGAACTGAGGGGTGAACGGGTGTGTGCTTGTTGCGCTTCGAGCACCAGCTGAATACACGATGGTTAAAGCCTTTACAATGTTTCCGTTTCGTCGCGTGCGTGCCGCCAGAACAGTTAGGTCGAAGTCTGTAAACACGCTTAACTAGCTCAGCCAGCAATGGTCAAGTCCATTGAAACAAGTACTTGCTTGAAATCAAGATTGGTATTCTCACATGAAATGGGGAAGGGAGAAAGTCAGAGGTTAAATACACAGACGAATTATATTTCTCATAGAACTGTGACTCAATCGATCTCCAGTTCAATGTCAGTGGCCGTACTCAAGGGACGGGATCGCGACGCATTGAAACATGGAACTCAGGAGCAAATATGTCTAGCTGCTATGGTAATGGCAGTTTATATTAACGAGATCACGTGGTTATGACATCATCTAAAGGTAACTGCGATTCCCTTTATCTAGAAGATAATATATCTTATGCATCAACCTACCTATCCGACTTCCTCGCACCTCTATTTCGCTCTCACAATTCAAATGCCTAAGTCTCCCGTCGTCTCGCCGCACTAAATTGAAACCGTTTGTGGATCAGGTGTTCAGTTTGTATGCGCCGAAAGTCTGGAGCTCTCTTTCGGCATCGGCCACTATCTGCAGCTTCGCTGAATTATTTAAGTGTCAATCGTAGGCCAATCACTTGTTCCTCTCAGCTTTTCTTTCACCACGAAGTGACTTGTCTTTTTGCTCCCTCTCGCGCTTTTTCCGATTTACTGTGCACCATTCAGTGCACGTTACTACCAAGAGGTTCTGCTACCCGGTCCTGCATATCTCAAGTGTGCTTTGGCATGCTCAAAAAAGTACAATACATGCTTGCTTTTGTAGGCTTGTTACAACATGATAAGATGCATGTCACTACCCTTGACCTTGGCTATTGATTATGTTATAGCAAGTTGTGAAGCAGCTGCATATAAATTAAATTCTCTTAAAGCGATATATAAACACACCACTACGCTTGGTAACATATTTCAATTTACTTTTGTCATTGGGTAAAAAGTGTTTTCCTTGATCCCGTGCCTAGAATAAATAGAAAATAGCAAACGTTTCGCAAAAATTGCTCATTTAGTCAGCACAAAGACATTTTTTAAATTCTCTGATTTTGCTGTTACTATCCGTTATTATACGTTATTATTATACTGTTATTATACGATGCGGACCTTAGCTCCGCACATATAGCACGACTTGTTCCTCTAGCAGAATTAGTTAGGGGTTGGCAGACAGAACTCTATAGAGTAGCATCAGTAAAAGTGCAACAGCACAGGTATCTTAAACGACAATTTCATTATATTTTTTTTGTATAATAAATGAATAGAAAGTAGTCTTATTTGATCGAAATGGAATTGATCGGTTGCTTGCACCTACCTAGCAGGTGCATTTTTTATGGGGGTCGACAATTTATCAAAATAAGAGCGACAGAGTACACTGTGAACACAATTTGTAAAATGTGTGAGGCTTAACAAAGCGAACATCGGCTTGCCTTTCAGGGATCAAGAGGATCCATGGAAGTATATATGTATGCATCAGCCTAAGCGGCTTTTGGTACGCGTTCGGTAGCCAACCGACTTCATCTCACACAACAAAGAGAAAGTGAAAAGCACAGCTGAGTTAGGAGAGCAGTTAAGGTTGCGAGTAACATGGAACTAGCAGCTCAGGACAACTGGATAGGATGCGCCATAGTCGGCAGCAGAAGAGTAGTTGTCGTTACCTAAGAATTGCCGAAGTGAGTTCCACAGTCTAGGACCTGCAGAGCTAAAGCTTCTGTCAGCAACTGTCTTTAAGTGGAAGAATCGAATATAGTCCATACAGGACCTGAAGGCACGAGGAAGCTGAAAGTGGTGCAGCAGGTCAGCTAGGTACGAAGGAGCCATGTCGTGGCGGGCCTTGTGGGTCAGCGTAAGAACTTTGCTCTGTATCCGTTGATCAACCGGCAGCCATCCTAGCTCTTTCAGCAAAGGAGACACGTGGTCAAACCTCTGGGACTTGAAAACTAGCCTTGCAGCCATATTCATAGCCATTTGCAGTGACCTAGTTGCTTTTTTGGGAGCCCATCCAAAAGGGAATTACAATAATCAAGCCAAGACAGAACTAAGGAGCCAGTTAAATCTTTTGCAAGCCACCATGGAAGACAGCTTCTTATCTTTGGTAGGGTAAATAACCTCATTTCACATGAAGACACTGAAAGAATGCTCTTGAAGGCAAGCTGAGAAGTTCCTGTTAGTTTATGGAAGTTCCTGCACAACACAAGGTAATGCGTGAAATACCACTTTAATTTCACATAATTCTGATGTGTTTAAAACCTGGTACAAAGAGTTTCGGAAAGAGTGCCATGAAGTTTTCTATCCAAGGAATCCGACTGCGGGAGCCACTGCCCACTCAAGCAGATGCTACTTCCTAATGGTTGATATTGAACTGGCATGAGCGTGCCTCCCATCATGCATCATCCACACATTCCGTCATCAATCACTCCAGTACCATACTGCCCCGAGCTCCTCGTCTCAACCCTCCACAGAGACCGGTCAGTCATCTTCAGGCGAGAGCAGCAACTAAGATTGTGAATAAAACATTACAGATCTAGATTCCAGGGTCACAGCTTAAATTTCACGAGACGTGGCGGAGTAGAAAAAGACAATTTCTCCAAAAAAATCTGATCAGAGAGAGAGAGAGAGAGAGAGAAAACAAAAAGAGAGACAGACACAGACAGAGAGGGAGGGAGAGAGAGACAGAGAGCGAGAGAGAGAGACAGAGAGAGCGAGAGAGAGAGACAGAGACAGAGAGAGAAAATGACATAGGTCTTACAAATTCAAATGCTGAGCTTTGGCATCTAGGCTCAAGAAGTACAACTTTTGGAATGAAAGTGTGAAAATGAGAGAAAAAGGAATTATCAATTTTTATCCACCGTCTACAGTCGGCAAGATGGGTCGGGCTTCTATAAGAATATGAGATGGTCTATTCGATTGTGGCAGACCAGCTGAATATTTATATTGAAATCTCAAACCTAGCAAGTAAGTTCCAGTCTGGATTTAGAGCTAATGACTCCACAGAGTCAGCATTGTTCAAGGTATGTACTGACCTTCTCAGGAATGCAGACTTGGATAGAATCTCTCTGCTTGTTTTGTTCAATCTTTAGGCAGCGTTTGATTCAATTGACTGCTAAGTCCTTCTTGGGCGCCTCAAATCTTGCCTGGGTGTCACTGGCACTGCACTACCATGATTCAGATCTTATCTCAGTGGGATACCCTAGAGTGTTGATGTGAACGGACAAAGGTCATCCGAAGAACCACTGAAGTACTGGTTACGGTCTTTAAGCGGAGGAATGGAATAGATATTGTATTGTCCATACAGGACCTGAGGGCGCGAAGAGGCTGAAACTGGTGGAGCAGTTCAGATAGGATCATACTTTATTAATAACACCTGTAGAGTGCCTAGGAAGAGATTCAGTTCTCTGAGGGAGCTATACACATGTATTATTATTGTTACTATTATTACTGTTACTCAGAAGAGCAAGGCGAGCTAACCAAGATGTACTAGACTTCGAATATCGATACCAAGTAGGTAACATTAATGAGGGGATGCTGCGTTGGAAGCTTTTACGGACAGTCAGTAGAGCTGCTTGTGCCAAGCTGTAGGTCTAGTGGATGCGAGCTACTCCTAATCTAGAGAACTAAAGGACCTGAAAGAGACTAGCAGAACTTTCAAGTCGAGGTTGATGGGCAGCCAGTGCAGTTCAAAAAGAAGCGCAGTAATGTGGCAGCTGCAGCCTTCATGGTCGACAAATCTAGCCGCCGAGTTTCGCACCTTGAGTAGCCGTCTCGTCACACCACCAGGCAGACCTGCAAGCAACAAGTTACAATACCCCAACCAGGATATCGTATAGGCAGGGATTAGTTTGGCTGCTGCGCCCTTATCAAAGGGTATCTACATTTTTGCAATGACGCGTAGCAGCAGAGAAGAAGAGTCTCAGACTTGACTTCGGAGGAGCACAAGGTCGTGGCATATCTATGAGGCGATGGTGGATGCTAAGCTAGCACCTCGGAACTCGGATGCCGTCTGTTGCTTGACGTCTACTGTAGTCCTTTATATTTGATATAAGCTTTCGCTTGAAGCGAAAGCTAAGTTTAGAAATGCTTAAAGCCAACCGCTTACCTACTCAGAGTGGTCCTGCATCAATCAGCCTGACACCGTTACTGGGCGGCATCGTATTGTGCTGTAGACTTAATACACAATAACTCATTCGTATATCACCCTGGGAGACCTTAATCTCTTTCCAGGCGCTTCACAGATGCGCCAAGTATTGAGCTCACGAGCTTAGTCGTTCAAGGTGAGCACGTTTACCTTCGGGATTCGGGGTCCGCTGAACTTGCTGAATTTCTGTTTCGATTAGCCTCCACAGACGCACAGAATGAGCTCGAACAGACGTGTTTATTGCGTAATTTGAAAATATAGGCTGGATGGCATTAAGTATTTGCCCAGGCAATGTCACCTGCATGTTACCCTTCAGTTGCGGTAAGCGCCTGCAAAGCAGACGTTCTTTTGCGTTCAACATCTTGCGGTCTGCCGAGGCCCAGGAGCCTCGCTCACATCAAAGGCGGAACTGACGGGTCGTCCACGAAATCCTTGCTGACTTCGCGAGTCTTCGAGACCTTCTTGGCCATTGCACCCGAGTCCCCAATAAACTGAGACGCGGAAGCTTTTCTCTCAACGATATTGGCGAAGTCCGGGCCGGCGGATGATGCCGGATCCACTTCGAGTCGGCGAGACGAGGCCGTACCGCTCGCTCGCGATTGTCCGCGTCCTTCAGGCCTCGAAGATTTCTCGCTCGTCGGTGCAGTTGCGGGGGCGGCAAGCCGCTGCACGGTCCCTCTTTCCTTGGGCATTGTGATGACCAAGTGCCCCGTCGTCGTCGAGCGCTCGGCTTTGCTCAGTCCGGGCTTCACTTCTTCATCCAGGCAGAGCTGAAAGACCTACAGACGACAATGACGGCGATAGCCACGACGACGCGCTCATTCGTGCGCCACGACACAACGGTGAGATGCCGGTGAGCTCGAAACGAGCCCTTCCCGGCGAGGCCCACGAGGCCCTCAAGCGAGCATCGCTCGAGCGAGCACTCGCTCACCTTTCCTTTGAGCGTCACTCGAACGTAGTTGGTTTGGACGTCTACGTCCATCAGCGAGGTGTCCATGTGTTTGAATGCGCTCACGTCGAGCACGATGGCGTTCCGCATGTCATCTTCGTTGAGGGTGAACTCAACCCTCGCCTCGTTCACATTCAGCGGCCGCCCGTCATCGCTGAAAAGCCGACGCGGGGCTTTCTTGTCGGCCTCATCGCTAGTCGGGTTCTCTTTACTTTTCGCCGCCTTCAGATGCTCATGGACCTGCGCGGATTCACCGGATGCACAGGTCTGAGCAGCAGATGAAGAGATGCCAGCGGACGCTGCAGCACCCTGTTCTCGGGCCAGGAGAGGACAGTGCCGAATAGCCTAGCACAATTGACGGAGTGGCATGAACGTTTATTCCGGCATGGTCGAAGGGCCCGCTATGTCGACAAATAGTGTTATGGGCAACTAGTACTACCAGTAATCGCGTTCACCCTACTTCCTGTAGAAACAGACGCAGACAACAGTCAACTTACGCTGCATGGGAAACTATATGTCTCATACAACTACATAACTCAACTATATAACTCAACTATATAACTCACGCAGCTTAGGAATCCTGCTGGGGCATGTAAGAGGCCATACAGTGTGGAAGACTGTGAAGCCCAGTCAAGAGATAGTAAAGTAAAGATTAAGTAAAGAGATATCGCTTGTAGCCTCGAAGCTCAATTTTTTGAGCACGGATCAAGACAATCACAGCCTGCAGTTTCTTATGCAACCGGCAGATAAGTTTTTTCTGCTCTGTATCCGCTCTCGCAGGCCCTCTGATCGTGGTTGTTAAAAAACCTGCAAACCCACTAGAGCTATCTGAAGATCTTAACATTAATAACAAGGGAGTTGTAAAGCACATGGACAGAGAATTGGTTCTCTTTGAGCGCTATATAAAAGACGTATTATTACCATGCATATTGACCCCTACAATAAGCTAGGGTTAGTTAGTTCAGTCAATTAGTCGTTACAGTAACTGATCTTATGTTTAGGATGTACTTTGTATTAAATTGATAGCACTGCTGCAAAGATGAGTCACGTTGATGACATTGTGAATGCTACCACTAATTATTTTATCATTCTTAAACTGAGTGATGATACAACCAATCGATTAGTTATGGGCAAACCAAGTGTTATTCAGAAATTTGAAAACTTAAGATTCAAAATCGGCTCTGCCAGCATATCTCCTGTTGATTCAGCATGAAATCTAGTTATCATGTTTCAAAGTGACCTCCATGATGACCACATCAGCTACACGATCAAGTCAGTCTACTTTCAGCTATATGACATTGCTAAAATTCTGGCTTGCTTAGACAGGGATAATAATAATAATAATAATAATAATAATAATTCACTTGATAAAGCACCCTCAGAGAACTTAATCTCTCTCTAGGCGCTTTACATTTGCTGCAAAGTGAAATGCAATTGAATGGTAAGTAAAATCACACTTGAAAAAACAAACGAAATGAATAATACGGTTAGGGGTGACATGCACAGGGTCAGCATGCAAATGTGGTTAGTGGCAGCATGCACAGTGTCAGCACGCATAAGCACATCAAGGACGAATCACAGGGACCCACTAAATGCTGTCCTAAATAGGTGTGTTTTTAGGTTCCTTTTAAATGTGGTCAGGTCAGGGGATGTTCTGACGCAGGTCGGGAGGGAGTTCCAGGCTTTGGGAGCATATGAACTAAATGCATCTTTAGCCATGCACCGTGGCAGATGGTCCATAATCTTAGACAGGGACAGGCCGTGATGGCTAGCTTTAAAGGCAGTCTTTTTAATGAAGCTGTCAAGCTTTAAACAGTTATCAAAGAGGACACCTAAATTCCAAGCACGTGGTGATGGTCACACTACATCATCACTAATTAGACGAGCAAAGTTTCCTAGTCCATCCATTTGCTTGGGGAGTCCTATGAGTAAGAGGTCGGTTGTACCGACCGCCGAGCTGGTTTGGTCTAGCGGTTAAGGTGCTCGCCCCGACCTAGGTCTGACTGAGGTCGTGGGCTCGAGCCCCGAGGCATATGTGAAGCGCCTGAATAGAGAATAAGTTCTCTTGGGGCGCTATATAAATGAATTACATATTATTATATATAAGGAATTGGCTGACATCCAGGATCCATTGTCTGCAAGGCAACAGTTCAGTTTATTAATCGTTGCAGCAGATTAAAATGGCTTAAATGGCTGTTTTTCATTGACATAAATGCTCTGAAGTCTCCTATTGAGATAAGACCTAAGCTTTTGCAGTACAGTGCTAGTGCAGCCCAGGTAAGTTGACAGGTGCTTAAGCCTGCCAAAAGATCTAGCTAAACACACAGAAAGACTTTACCCAACAGTACTCTATTTGTTATTACTATTAGTAGCAGTATTAGTGGTAGCAGTTCCCGATCTTCTTATCTGTCTATGGCTGGTGTGAACAACTTGATCTCAGCTAGACAGACTCTTACATCAGTGAACTTCAAGATCGGCTGCTTGGCTGTCATTCAGCCAAGCAGCCGGTGCCTAGTGATGGACCCCACCTGGCTGGAAAGGACCAGCAGTATTTCCATGGCATCGTAGGAGGCTTTTGGAACCTAAAGGGCCAAACAATTTCAATGCAACCACTATTACTATTATGAAGATAGATGTAGCCATTTATCCTCACCAGCTGGGTCTACCAGCCGAAGCTGCAAAGCCAGTGGCAGGGCAGTCTAATAACTACAACTCCTAAGACGTGGCCGAGGAAGAAGTGGCCGCAGAAGCTGCAGCAGCAGCAGCGGCAGAAGCAGCAGCAGCAGTGCAGTGCAACATCCTGCTACCCAAATGCTTTAAACACAGCACGAGAAAGCAGCCTAACCTAGCTGTGAAGGGCACTAGCTAATGTGAGGCTTGTAGTAGAGACCAGGCCGGAGTGCAAGACAAAAGCGAGGCCTTCTTCACTGCAGCTGCTGGCATGGGGGGCCTGGCTAAACCAAAGTCTACTGAAACGGAGGCATGCTAGATCAGCCTGATTATGACCAAAATATTGTTAGCGGGTCCTGAATTATAACGACTAAGCACAGGTTCATTCATGGTGATGCAGTAAAGAGACCAAAGTCTTGTAAGAGGTAGTCTCTTGAGAACTAGAATTTCAGCCAGGCAGGAATTGAGCTGCGGACTAGGCAGCTGAGAGTCAGGCAGCTGAAAGGTGGTCAAGTAGTCGTAAGAGCACTTGTATGCTTTGGCTGCTGCCGGACACATGTCACCCTCTGTGGCTGTCAAATACATGCATCTAAGTGATGAATATGAACGACGTCTTAAGGTATGGGAGGGGTCTTCGTTGCTGCCGTGTTCTGTCACTGTCGGCATCACCTCTGTGTGCATGCATCGTTGGTGCACCTAAAAATTACTAGCCACGCTCCAACGCCCAGCCAGAACTTCACGCCAGTGTGTTTGTCACACATCGGCAAGGACCGGCACCAAGGCTGGCGAGCGTTGCGTTTTCGGCCGACCGACATTAGAGCATAAGCCGCCACACCCAGTTAGTAAGACTAACGACCCTTGCCGACATGCCATCTCCCCAAGAAAACGACCAACGCACCTTCTTCCTGGTTTCAGGCGTGTAGTCCGTCGGCTCGTTCCAGAAGTCCTTGCTGTCCTCACTCGCTGCCGGATCGCCACCACTGCTGCCTTGGCCGGCGCCGCCAATGTCCGTGTACCAGCGCCCGTCGAAGCCAGTGCTGTGGCCGGAGGCCGCAGCGCTTGCTGCCGCCTGCTCGGCCTTGGCGCGCACCTCCTGCTCCTGCGGAGCCAAGCGATGCAGTGGCTTTTCAGAGAGTGACAGTCAGTCACGCAGGCGCTGCTGCTAGGATCATCGTGGACATAGTGCAGGATGTGTTAAATTGCAGCAGCAATTAAAAGGCCCCAATCTGTAGTATCTAGGTGTGCTGAACACGAATATAACCATAACAATTTGTATTGGCTCTGGTTCTTAAGATATTTCATATAGTTCATTTTCTGTGTTTCACCGTGTAGATTTATCCAGTAGGACTGCAAAAACATTTTAACTAAGCCTAGACTGGTGTAATATTGCTTCGTATTGCATAATAACGCCATGAACAAATAATTCAGAGTTCATTGCATTATTTTCTGATGCACTGCAATACAACTGCCAGGCGGCTGCTGCCGTAAGCTGATGTCATAAAGCCCAGTTGGAAATGGCAAAAGACCATCAACGCCGCTTGCAGGCCCCATGGTTCGGAGAGAGCCAAGCAACCGCACGAATGACTGTTACTTCTGCTTGGTTCGTCCTCTTTCCGGCAGAATAACGAAGCAAAAGAAGCCAATAATAGTCTACCCAAACATTCCGTCTGTGCTGAGACCAATTTCGATTTCCTATTCCAGAACATCCAGAAGAATTTTCTCTTGATTCATCTGATAAGGACAAGGGTGAGCCGACCTGTTCTTCTCCTGGTATGTCAGCATGCAGTGATCCCGATCTCCACTGTGGTGCATCATCAACCCCACACAGAATAACACAGGAAGAGCTAAATGACCTGGCTCATGGTTTGGACTTATCCAAGAACAAGGCAGAGTTGCTAGGATCATGTCATGTCATGTATCTCCGTCTGTAACTCCACAAAGTCATAAAGACCATGTGGGTGTTACACAGGAGAGTTTTGTATAGCACACTCACAGCCTAAGCGGCTTTCGGTACGCATTCGGTAGCCAACAGACTTCGTCTCACGCAACAAAGAGAAAGTGGTAGACACCAACAATGGAATCTTCTCGAAGATGGCACAATTAATTTATATAGACAGCGCTACCTGCACTTGGAGCCTTTCTTCAGAAAGGAAAGCAATCTGGTATTCTGTTCCGATATTAAGGGCCTCATGAACGCCTTACAAATCACTCATGACCCACAAGAATGGAAACTATTTGTAGACTCTTCGAAACTGAGTCTTAAAGCTGTGCTTTTGCATAATAGAAACCATCTTCCATTAATTCCAGTAGTGCATGCTGTCCACATGAAATAGACACACGATAACTTCAAGCAGCTCCTGAATTCTATTGAGCATAACAGTGCAGCTGGCAACTCTGTGGTGATTTGAATGCCGTTGCCCTTTTAATGGGACTGCAGCAGGGATATACAAAATACATGTGTTTCGTATGTGAGTGGAATAGCCGAGCGAGGGAATTGCACTACTTGCGAAAGGAATGGACTCGCAGACAAAATGTAGCAGTTGAAGAGAATATCCAGCACCCAGCTCTGGTCGAGGCACTCTGATGCTACACAAATGACAAAACGCAGACACCGAGGGGCTTCCACACTCGTGTATTCCACTAACGCTTGCAGTGCTGCACCACACAGCCATTCTCCCCTTCGAACTGCTCCTTCGCAGGCAGTGACTCACCCTCTTAAACCATTTCCTAATAAACAGACATAGCCCATAAACCAGCAGCCATAAACTAAATCGGTCGTTCAATAATAGGACCGCAATAAAACAATCGCAATCCCTTGATTGGACTTTGACAGCTTTCCAATACCTGGATAAAAAATTTACAAAAATTGTCCACCACAATGCTGGCAGACTATTACTGGATTATTACTATTACTGGATTATTACTATTACTGGATTATTACTATTACTGGACACTCTCCAGAAATGCTCCCCAACAGCTGTGCAAGAGACAGGCGAAGAAATCTAATAATTAGTCACCACGATTTCATTTTTCCAGGTATTAACAGTAGGCCTATTACTATTAGCATGCATTTCGCAGTGTACACATACATTTATTGCAAATTAAAAAAGTAGAGCCAATTTTGCAATTTGACTATTCTGCTCGTGTTGAGCTCATACAAATTGATAAGAAACGACTATTTTGTCTCAGTAACGTGAATTTTCTTAATTTGTTGACAAGTGCAATGATCACACTATAATGTACAGACATTATTAATAAAAATCTAGAACTCTAAGCTCTGTATATAGTTGCTTACAATTTCTCCGGTTACATCATGATGGCTGATTTGACCTTGAATGGCATCTTTCGATTCGAAAGTGCCTAACTGTCTATCTTGCACTCCATTAAACTCCAAAGGACTACAGCTCCACGACCTGACTTCTGCTGCAGCAGCAAAGCTCCGAGAACGAGAAATCCATCACTCCGAACTTGGACTACACGCTCGAACAGGCCCGAAACCCTAAGAACAACTGTTAAGCTTCTCATAACTCCTCTGTACCCTCAGCGGGCCAGACATCATGGCGTGCAAAAGCCCGCGACGGAGGAGGCCCAGCAAAACAAATGAATTCAAACGCAGTACTCGACGAGTGTGCTCGATCTGAAGAAATAGAAGCAATACAGAACAAACTATCGTTTTCAGATCAAACTTTCCCCCTGAGTGCAGCGCTGCTCGCATTGCCACCTTTTTGGACACGTAGTCGGCGTACTGGCGCTGCAGATGAAGTCTCGTAGAGGGCAGATCTTGGATTGCTCGCAGCCTCTCTGATTTCTCGATCTCGATGCCATCCAAGGACCTAAGATGCGGTAAAGTTGCAATCACGTATTTTCGATAGCCCTCGAAGTCGGTGCACGGGTTTCCGGTGAGATACATCTCTTCAAAATGTGCTAGCCTGCTCAGTGCTTCCACTCCGAAAATGTCTGCGACGAAGTTGACAGTGAGGTCCAGCTTCTTAAGCGATTCACAGCCTTCCAAGTTTTCAATAAACTGAATGTTGTTTAATGCGAGATTTAGGTATTCGAGCTTTTTCAGTCGGGAGACGTTCTCTGAAAGTGTGGAAATTGCAGGCGGCGTGAGTGCCATTGCAGCGGTTCGAGCATAGCTTGCGAAACCAGATCAATTTCACAGCGG
Source organism: Cristatella mucedo (assembly GCA_009760855.2). NCBI lineage: Eukaryota > Metazoa > Bryozoa > Phylactolaemata > Cristatellidae > Cristatella > Cristatella mucedo. Next base: position 5,483,990 of record WPIO01000017.1, read on the forward strand.
CGGAAAAGATATCCGTGGCCTGTATTTCATAATCTTCGTGCCATTTAAACCCACCTATTTTGTCGATTAGATTACTTTGCAGGTACAGAATCCGCAGCTCACGGCACCACCTGTCCAGGTGCTCGATCTTCTCTATGTCTTGCTGGTGCAGGGAGAGCTCTTCTAGCGAGGATATTTCTCCCTCATTGTGCTCTGCTCGCTTGCGCACGATCTCCTCCGTTATCCGCACCATTCTTCCACTCTTTACAAGGCAACACGGCCCCAGCGCCGCCGGCGCCCAGCGCTGCTTCTACCGGATGAGACGCTCTGGATGCTAGGGAAGGCGGCCTTCACCCTATCAAGGTCGGTAATTTAGGGCTTCCTGAGGGTAGCCAGTTTCGCACCGCCGCCGTGAGATGGTCGCGTGTCCGCGAGTGCTAGGCGGACGTCGCCTTGCTGCTGCAATCTCGCCGACGTAAGTTATTGAGGCTGGCGACCGCGCGCTCGAGAGCGAGCGCCCTCCTCCAGGTGGCGGCCTCCTCTGCAGCCGCCTTCGCCATCCTCGACCGGCCGGGCGAGCGACGTGGGCTGAGTGCACGATGCTCGGTCGCCGCCGGAGTGCGGCGATCGGTCATCGGCTCGAATGGACGAGTTCGTTTAAGAAGCTAAGCACGCCGCCGGCGTTTCGCTTGTCGACAGATCTCGCACGGCTCACGGTGGCGAGCCGTTCGCCGAACGTATCGTATCTCGGATGAATGTCCAGCTAGGCTCGTCGAGCGAGGACAAGACGTCTGACCGTTGTAGCAGCGACCTCGATCCCCACGATCCGAAAGTGCAGAATTCCGATCCGTCGGTCCGCGACCCCACTCGAGTAGTGCGTACGTCGGTCGACAGCAGGCCGCCCGGCCGGGCGGCGGAGGTTGCCTGAATGCGAGGTCGCGCAGACGCGGCCGGCTGGACCTCGGAGCGGCCCATGGCGTCGCCTCGTCGACTGCTGCTAGCTCAAAACGCCTCCTCCCACATAGCTACGTCGTCGCGTCGCAGCCTCATCTTGCCTCAAGCCGCTTGTCCTCGATCCGCCGGGCAGTGCGCCCGTCGTCGAGATGCTCGTCGGCTTAGCTGGCCTGTTGCTGGGCGATGGCTGGCCCGATGCTGAGCGGCCCGATGCTCGGTTGGCTCGGGCGAGCTCCTCTTGCCCGTGCCGAGCAGTGCGTCGCTCGTGCCGTCTGCCAGTGCAGTGTCTCTCTTCCGGTGGAGGTCGTGCAAGGGTGGCGATCTTGCACTCGCCTGTTGCCAGGCGTTCGTCTCCGTTCACATTTTCGTTCCGCTCGTGGCTGTTATTATTGTTTAATGTTGGTTAGCGTTGGTCCTGTTCCTTGGCCTCCCACTACCCTCTCCCAGTTGGCATGGGTTATGCTGTGGTCGTGGGGGCCCAAGAAGCATACCCGGATCAATGGTGAAGACTAGAGGTGGCCAAACCTTGACATTGCACAGGGCAGGCAATAATATTATAACATGATTCATTTTTATAGTGGCCTAAGAGAGCTTAATCTCTATTCAGGCACTTCACGTATGCCGCTGGGCTCGAGCCCACGACGGTCAGACCTTGGTCGGGAGGGGGGGTGGGAGCACCCTTAATCGCTGGGCCAAACCAGCTCGTCACTCGCATGAGGTTGTGAATGGGTGGGATATGCTGAATGTCAAGCCGCCTGCTGCCTCCTTCCCCTTCAGCTCAAACTGCATCATACCTCTTTACCTCAGTCCTTGGAGGGTTGGGTGGTAGGTAGTGTTTGATTTAAAACCAAATTGATTTTGGCAGGCAGTTTAAAACCGTTTTTTGCTGTTTATTAGTTTCTTACTTATTTTTGAAGACACTCTATTCAGTTCTTTCTTCTTACTTCTAGCTCGTACTTCTGGTCGGTGGCTCGTTTAGTTGAGTTCTTATTTGAAAACCACTGTGCCCTCTTCAAGCAAGATTTATTCATCAAACTCACCGATAAGAGCGTTTTCCGGTCCATCGCCGATATTCACATGTGCAAATTCATCGGCAAACTCTTTATCTGATTCGTCCCCATTGTCAGATTCGTCGACAGAAGGTGGATCTGTGGATGCAGCCGTGCAGAGCACGTTCAAGAAGGCACCAGCTCGGCTCTTGTGGCCGGCGAAATTGCTCCATCACAGCATATTTGTAGGTATGGCCATCTGCTTTTTCACCTTGCCCATAAACATTAACCCATTTTACCATTAAGCCATATAACCCATAAACAAATAACACCATTAACCAACAATAAACCATAAAACCGCACAATGGAGAATGAATAATAGGGACGTCTGATGTTCGGCAATGACTCACTGCGACCAGTAAACCAATACAACTGAGGCTGATCTTTCGGTTGGTTTTAAACCGCAGGTTTCAAATGAACCATTCACTAGTGGTATGATCTGCTGGCCTGCTTTGTGTTTGGCCATATTGGTGTCTGTCGTCCTCTCCAAGGGATCCCTGCGCTTCACGGTTTGCTGTGGCAAAGGCACGACGTCGCATTTCCGGTGGTGGCTGCTCTTTCGCTTCAGAACTCGGCAGACGACTTTTCTATGATGCCGTTGTCTCGCTTTCACAAGCATCACGGCCAGAATATACAGCTCCGAGATGGTGGCACGGTGGCATGCCGGTTGTCGAGCTTTGCGCATGCCATCTGCTTCAGTGAGTACCCGCTGCGTCCGGGTGAGCTGTTTCTCGTCGAGATCGTGAAATACGAGCACGGCTGGAGCGGCCATCTTCGCGTGGGCCTGACGCAGTGCGACCCGGGAACTGGCTTCCAGCTGCCACAGTACGCCCTGCCTGACCTGGTCAGTCTCATCGGTAAGCTGCTGCAGCGCGGTTTCACCCCACCTCCTTGGCTGCGTTGTCTCACCCCCTTGGCCATGCCATTCTTTCTTCGCTGGCCGGATGCTTTCTCGAGCTTTAGCCGAATGCTTTCTCGAGAGATAGCCTCAAGGTGGGCACTCCTGGCCTATCCTGCTAGTTTCCATGGCAGTCCGTGTGTTATTGCACAGCGGACAGCAGGAGGGGTTCCAGCCAATCAATGAGCCAATCAATGCCAGCCAATCAGTGAGCCGTGTTCTTTTGGCTCACTGATAGTAGGAATAGTACATCATGTAAGTAGTGCCGTAAGAGAGAGAAAAACCTCTTTGCGGGTGCTTTAGATTTGCTGGAAAGCACTCATTTAAATTGATTGTGCTAATATCAGCGGTTCTCAGCCTTCCGAACGCCACGACCCTTTAATACGTTTCCTTCGTTCCATTCGTTTAATTCGTGTTGTGGCAACCCCAACCATAAAGTTATTGTGTGCAACATGTGGAAATGCGTGTTTTCCGACGGTCTTAGGCGACCCTTGTGAAAGGGTCGTTCGACCTCCAAAGGGGTCGCGACCCACCGGTTGAGAACTGCTGTGCAAGATTGTGGCACACGTTAGCCTACGACAAGCACTTTAACTGACCGAGGAAAGGCAGTGAGTTGCTGTTTTGTTTTAGCTTTTTTAAAATTTCGTCAAGCTAAGGGATGTCGTGAAGGATGTCAACAGTGAGTAGTGAGTCTGCGCTTTGGGAGCGTTGGAACCAAAGACGGGATCTACGAAGGTTTTGAGGGGTTTTTCGTCAGTGGCACAGCCAACCGACCCGAGGAGTCATAGGAGAAACTGGTGGTACGATGGGACCCCTGATCAAAAAGTAGTTCTGATAGATGGGCTGGAACAAGAGAATGGAGAGACCTAATCGTGAGTGACAGAATCATGAAGTCGGTATGCTCCTTGTAGCAGCCTCATCTAAACTGAATGGGAATGCTGTCCCTAGTTAATCTGGCTTGGCCAGTGTGCTGCTTGAAAAGAGCTAACTAATTCGACAGCCTCATTTATATAGCGACAGAAGAGCCTTTACGACTATCGATTGCAGTGGGCAATTAAGGATTGTCCACTGTAGGACTCGAAGCCACGACCTGGGTCATGAAGGGCGAGCACCTTACCCCATCGGCTAAGAAAAAGGTCCATGTCAGAATGATCTGCATCCAGCAGCAGGAGTTGCTGTAGTCAGCACACAATTAGCATTCCTCATCCATTTATATTGATTGACCTTCACCTTAAAGATAATAGGACGCGTGTAGCGCCTTGGGAGAATTAAATCTCTGTTCGGCACTGTACGTATGCTGGAAAAAGAAGCATATTAGTTGATTTGCGTTAAGTCTCACAGTGTCAGCAATTATATGCACACAAAGACAATTCACGCGAATTGAGCAAATGCTGTGCGGAAAGGGTGGTTTGGTAGCTGCTTTGTTAATGTTGTGAAGTCAGGGAATGTCGTGATGTCAGCTGAGAGTCAGTGAGGTCTAGGCTTTAAGAGTGAACATACAAATGAAAGGCAGTCCAGTGGCAGAGTCATGGGGTAGGCAAGGTGGCATATGCCCCCTGCCTAGTTGGAGGGGGACAACAACCTGAGGCGCCCCCTCTATCTACGCCACCCTCCTTCCCTCAACCGTCACCGACGACGAAATTATGTCCTACTTCCAGTCGATGAGATGCAGCTGGGTGTGTTTCGAATAGGTACTTTAATTTTGTTCTATAAATTTTCATTAATTGTAGCTTATGCCCCTCAATGAAAGAGTCTTGTACGTCCAGCCTTCTCTAAAGGAAAGCCCTGGCTCTGCCCCTGAAAGGCATGGTCTCCAAAGGACTTAAGAGGTAAGTTAGTGATGCAGTAAACGACTTAGTCAGAAGAACTTGGTGATATGATACCAAGCCTTATTGGGAAGTATTTTTCTGATATCTGATCAAGGTGGTGAGAAAACGTTGCCGTGGCTAAGCCTCGTTTCTGATCTTCTCTAGCTATCACTAGAGCGTCATTAAAGCTGCTTATTATTGGGGCTGTGAGGACACATTCAAAGGATTGTGTTGAGATTACAAGTACCGTTTGTAAAAGAGGCACCTGTACACTCGCTGAGCCAGAGGGGACTGTGGGGGCATCTGCCCCAATACAGCGTAGGGGTAGCGACCTGAGCCCCTATCCCCCTATTCGTACGCCCTCCGACCGTCGTCGATGACGAAATTGTGTCTTAGTTCCACTCGATGTGCAACCACGGAGTTCATGTCGAATAAGCACTATGATTTTGTGCTATAGTTTTTCAATAATTTTGGGTCCAACTCCGCCTGCATGAAAATTCGGCGGCAGGTCTTGCTCCTTACATAGAAATTGTGCAGTTCTTGCCCCCTAGATGAAAATTGTGGCTCCTCCACTGCACTTGTGTACTACCATAGAATGCTCTGGTATGTGTTAGGCGTTTTTGGCATTATCTCGCTGAGCTAGTGTCAAGATAAGCTTTTTAGGCTGCATGACTTCTAGAAATAAAAATCGTACAAGTGTTTTGACATTTTTAAGATATTGACCGAGAACTGACAGCAGTTACATTTTGTTACTGCTGCTGACGAAAGGGGCGTAACCTGCTTCTTAATTACATTCCTTTGAAGAATGGTGCATGCTCCCCTGGTCTTCAACAGTGCCAAGCGGGTCGAGCTATTTACTGTCCAAAAGTTTGGCTGTTTCTTAAAGAATGAGTTAAATTCACCTTTTTTTTGATTTGGTCATTTCCACTGATGAATGACACCGCTACGGTGACAAAAGCAAGAGCTTAAAAAGGTTCAGGCAAGTCTCTAAGTAGCCTGTCGTCTATCGCAAGAAAGAAATAGCTTGCCGATATTTTAGCAATGTCTATTTAGAGGTTCTTTGTCGTATTGTAGCTGTGAGATATAAAGTCTGATTGTTTGGCCACGAGATGTTATTAACTGTGGTTGTTGTGGGCAGCACTCTACTGAAACAGCTCTCCTCCGTGTTAACAATGACATTCTACGTGGCAACGACGACGGGAATGTCACTGCCTTAGCTCTGCTAGATCTGTCTGCTGCCTTCGACACCGTTGATCACGAAGTTCTGCTTGAACGATTGAGAACAACGATCGGTCTGGCAGACGAAGCACTGGCGTGGTTTAAATCCTACTTGTCTGATCGTGTTCAATCCGTGTCGTGTGGGGGTCAGGTCTCAGACATGAGAAGGGTCACCTGTGGAGTCCCTCAAGGGTCTGTACTTGGTCCCTTGCTGTTCTCCATTTATACGCAACCTCTGGGAAAAGTGATTAAGGCCCATGGAATAGGATATCACTTCTATGCTGACGATACTCAGTTGTATTTGTCATTTAAACCGTCGGAATCTGCTGCAGCAACTGAGAAACTGAATGCTTGCCTTGCCGATATTCGATCTTGGATGTCGGAAAACTTCCTGAAATTAAATGACGATAAAACCGAACTGCTTCTCATAGGACACCCTAAGCGTGTGGCTGGATTAAAAGGCTTTGCCGTTCTAATAGGTGATGCTATTGTGCGGCCATCACCACGTGCTCGAAATTTAGCTGTCGTGATCGACAGCTGCCTCAATTTCAAAAGCTTCATTCAGAAGACTGCCTCTACAGCTAGCCATCATATCCGATCCCTATCTGAGATTAGGAGCTCTCTCCCACAGTGGCTTGTACAAAATTTAACTAGCTCTTTAGTTCTGTCTCGGCTTGATTATTGTAATTCCTTTTTGGCTGGGCTACCAAAGAAAGCTATTGTGCCACTACAGCGGACTATGAATATGGCTGCAAGGCTGGTCTTCAAGTCCCAGCGGTTTGAGCACGTGTCTCCTTTGCTGAAAGAGCTAGAATGGTTGCCGGTTGAGCAAAGGATACAGAGCAAAGTTCTTACGCTGACCCACAAGGCCTGCCACGGCTTGGCTCCTTCATACCTAGCTGAACTGCTGCATCAGTTCCAGCCTGTTCGCGCCCTCAGGTCCTGTATGGTCAATAAATTAGCTGTTCCATTCCTCCGCTTAAAGACAGTTGGCAACAGAAGCTTTAGCTCTGCAGGTCCTAGACTGTGGAACTCGCTTCCACAATTCTTACGCAACGACATCTACTCTCCAACTGCCGACTATGGCACATCTTTTTCAGCAGTCCTGAACTGCTACTTCTATGCTACTCACTACCTCAACTGCTCTCCTAACTCTGCTATGCTTCCCACTTTCTCTTTGTTGCGTGAGACGAAGTCTGTTGGCTACCGAATGCGTACCGAAAGCCGCTTAGGCTGTGACTGTGCTATACAAAACTCTCCTGCGTAACACCCACATGGTCTTTATGACTTTGTGGAGTTACTGACGGAGATACATTACATTTATTAATGATGCTGTTGAGTGTGGGGTAGCATTTACTTTATGTTGGAGTTTAGTGCCCAATTATACAAAATCCAACACAGCAGTAAGATTTTCTGCAAGTCTAAGAGTGCCACAGGAAATATGCAAGTCGGGAGTGAGTTCCAGGCTTTGGGAGCATACGAACTAAAAGCACGGTCTCCAAATGATTTGAGGTTTATACGAGGTATCGGTAACAGTTATATTCAGAAAAGCAGGTGGTACGATGCTTAGCCTGCTGGGGCAGTAGATCTGATAGGTAGGCTGGAGCCAAAGAATGAAGGCACCGGAAAGTGAGTGACAATATCTTGAAGCCGATGCGTTGCTTGACTGGGGCCAGATTAGTGATAATAAATTCCTAGCCATTACAATTCAGGAACCCGCTAATGCTGAATATCCGTAATAACCTGGCGGACTTAGCATGCGGACGTTTCAGAACCAACCACCAGCACATTGCCTGTGGCTAGTCCAATGTTCTCGAGCGAGTTCATAATATCTGGCTTCTGATGCCGTACTTCTGGTTTCCATCTTTTACCACATGATGCTTTGACAATTGTCCACACCTTATTCTGCATCGGTCGCCTCATCGTTGTGGTATCCACTCAATTTACCATAATAGGTTCATTTCTGCTGCTGCCGTTAGCAGATATATGTTCCTGCTCTGCACAAATTTCTGCAAACATCTCTGCATTACTTTCACTAGATTGCATTTAATACACACACTCTTCGAAGGTAATAATAATAACGCATTTGATGTAGCTCGCTCGGAGAACTCAATCTGATTCTAGGCACTTTACATTTGCTGCAAAGGAAACACGATCGAATGGTGAGTGGTATCATGCTTGATAAACAACAAGAATAACATGGTTAGGGGTGACATGCCCAGGGTCAGCATGCAAGTGTGGCTATTGGCAGCATGCACATTGTCAGCATGCGTAAACACATAAAGGACGAATCACAGGGACCCACTAAATGCTGTCACAGATAGATGCGTTTTTAGTTCTTTTTTTTAAATGTGGTCAAGTCAGGGGATGTCGTGACCCAAGTCGGAAGTGAGTTTCAGGCTTTGGGAGATTACAAACTAAATGCACGGTCTCCAAAGGATTTGAGGTTTGTACAGGTAATTGTAAGCAGGTAGATTCCGAAAAGCAGGTGGTACGATACTTAGCCTGGTGGGTGAGTATAATCTGATAGGTAGGCTGGAGCCAAATAATGAAGGAACCTAAAAGTGAGTGACAAAACCTTGAAGTCAATGCGTTGCTTGACTGGTAGCCAGTGCAGCTCGGTGAGAAGTGGTGTGATGTGGCAACTGCGATGCTCACGACAGGCAAGCCTAGTTTCAGAGCTTTTTACCAACTGTAAGCGCCTGATTGCACTGGCCAGTAGACCAGCAAGAAGTTACAGAAGTAGAGACGGCATGTCACAAATCCAGTTTCGATGAAGTATCCTTGTGTAACTAAGCAAGCCCGAATTTTAGAAATGTCATTCAGTTGACAAAAGGCAGACTAACTGTTCACATCTTCGTCATTTGGCAACAGAAGCTTTTGGTCTTAAAATCACAGACTATGGAACTCACTTTCACGAGTCATATGCAGAATGTTCACTGTAGCTGCCGACTCTATTACATCCTTAGCCGTTCTTGTTGCGCTGCCACATCTGTACAGTGTACTTCCTCGACTGTCTGTCTGACTTAGCAGTGCCTCTCAGTTGGCATAGTAACATATTGTTGCAACTTATCGCTATAGGTCACTATATACTACTTTGTTGTACAGCCTCGGGCTCCACAGCAGTTTGATCCTCAATCCAGCTTCCATTAGACGTTGACATGTACTTAACTTGATTCCCGAGAGCTGACAATGACTTGCCATGATCTGTTGTCCAGTCAGACCATACCATGGTTGGCTGTCTGCTCTTACGCTCAATCAAAAGCTTGCAGGTGTCGACAGCCCCATCAGTGGAGGGGGGGTTAGAATTGCTGGGGGGAAGAGGAGGCAGAGACTTCTCCTGCAGACTTAGCTCGGAGCTCCTTAGTCCAGACCGAGCACTGTGCTTCTCTGCTTCGCCTAGGCAGGTCATGGATATATGCCATCACTCAATCCAGAAATCACCTGTACCTGGACGAGGATGTATCCGATCGTGTCGACGGTGATGAGGATGGCAACTTCCGGCAGCCCATCGACCTGAGTGGTGGAGGCAGCGCGCGGGCCGCCATCGTCAGGCAAGGCCTGGTCAATCGGCTGCTAGTGAATCCGCTGCTGCGTGACGCTGATGCAAGCATCCTGCCGACCGAGGTGGGCAGCCGCGTGGGGCTCGTCTACACGTGCCGCTATGGCCGAGGCGAGCTGTATCTGGTAATCAATGGGAAAGAGTACGGCCCTTGCACACGCGACATCGAGTAAGCTGCCGATGCTGCTGCTGCGTCTGCCGATGCTGCTTCGGCCGATACTGTGCTCGAGACATTCGTTGGTCGGCGCTGATGGCCGCTGGCTCCTCTTTGCCGCCTCACTCTCAGTCGAGCTGAGGTGCCGAAATCGGTATCGCCTCCGGGCGGCCGCAGCAGCGACCTGTTTCGCATCTGCTTTTTTCCCATAGCTGTGCTGCCGGGCCACTGTGGGTCGTGATCGACGTTTATGGTACCACGAAGGAGGTCAAAATTGTGCAGATAGCCGGAGGTAGGCTGAAGCTTTGCCTGCCTGCTGGCCTTTGTCTCGCGCCTGAGCTGTGGCATGCTAGTTGATGAGAAACAGCTTAGGCATGCTAGTTGACGAGAAACAGCTTAGTTGGCCGGCAGAAGCTAGGTTAGTGCTCTGAAAGTCGCTCGAACGTCGGGGGGGGGTTTGAGGCGGCTGGAGGGTAATGGGCTACCCCCTACCGAGCCATCTGGAGACTCACCGCTTCGGTCTGCGCAGCCAAGCGCTCAAACCCTTGCAACCAAAGTATGTCCGGAATCGTGCTATTCTTTTGCGCAGTTCTTGTGTTGCTTATTCAAATGCACCTCGGACAATTGTCCTCTATTCAGACTCAGCACGCCAGCCAGATAGCCAAATGTTGCTGCCTCTCGGCAGGTATTTCTTGCTGTTATGTGCACGGGTGCCAAGAGTAACCCTCCTTATTTTCCCATAGACAGGGTAGATGGTCATACATAGAGGTATAGTAGCGATACACCTGGCTTAAATAGGCGTGTTAGCTAATGTTATTGCAGAATAAGAGAATAGTGAACAGTCACATTTGATTTACATGGCATAAAGAAGTTGCTTCCCCCAGATGCATTTTCCGTGTCTCTGGACAATCTATCAAGAGAAGTAGAAAACAGTAGTATGTGAAAGCATCAGATCCGATGTTGGATGCTTACAAAATAATATCGGCACACTTGTCGGGTATCAAGACATGCCCTAGGCACCCCATTTCACCTGCAAACACTGCAAGAGAAATCTTGAAGGTAAGGGCGTTTTGTAATTATCAAAATTCTTATATGTTTATAGACTTTGAGAGGAGAAAAGAGAACCACGAAGTTTGCTATTCCATGAATCCGGTGGTAGCCACTGACCACTCAAGACAACCGCTACTTCTGCATGGTTGACCTTGGTTGAATGTGGAACTGCAAGAACACACCTCCCAACATGCAGCTACACATTCCTTCATTCATCGCCCCAGTATCACACTGCCTTGAGCTCCCAGTCTCCACCTCCAGAACAGGATCAACCATCTTGAGAGCAGCAAGTCAGACAGTGAGGAAGCTATTGCAGATCCACATTCACATTTCACAGATGAGGCTGAGGAGAAAGACCAATTCTAGCCCAGCCAGAAATACCATAACGATTTAGGTCCTACGAAGTCAAATGCTGAGTTTATGACATCTAGGCTCGATAAATGAACTTTTTGCATGAAAGTATGAAAGCAACAGATAAGAGAAGCATTAACAACACTTATTAAATTTGCTCAGGCGGTAAGATGGGGCTGTGCTTCTACAACCACGTGGGTGGTCCATTCGAGGCTATAGGAATTACCTGTAACCCGTGTGAAATGGGCAGTTGATAATAATAATAATGTGTATAATAAATAATAAATAACCCGTGTGAATGACAGCTATTCATGGACAGTTCATGCAGGAGCCTCAAATCCGTGCTGCATCTTAATTGGCACAAGTACCTGTGTCTCCCTCTGTTCAATCTGTGTACCTCAAAGACGACCACGCTAGTGTCAAGATTTCCCTGAGTGCCTTGTAGTAAGGAGACCGTGGCTGACAGGTGATTGGAGACAAAATGGTGTCATTCCTGATTGCCCTCTAAGGTGGTTTCAAAAAGTTTTCTTGTTTCCTTCACCTATGTGAGAGCCTGCATATTAAGGCACACTATCACAAAGGGACTAGCCACATTGGACCGAGTTGTCTGTAGGGAAGAACTGCATTAATAGGTAGTCTTAAAAGAGGAAAACCAGATTCCTCAGTGCTGTGCTACTCATGCCGATTTGGAGGCTCGGGCTGCCTACAGTTTCTTAGTATAATCAGCAGGTTGGTCTCTTCGTCATGCAATCAGTAAAAGTTTGCCTCATCCAAAAGCGAATGTCAGCGCCGTATGCTGTAAAGGAGCGCCGAGAAAGTGTGGGTAGCTGGTAGGCATGGAAAGATCACAGCAGCGTGTATGTGCTGCAGCTGAGTTGTCGTGAACACTTTTGATTTACGTCGATATGCCCACCATAGCCTGTTGGTAGTTTCTCGGCTCTGAACGTACTGATGCCACCACTGTTCTTCAAGTTTGGCCCCGAGTAATTGGTCACGGCTCTAGACAGTGAGTCGGCAGCTTTGAAGTACTTCCAAGACATCCTTCTGTAGCTTCCTGAGGCAAACGTCAAAACTGGTACATTCATGGTACCACCTATAAGGAAGATTATAGAGTGTGGGGAATTTGCCAAGATGCTGAACAGGATGGATCAATTGGCTTGGAATAGTTTCGTTGCAGTGGTTCAAGGCCTGCTGGCCAATCACAAAGCTGAAAACTATGAGTGGCTGGTTCTGTCACTCCTGAAGAACTATGCCAAAGTAGGGACAGAATTTTCCTCCAAGTTCATATTCTAGGGGTTCATTTGAAAAATTCTAAGAAAACATGGACGCCTACTAGGAGGAGCAAGGCGAGTGTTTCACCGAGATATACAGGACATGGAATATCGGTACCAAGACAGTATAACAGAAAGGTGATGGGAGAGTACATTTGGGGGCTTCCTTGATAAAGCGATTTGCAGTGTAGCAGCAAATCTAGAACGTCTACTTATTTCTATTCCTTTTTGAGTGGTCATTTTTTTTCTGTGACTTGCGAGTAAGTGCATATTATTTTCTGATTTATTTGCTGTTCTTTTTGACTAAATGTGAAGTATGAGATGCGATTTTACCGGTTTCTTACCGGAAATGGGTTAATTTCAAGTTAATAACTGCCCTGGTCACAAAGGTAAAGTTTTCAGGGAGTAATGGTCATTGTATTTGCTTCTGAAGCATAATAAATTAGGGAATAACACTACCTACTGGACAAAAATGGTATTACATAGTAACAGTAGAGATGTTAATTCTATGCTGAGAGATCAGCCTAGCATTGCCAGTACCTGCAGCTGTCAAATTGCCACAAAAATTGACCCTTTAATTTAAATTCGCTTGTTTTGTGTGGAAGCAAATGGTCGATGCAAAAAAGTAACAGATGCCATGTCTAGCTCATGTTTTGATCCAAATTAAGTATGTTGGTATTGTAGAATATTGATTTCTGTAAATTATTTGTGTATGCTTTGGATTTGCGTCATCGGCATCAAACACCAGGTTTGACGATCGTTTCTAATCGGAAGCATCAAGGTTAGAGAGTTGCTGTGTGCTGTGCATGTATTCATGCTTTAACCGGTTTGTCACATAAAAAAAAGAGTCGACTCCTCAACTGATGCATGCTTAAACCTGTGTGCCGTGACATAGCGAATGGGAGAATGCTTCAAAGTAGTGTGTGCTGTAAAAGAAGCCACATTGCTAACACAAGCTTTCATGCTTTCATGAATTTGCTTTCATGAATTTGCTTTCATTTCAATTCTGCCTTCATGAACCGGGCAACAGTAATAATAATAGTAATAATGACAGTAATAATAAATTTGTATAGCACCCTCAGACAACTTGATCTCTCACTTTGCATGTGCTGCTGTAGCTCAGTGGGCCTTCGGGGCACATCTTGTGATACAGCAAAGCTGCCCAAACAGGTGGCATTGTAACAAATGCTGCCGGACAATAACTATAAGAAACTATGTCATGTTAAGACTAACCATATGGTCATACTTCCTTTACAGTACCTGTCAAGTGCCTAGAAAGAGAGAGATTAAGTTATCTGAGAGCTCTATACAAATGTATTATTATTATTATTATTACGTCAGAACGGCACAGGAAGCAATAATTTCGATTGGCCACTACAGAATGACAAGTATCTGGTGTGGCACGTCAATTTTGAGCATGCTCATTTACAGCTTAATGCAAATACTTTGTGTCTGCACGGAAATCCTTACTAATTTGTGTAGCGGCAGAAGATCCTTAGCGGCCATCACTGCCACTTGCAGTGGGCAATAAAGGGTTGCCCACTTCAGGACTCTAACCGTTGAGCTGGGTCGTGAAGAGCGAGCACCGTACCCCTGGGCTAAGACCCAGGGGCAGCTCAGGGCACTGTGCAATATGGCCATTAAAGTGGTTTCAATTTATGGTCTCCTGGGATTTTGTGGCACTAGTTGCAGTATCTTGAATTTGGTTTCTTTTGCTGCCATTAATTTCATGTTAAGGTATTGTACATTAGCGTGCCGTTTGATAAAGCTATTCGGATTCGTTCATGTTTTACACATAGCTGGCCTGATACACCGAGATTTGTATGCCCACTATTGGAAGTGAAGATCTGGCAGTCTGAATGCCAAGCCGGCCACTCCATTTGTTGTGAAGGAGTTTGGTTTTTATGCATGCAGCTCGTAAGCTAATCGCATCCGGCAGAGAGCATAAGTGCTTGCTGGTCATCCGAACCAATAAGCTCATCAAACCACTCGTTTCTTCATTATGATTGCTATTTTATTTCATTATATTGTCCCATCGTAAAACTCCCTGCTTGGCATTATAGTATCTAGTTTGCCTTGATGTGGTTGCAGCAAGATTAATAATGGCAAGTCTCGCTGCTGTCGAGTGCTGCTCGGATCTCATATAGACATTCTAGATTTTTTTGAAAATAGCCAGCTGGTCCTATCTTGGTCCACTAAAGTGTCGTGGCTACCGGTTTTGACCTGACAACGGCTGTGCTGTGTTGCTCGAAGAGAGAAATGGCTAGCCGTGGCAACTCGATTGGTTATACCTCTAACGAAAAGCCTGCCAACAGGTTTTAGTGGGTCATTCGGTTGCTCCAGTTTGAGGACCTCGGGGTTTCTACACTCATCGCTCAGTGTTTGCCCGACCTTACCGCATTACTTTTTGGCACACAACTGTTTGACCTCGACTTAATCATCAAGGAGTGATGACACCCTGATGGCCCCATTAGGGGCTAGTTTCAGTACTCCTTAAAATTCGTTCGTTAATTGATATTTTGTGTACTGTCATGCCTGACCCTCGGCATCAAATGCCATTCAAAACCGGTCTCGATCGGCTATTATGTCTTTTCTCTTGCAGTGAGCAGCCTGCAGTCGCAGTGCCGTGACGTCGTATTGCGGTTGCTCCAGAAACCTGCGTACGATGTCGAAGCATTGCCACTTCCACGCCGGCTAAAGGATTTTCTGCTCTTCAAAATTGATTGTGAGGAATAAGGACTGCATTTGTGGTGTTTTGGGGGCAGCTGTGTTCGTGGTAGATCAGCTAGATGCTGAGCCACCAAACGAACCACACTGACAAGCATGCCATCGCATGAGCCTTCTACTAATATACACTTCATGCTGCTATGGTAGCAAAGCTACGAAGGGCGTCGATGCAAATATTTTAGTTGATGCCCAAGGGGCACTTGTAGCTATCTAGTGAGCAGAATTTATGTGGCATACTATCCATGCCAGCTGCCATTCTGTTATTGCTCTTTGTGTCTCGGGGAAGCGTTAAGCAAGTTAGTCTTGGTGGTTATACTGTTATGCATAGGCTGCCACTAAACCGTCAAATGGTAGTTCACAGGCCATGTCACTATAAAGCTATAGTATAACATCTTAATGTATAGTTCACAGGCCATGTCACTATAAAGCTATAGTATAACATCTTAATGTGCGTGTGTGTGTGTGTGTGTGTGTGTGTGTGTGTGTGTGTGTGTGTGTGTGTGTGTGTGTGTGTGCGCGCGTGCGTGCGTGCGTGCGTTAGAGCTGCCGGTATAGGTACAACATAACCACCAAACCGGACGATGCCAGCCAGAACTGCGATTGAATTTATTGTTAATTACAGTGTACCCGTGCACTCTCGTACAAGGCTCGTGACAGTGTTTATAGAAAGATGCACCTTGCAGCAGTCCGTGATTCCAGCTGAGCATGCATGCGATTGTGCACAGCAGCATTTTTCGTCCACCTGTTTGCTGCTGTCTCTTTCTATGCCATCTTCTTCGGAGGTCTCTCACTTCTCCCTAAGCTTCTCTCAGAAGCCCAGTATAAGCTGGCTCTCTACCAATCTTGCTTATTGTTCTGAGGGTTTCATCAAATCATCAGCCGATTGAAGAAGGACAATATGCCCTCGTCATTTTCATAGATACTAAAAATCACATTGTTCGATCTATGTTTCCTTATTCTGAGGAACCAGGGGCCAGACTTTGAGTTGAGGGCGAGATCGTACGAGTTCTTTGTGACCTGGTACCAAAGCGGTTTTTTGGTGAGGACGCTTGCTTCCAGGCCGTGCGACATTGTTGCTTTTCACTACGAAGTAGCGTTGGCTGCCTACCATTCACACGCCTATTCACATTCGAGACATACAGTCTAATGAGGAATGCTGCAGCTACGTGGCAACGCGACACCGACTGGCAGTATATACGCGACCAGACGTCGAATGTTTCTGTTTGCCTTCCATAGTCGACAACGGCTGAACAGCATGGCTGCTATATAAATGTGGTTGTTGAATTAGCTGACCTTTGCTTATTTAATTCCTGCTGCTTCTGGTCACGCCCTTCTCTCGGTCAAGTTTTAGCCCCTCCCTGAAAATGTCCTGGCTACAAGCCTGATGCCGATGTCTGGAATATGCACCTTTTCAGGATTCGTTTAGGCCCCTAGCTATCATCTGATTTCTTGGCGCCATGGTTTGGCCCGGGCGATAAGATGCTAGCCTTTGATACCGAGGTCAAGGTATTCACCTTTGACGACCATTATCGTGGGTTTGAGCTCAGCTGCTTATGTGAAGGCTTGGGTAGCGATTCGATTCTCTTAGGGCGCTATGCGAATGAATATATTAGTTATATTTATCAAACGGGTGGCCTTGTAAGATTCTGATCTAAGACTGGTCACTATTATCTACAACCGACAGCAGCCAGTGTGCCACATACATAGCAACCGTAGCAACACACTGCTTGTAAATTCCTCTCGATGACGACGGGTTCATAGTTTAAGGTCTTGGTGGCGACTCTGTAGACATTTTTGGGCTCAGGCGTGACGCCAAGCAGCCAACTAATTACACCAATAGCACCCCAGGGTGACCCCTTCAAGCTGATGCCAGACCTATAGTAAGCACCTAACTTCACTGCATACAACTTTGCTGCGAGGGGCAGCGAAACTGGTTGCCGGCCCCCATAAGGCAGGCGAGGTAGCGGAGTGTCTAACAAATCCAAGATGCTCGACTTTTGTGCGGCTAAGGACGCCGTCGGCAGAATGCTTTCAGCGACGACAAATCGCTCGGTCGCAAGCGCATCTTCATCATGTGCAATCCATTACCATAACCACGATTACGATCCATTACCATAACCAGAACCATAACCACGATTCCAAATGTGGTTAGTGGCAGCATGCACAGTGTCAGCACGCATAAGCACATGAAGGACGAATCACAGGGACCCACTAAATGCTGTCCAAAATAGGTGTTTTTAAGTTTCTTTTAATTGTGGTCAGGTCAGGGGATGTTCTGACGCAGGTCGGGAGGGAGTTCCAGGCTTTGGGATCATACGAACTAAATGCACGGTCTCCAAGGGATTTAAGGTTTGTACGAGGTATTTCTAGACTGTTGGATTCCGAAAAGCAGGTGGTACGATGCTTGGCCTGATGGGGGAGTATGTCTGAGAGATAGGCTGGAGCTATATAATGAAGGGACCTAAAAGTGAGCGACAAAACCTTGAAGTCAATCCGTTGCTTGACTGGTAGCCAGTGCAGGTCGGCGAGAAGTGGAGTAATGTGGCAACTGCGACGGACGCGCACGACAGACAAGCCTGGCTGCAGAGTTTTGCACTAGCTGCAATCGCCTGATCGCACATGCTGGTAGGCCAGTAAGCAGTGAGTTGCAGAAGTCGAGACGAGATGTCACGAATGCATGGACCAACTTGGACGTGGTATCCTTAATTAAACAAGCCCGAATTTTAGCAATGTTATGAAGCTGAAAATAGGCAGATTTGACTGTGGAGCTGATATGGTCGTCTAACGAGAGGTTGCTTTGGAATATGACACCTAGGTTTCGAGCTGATTCGACAGGAGTTATGCTGGCAGAGCCAATTTTGAGAGACAGCCTTTCCAATCTCTGAATCACACTGGGTTTCGACGAAGGCATTACAAAGTAAATTTATTGAATTTTTCTGCGATTGCATAACAAATAAGGTATACGCAGTCGCAATTAAATAAAATTGTATTTACATGCCATTATTTGGAGTAATTTCAAAGTTATTAAGCTGGTAGTTGTGGTACTGTACATTGAATACTACTGCGAGCAAGGTGATTGGTGTTGGAGTTTGGCGATCTTGATGGAGGATCATCAACTCCTTCTTCCACTTTATCCTCGTGACTGGAGATGGCTGAGGTAAATTAGCAGCTTTGCTAGCGGATGGTTGTGGTTCACTCTCCTATTTTTATGAAATAGGAATCGAGCTCTGACTGTTTTGTTGGCTTTCCTTCCTTGGAAGATCTCACGATAACAGGCAGTATAATTATTAACTTGCCACTTCCACCTTTAAGTTATCGCTCGATTGCTGGTCATTTGTCTTCTTCTTTTTCCCCTAGAAACTGCGTTCCGTGAGCGACAGAAGATAATGCCTATGCCATCTTTTTTAATGTCAAACTTTCGCGACATCACCTCGGGTTCATCATCACTTGTTTTGCCTTTTGTTTTTCCGTTTCTAATTCTATCAACTTTTTATCACTTAACTCACCACCTTCTTCATCAATGAGCTCGACAATGTTGTTAGTGTTAACATCAATTTCGAGCTGTTTACTCAGTCTCACAGTTTGTTCGTCAAATTTCTTTAATTTCGCAGTCCTTTCAGTCTTTTTAAAAACCCATAAGTCATTCACATAAGTACGCAACATTTTTTTCACATGACGCCATTCATCCGTGTCACCATCGCTTCATCACGCGCACATTGAATGTTTTTTTTTTGACGGCACGTAGGATGTTGTAGCCGCGCCAAATTGGCGTCAATTAATGCCCCTGTCACTTTCTCTTACAGCCTGAACAAACGTACGCCGAAGATAGTAGGCCTTGTAATCAGCAACGACACCTTGATCCAACGGCTGAATAAGAGAAGTGGTATTCTGTGGCATGAAAATCACTCTAATCCAATCATTCGAATCTAACTTAATCCAATCATTCGAATCCAGCTCCGCAAGATGATTTGGATATACAGGAGCATTATTCAAAATCAGATGGATTTAGAAGAGAATGTTGTTATTAGTGCAGTAGATTTTTCGTCTCGAATTAAATAGTGCAGAAACCATTCTTCAAAAAGCACAGCAGTCATACATGCTTTCAAGTTATTGTGGTAATAATATACAGGCAGCGCGTTCTTGCTGATCTTCTTAAAGGCGAAATGAGTAGCGTGAAACCTGAAGCGATCAAACCAGCCATGGCATTACGTAAAATTGTGATTGTATGTTGGATCATTACGTTGCCTCTTAAGGTCATTGAAGAGGCTCCTTGCTTTAACTCTGATAGTCAGCTTCGTTAGAGGCACTTTTTTTTTATTCTCGTCTTCTATCCGCACAGCCAACAATTTCCCCATCTCTTTAATGGGCCCACTTCTCGTTGCTGTAATGATTGTCGATTTGGTGGAAGCAACAGACTACACAGCATTGGTATTTCGTTGTTTATCCTTCATAATAGTGGAGGTGATAGAAGCGGATAAGCCAGTTCACAGGAGATCACGGTCGCTGACATTCCAGATTCCTTTTTCCATATGACGCTCATTTTCACCTCAAGAGAAATTGCTCTCTGATCCGTTTTTCCACAAGCAGGAGAGGTACTAATTTTGCGTTTTTCAGTCATCTAAAAATAAGCACAATACCTTATAAATAAAGTAAATAGTACTACACAAAGTAATAAAGTAGCCAACGGTCAAATCACGACGCAAAACACGAGAACGCACAAGATCACTGAAAACGTCTTACCTCTAGCAAGTCACGCCAGCCAGAGAGAGCCCTCAATACCCACAATGCATAGCAGTCAGACATCGTTTCCTCCCTACTGTTGGCGGCGTTGTCAAATCTACTGATCGCGCGCGGATTTTGAAAGTTTTCTTTGATACAATTTGAGGTTCGATGTTTTTACGTGACCGAGGGCCGAGTTCGAATCTCCAAATTTTCGTAAGTCGTATGTCGGTCGAGGCTGACCGTATCCCAAAATTCCTGCAGCCTATGGCGGATCCAGCCGCGCATAGGCATTTCCCCCTCCCGTATAACGGAGCAGAGACCTGGGCCACCCCTACTCATATATTACCTCCCGACAGTCAACAACATCAACGAAATTATGTCCTTCTTCCTACTCGAAGAGCAACCGCCGGGTTTGCGTCGAATAAACAATACGATTTTGCACCATAATTTTTATTAATTGCTGCTATCTGTAACTGGCTCTTCGCGTATGTAGAAAGGCATTCATTAGCCAAAAAAAGACCGGGTAGGAGGAGCAGTTTTATGGCGGAGAAGCAGTTTCAGAAACTTGTAATAGCTTCCCGAAAAATGTAGAAAGTTCCAGATACATAAATATATAACGTATCTACACCTGGGAACGCTCTTTAGATGAGCGGCTGCTTGGAGTTTTGGTAAATTTAGGGTTTATATTGTATAGCAGACAAGCAGTTGGGCATGTTTATGCTCTGAGTTTAGGTTTATAATTTATGTTTTAGCTTTAGGGCTTTCCAGATAAGCACTGAAGGCATTTTTATAGTGTAGGTTTTATGGCTCAGCAGTGCTTTGGCCGATTTAGAGTTTCATGTCTATGCAGATACGCTATTAGTCAGGTTTACTGCTTAGGCTGCAGGGCAATTTATGGCTTCGTGGGTAGATAAGCGATGATTGCCTGCACGTAGACTTCGCCAGTGTCGGAAGCAAGATTTTCTACTAGGGGCAAGACCTGTAAAGCTTTTATGGAGGAGAAAAAACCAGCACAATCTTCCTGTTGGTGGGGCTAGAACCGCAATTAAGGAAAACAATATAGCGAAAAATCGTCATCGAGACTTCAGAGTATTAACATGAATGAACAAAGATCATCCGAGGTACCTCTGAAATATGGGGTACCTCACGGCTCCTACTAGGTCCGGTTCTTGTCACGGTTTATACTCTCCCTCTTGCCAATTTGATGCCAGGAACAATCTAGGCCTTCACTTCTATATAGATGACACTCGGTTGTATCTTTGCTTTGATCCCTCCCAGCCTTCGAGCACCTCAAATTCTCTCAACTCACTTGCTGCATGTATTGATGACATTCCCACATGGATGGCAGCAAATTTTCTAAAACTAAACGATGATAAAACTAACTTAGTAGTTATGGGAATACCCAGTGTGATTCAGAAATTGGAAAGGCTGACCCTCAAAACTGGCTCTGCCAGCATATCTCCTGCTGAATCAGCTCAAAATCTAGGTGTCATGTTCCAAAGTGACCTCTCGTTAGACGACCACATCAGCTCCACAATCAAGTCTGCCTACTTTTAGTTACATAAAATTGATAAAATTCGGGCTTGCTTAGATAAGGATACCACGTCTAAGTTGGTCCATGCATTTGTGACATCTCGTCTTGACTTCTGTAACTCACTGCTTGCTGGCCTACCAGCATGTGCGATCAGGCGATTGCAGCTGGTGCAAAACTCTGCAGCCAGGCTTGTCTGTCCTGAGCATCGCAGTTGCCACATCACACCACTTCTCGCTGACCTGTACTGGCTACCAGTCAAGCAACGCATCAGCTTCAAGGTTTTGTCGCTCACTTTTAGGTCACTTTATTCTTTGGCTCCAGCCTATCTCTCAGATCTACTCCCCCACCAGGCCAAGCATCGTACCACCCACTTTTCGGAATCCAACAGTTTACCAATACCTCGTACAAACCTCAAATCCTTTGGAGACCGTACACTTAGTTCGCACGGTCCCAAAGGCTGGAGTTCACTCCCGACTTGCGGCAGAACATCCCCTGACTTGAACACATTTAAAAAGAACTAAAAAACACAACTATTTAGGACAGAATGTAGCGGTTCCTGTGACTTGTACTTCACGTGCTTATGCGTGCTGACACTGTGCATGCTGCCACTAACCACACTTGCATGCTGACCCTGTGCATGTCACCCCTAGCCATGCTATTCTTGTTGCTTTTCAAGCATGATATCACTCATCATTAAATCGCGTTTGCCTTTGCAGCAAATGTAAAACGCCTAGAAAGAGATTGAGTTCTCTGAAGGTGCTTTATCAAGTGCATTATTATTATTATTATTATTATTATAGTGTTCCTTTGACAGGAACTCGACATTCGATCGTCGAGTGAAATTAAGACATAATTTCGTCGTTGGTTACGGTCGATGGGCGCTGGGAATGGGGGGGCTGGCGACCCAAATAGCTGTCCAGCTGTACGGGGGGGGGGTGGAATTACCCCCGGCCCGCTAGCGGCGGAGCCGCTAGCCCAAGCTATACAAGGCGGCAAAGCCCCAGCAGCGAGAGCTTTAGTGATTTGGCGAGTCAGAAGGACAGGTGCCAGCGGAAGGCCAAGTGTCAAGAGTTCACCGGAGCCCGAAATGCCGAGGATTCACCGAAGCGTCGGCGGAGCCATACACAGCGAGTCAGCCAGCCAGCCAGCCATACACAGCGAGTCAGCCATACACAGCGAGTCAGCCATACACAGCGAGTCAGCCAGCCAGCCAGCCAGCCATACACAGCGAGTCAGCCTTACACAGCGAGTCAGCCAGCCAGCCAGCGTTTCCCGACGGTTTAGGGCCTTCGACGGTGCTGCTGCTTTCGAGGTACTGGGGGAGGGGGTTTTTCTGAACCAGCGGGAGCCTGAAATGGTGCTGCTCATTACGTCCTCTTTAGTATAGCTCAGAGTGTGTTGGGCGAGGTCCGTGCGTTCGTCTTGGCGAGGGTTTGCGAGGAATGTGGCGATAACGCTGAACGAGACGCCCGGGTTCATTGTGCGTTTGCGAATAAAGTTCAGTGAAATCCCCCTTTTCATGCTTGGTGCTTTGGTCCGGTTTATGCCAGCGAACGTGCGACCCCTAGGTACCGTTAAATAGGATAGCACCAGAACCTCCGCAGGTTAGGCGAGCTGCTTATTGCGAGTTTCATGCACCGAGTTGTAACTCAACAGTCGGCCACGCCGCTTGGCACCTGCCGGGCTGCACTACTTCCTCCACTAAGCGTGCGGCGTTATAAATTTCTATGACGCTCTGGGAGCTTCCCGTGAAATTGTTATGTGAGTTACAAATAAGGCAACGTCAACATTACGAATTTGCATGTAATGATACTCCGTCTGTAACTATACAAAGCTACAAAGACTAAGCGAGCGTTATACAGGGAAGTTTTTTATGGCGCAGCCAAAGGCTTTGGGCGGCTTTCGATACGCATGCGGTAGCAAATGGACTTAATCTCACGCAACAACAAGAAATGTAGAAGCACAGCTGAGTCGGTTGGCAGTCAAAAAAGTGAGTAGCACAGAAGTAGCAGCTCAGGACGGCCGAAAAGATGTGTCACAGTCGGCCGCAGAACAGATGTAATTGCTTACGAAGAAAATGCACGCTTGTGTTTTGGGGCCACTCGATATTTGGCAAATTTGTTGCCATAGAAATACAATCTTTTTTTTCGAGAACAGGACTCCTCGAACCCATGATCTGGGTCATGGAGAGCGAGCACCTTACCCCTGGGCTAAGACCTAGGGCCAACATAGCATGGGCGCTAGAAGTGCTAATGCTCTCGCAAATGTAACATTATTATTTATAATTAGTCAGTTGAATACCAGCTGTTGTCACCAGATGCGACCCTTTTGGCTAAGGAATGCAGAGATAGGTGTCAAGCATAGGGACGCGTTCCTAATTACAAGCAATCCTGAGCGCTATTGTGCTCTGCTATTTTTAAAAGGGTATACCGGCTTAAATTAGTCATCCTTCTATGATCGTTCGATGTGCTAGCTTTACCACTATTTGGTCCTCGGAAGTGATGCCTAGCATCATAGCTTATTCTTTATCATTGCTTAGCAGGCGTCTCCTCGGCACACTGCTTTCGACTGCATTGGTGAAAAACCGTGCCCGAAGCATGCTCTTTGATCTCGATCACTTTGAATTATGTGCTCATCGCGGAAATGAGTGCCAGAAATCCGATGCATTGCTTGCTCTTCTAAAATCAGAGATTCAGAAAAATACCCAGATTATCCTAGGAAAATTGAGAAGGGTGTAGAAAAACCTAGTGAATTACAGATAGTATTCTACCACACATAAGCGAATTCGGAACTACCGCTCGTATCACACATGCAGTTCAAGAGACAGTAGTCACAGCTGAGTAGCGTCTGGGTGAATTTATATGTACCTAGCTGGCTCTGCCAGCATATCTCCTGTTGAATCTTCACAGAATCTTGTGTCGTGTTCCAAAGTGACCTTTCATTAGACGACCACATCAGTTCCACAATCAAATTTGCCTACTTTCAGCTACATAAGATTGCTAAAATTCGGGCATGTTTAGACAGGGATATCAAATCTAAGTTGGTCCTTGCATTTGTGACATCCCATCTCGACTTCTGTAACTCACTGCCTGCTGGTCTATCAGCATGTAACATTAAGCGCTTAGAGCTGATGCAAAACCCTGCAGCTAGGCTTGTTTATCGAGAGCGTCGCAGTTGCCACATCACACCACTTCTCACCGAGCTGCACTGGCTACCAGTCAAGAAACGCATTGACTTCAAGGTTTTGTCGCTCACTTTTAGGTTCCTTCATTATTTGGCTCCAGCCTACCTGTCAGAGTATACTCCCCACCAGGCTAAGTATCGTACCACCTGCTTTTTGGAATCTATCTGCTTACATATACCTGTACAAACCTCAAATCCTTTGGAGACCGTGCATTTAGTTTGTAATCTCCCAAAGCCTGAAACTCACTTCCGACTTGGGTCACGACATCCCCTGACTTGACCACATTTAAAAAAAAGAACTAAAAACGCATCTATCTGTGACAGCATTTAGTGGGTCCCTGTGATTCGTCCTTTATGTGTTTACGCATGCTGACAATGTGCATGCTGCCAATAGCCACACTTGCATGCTGACCCTGGGCATGTCACCCCTAACCATGTTATTCTTGTTGTTTATCAAGCATGATACCACTCACCATTCGATCGTGTTTCCTTTGCAGCAAATGTAAAGTGCCTAGAATCAGATTGAGTTCTCCGAGCGAGCTACATCAAATGCGTTATTATTATTACCTTCGAAGAGTGTGTGTTAAATGTAATCTTGTGAAAGTAATGCAGAGATGTTTGCGGAGATTTGTGCAGAGCAGGAACATATATCCACTAATGGCAGCAGCAGAAATGAACCTATTACGGTAAATTGAGTGGAAACCACAACGATGAGGCGACCGATGTGGAATAAGGTGTGAACGATTGTCGAAGCATCATGTGGTAAAAGATGGAAACCAGAAGAAAGCCAGAGATTATGAACTCGCTCGAGAACATTGGACTAGCCACAGGCAATGTGCTGGTGGTTGGTTCTGAAACGTCCGCATGCTAAGTCCGCCAGGTTATTACGGATATTCAGCATTAGCGGGTTCCTGAATTGTAATGGCTAGGAATTTATTATCACTAATCTGGCCCCAGTCAAGCAACGCATCGGCTTCAAGATATTGTCACTCACTTTCAGGTGCCTTCATTCTTTGGCTCCAGCCTACCTATCAGATCTACTGCCCCAGCAGGCTAAGCATCGTACCACCTGCTTTTCTGAATATAACTGTTACCGATACCTCGTATAAACCTCAAATCATTTGGAGACCGTGCTTTTAGTTCGTATGCTCTCAAAGCCTAGAACTCACTGCTGAGTTGCGTCACGAGATCTCCTGACTTTACACATTTAAAAAGAACTAAAAACGCATCAATTTATCACAGCATTTAGAGGGTCTCTGTGATTCAACCTTTATGAGCTTAAGCGTGCTGACACTGTGCATGCTGCTACTAACAAAACTTGAGTGCTAACCTTGTGCATGTCACCATAACCATGTTATTATTGTTGTTTATTGAGCATGTTACCACTAACCATTCGCAATTGTAAAGCGCCTAGAAAGAGATTGATTTCTGTGAGGGCGCTTTATCAAATGTATTATTATTACAATTAATCTACGGCCGAAGCCGCATGCATGCCTATTCCACACAATAGGCAGTTGGTTGTGTTTCCCGAGTTGGTGCTAGGCATTTGAGCTGATTTGAACTCTATGCCACCGAGTCATTGGTGTACGTCATGGCCGCTGTTGGACGCCCGTGACCTTTTATTGCTGTAAAATAGGCTCATCAGTGTTAGGGACTTTATATGTTAAGTCACTCTTAGTAAGCGGCGGAGTGGATCCGCCACAGTCGGCCAACCTACGGGCATTGGTGGGGCTGCTGCTGCTGCTGAACCTTGTATGTACTTTCGTCTGAAACTCCACAAAGCCATAAAGACTACGTGGGTGTTACGCAGGGGAGTTTTGTATAGCAACAATCACAGCCTAAGTGGCTTTCGGTACGCATTCGGTAGCCAACAGACTTCGTCTCACGCAACAAAGAGAAAGTGGGAAGCATAGCAGAGTCAGGAGAGCAGTTGAGGTAGTGAGTAGCATGGAAGTAGCTGCTCAGGACCGCTGAAATTAACTAGCCTTAGTCGGCAGCAGGAGAGTAACTGTCGTTGCATAAAAATTGTGGAAGCGAGTTCCACAGTCTAGGATCTGCAGAGCTTAAGCGTCTGTCGCCAACGGTCTTTAAGCGGAGGAATGGAACAGCTTATTTATTGTCCATACAGAACCTGAGGGCACGAAGAGGCTGAAACTGGTGCAGCAGTTCAGCTAGGTACGAAGGAGCTAAGCCGTGGTGGGCCTTGTGGGTCAGGGTAAGAACTTTGATCTGTATCAGTTGATTAACCGGCATCCATCATAGCTCTTTTAGCAAAGGAGGCACGTGCTCACACCTCTGGGACTTATAACCTTCAAGTGCAAGGTTCAGGCGTAGCAGGTACGTGTCGCGTTTCGGCTGAGGCTAGCACCGTTGCGAGCACTGCATTTGCGACCAAGTTTTCTGTCTGGACGTAGAAGCCGCACACCGCGTTGTAACGAAGTA
Organism: Cristatella mucedo; assembly: GCA_009760855.2. NCBI lineage: Eukaryota > Metazoa > Bryozoa > Phylactolaemata > Cristatellidae > Cristatella > Cristatella mucedo. Next base: position 5,510,892 of record WPIO01000017.1, read on the forward strand.
CCTTCGCCTTGACTAGCGGTGTAGGGGAGATTAAGGGGGCCATTCTTCAGCTTCCGCCGAGGAACGCTGCTTGGGGGCCTGGGCAGATTGCGTAGCTTACTTTTGAGACTGTTACTGTGCCTACTCTTGATGTGATGCACTACTTCTCTGACGCGTTCAAGCAGCTTTGCTAATCTGTGACCTCTGCGCTTTTGGTGACTGTTCTAGGAGTAATGTAATTGCTGGAAAATCTCGCTATGTGCACTATAGGGAGTCCATCTTTTGGCTATGTGAAGTGCAGTGATGTGGCAATATGTCCTAAGTCGATGCTTGATCATGAGGCTGTGGGCAGTGATAGCCCAGTCGGTAAGGTTATGGCTCTTCATGACCGAGGTCGTGGGTTCGAATCCTGCAGTGCGTGTACTCCCGTGTATTATATATGTATTTTATATATTATATATATATATATATATATATATATATATATATATATTGTATTATATATATATATATATATATATATATCCCGTGTACTCGTGTATTGCCAACTGCAAGCTGCGGTGACAGCGGTTAAGGCTCTTCTGACGCTGCACAAAGGAGGATGTTAAATCGGCTAATTTGTAAGGCTACGGCCATACTATGGATACTGAATCACCACGTCGTAGCAGAGAATAGATTAGGCCTTCCTCTCTTTCGATAGCCTCAGTTTAATGGTTTACTGTATTATAAAATTTCAATTGGTGGGCATACGCTCACTAAAAGCACTTGGTGGGTCTTTTGCATGTCTTCTTTCGTGTGCATGTACCTGCTTACACTGTGCCTGCTGCTTGCAGATGTTACCACCAATCTTTGGTGATGCTTTCTATACAGCATCTGTAAAGTGCCTTAAAAGAGATTCCGTTCTCTGAGGGCGCTATACAAATACATTATGTATTTTTTGTATTAAAGATATCTGCTTGACGGTGCCAGACTTATCTCAAGGGTTGTCAAACTGCATGAATGGTGAGCAATACTTGATCGGCGAGACGTGTCCACAGACTGACAAGATATTTCACAAGAAAAAATTGCTCGTTACAAGCAAAAGTGAAGAGCTGGTAACGTAGACGACAGATAAATCAGCTTCGATTCTGTAGTTCGGGGCTTCCTCGGATGTCACAAGGCGTAACAATACTTGGAGCTGGTTGAGACTGCGATGAAGAACTACTGCACAGTGGGCTGTCCGATAATAATAATAATAATAATTACAATACACTTGATAAAGCGCCCTCGGAGAACTCAATTTCTTTCTAGGCACTTTACATTTGATGCGAATGAACCACGATCGAATGGTGAGTGGTATCATGCTTGATAAACGACATGAATAGCATGTCCGTGTCCTTGATGCTCATCATAATAAATTCAAGAAGAGCAAGAGGTGCTTCCTCAAAAGAGCAAGAGGAGTGCTTTCAACAGGATCGATCATATTGAACTTTAAATGCCGCTGCCAGGGAAAGTATAAGTGCGCATGATGGGAGACTCTATCTGTCGGCTGGTTCGCAAGAGTATTTAACAGTACAGTCGTAAATCAATACAAACTGCTCACTTTTAAGTATTTTTTATAACTTCAAAAAATACATGGTAATTCGGATTTCTTCATTTTTAATAGTCGTGAGAATAATACAGTTTTTATAGCGCTCTCAGATAACTAAATCTCTTTCTAGGCACCTTGAATTTGCAGCAAAGGAAGCACGATCGAATGGTTAGTAAAAAAGATTCCGTACAGCTAATTCTTCAGATTTTATTAGACGCCTGTGCATTTTTTTTATGTATCTCTATCCTGGTCGCCAAAATAAAAAAAATTTGGGGGAACAATGACCATTTTCTGTTTGGGGCATATGCTCTTGCAAATAACATTTACTACCCAGGAAAAATATTGTGCTACATGGTATCATTTGATTTGGCAGTTTAAAATCTGGGGCGACATAGGCTACAGACTCTGCCATCTTCAACTAACGGCTTAATTTAGAATCTAATTTCGCCGATTGTATATGTCTTTATTACAATGCGAAAGATAAGAGTCGGACGGCTAAACTAATTCACGCATTTGTCAGATATCGCTTCGATATGATTGCAATTTCCTTTGTTACGGACTCCTGGCGTGTGCCCATAATCGTATGCAGCAAGTGAAAAACTCGGCGGCTCGGCTGGCTAATCTACAACAGTGTAGCGGCCATATCTGCCATCACTCGAGCGTTTGAGCTTCGCGTGGGCTCCCGTTTGCGCATCGAATCGATTTCAAAATACTTGCTCGGGCAAGGCTGGTTTGGTCCAGCGGCTAAGGTGCTCACCCTGGCGACCGAAGTTGGGCCGAGGCCGTGGGCTCGAGTCCCGAGGCACATGTGGAACGCCTGATTAGAGATTAGGTCGTCTTGGGGCTTTGCAAATTATTTATATTTATAAGGCACGGCACTCCGCCACTCACTAGCGCCAGCCTGCGTTCTGAGCTCTAAGAGAGCTAGCTCTGAGAGCGCTAGCTCTGAGCTCTGAGCTTCTTCCGCCTCCTTCCGGCTCCGAGAGCACCGCCCGCCCGCGTCTCTCATCGTGCAGTCCTTGCACTAAATTGAAATCTTTTTGAGCGCGACTTCCTTCAGCTCGTGTGCACCAAAAGTACGACATTCGCTTCCTGGTGCGGTCACTATCTGCAAGTACCTTGACTATGCTCTGCCTGCAATGACCTCGCATGTTGGAAGTCTTAGCTCAAGACGCATCTGTTTCGGTCAGCTTTCCCTTAGCCCACTTAACTTGCATGATGTTTGTGCACGCTCAGGCGCTTTTCGTGCGTAGAGGCTGGCCACAGAAGCTTTTGCTCTGCAGGTCCTAGACTGTAGAATTCACTTCCTCAATTCTTACGCAACGACGTTTGCTATCCTCCTGCTGACTGCGGCACATACTTTACAGCGGCACATAGTTTACATACTTAACTTGCATTTTGTTTGTGCGCGCGAGCGCTTTTCATGCGTACCGTTCAAGGCTGCACCGTGCGCGCAGCTAGCCGTACGTGTTAATAGCCAGCGGGCACGATTTTATTCACGCTTAATTCAGCATACTAGCCGTAACATGATGCTCGTTGCTTTTGCCTGATTTATTCCGCTGCTCGTGTCGCTAACAGTGCTGACTCTCGTGCAACGAGTTTAAAGCACATGGATTGAGAATACAGTCTCTTAGGTCCTTTAAAAAGGACCTATTATAACTATTCCTAGTATTGTTACTATTAACTAGCTCCAAGTGTTTTTACTGGCTGGATTAATGTTGTTCCACTTGAGCAGGACAACCGAAATAACCCATAATGGCACTGGAGCTGGTGATGAATATGGCTGCCAGGCTAGTAAAACGATTCCAGAGGTTCGGCCACATGTCTCCATTGCTGAAGCAGCTTGGATGGCTGCCGGTTGATCGACGGATTCAGAGCAAAGTTCTTACACTGACCCACATGGACCGCCACGGCTTGGCTCCTTCATACCTAGCTGAACGGACGCACCAGATTCAGCCTCCTCGTGACCTCAGGTCCTGTACGAACGCTAAATTAGCTGTTCCATTCCTCCGCTTTAAGACGGCTGGCCGCAGAAGCTTTTGCTCTGCAGGTCCTAGACTGTGGAACTCGCTTCCACGATACTTATGCAACGACAACGGCTCTCCTGCCGTCAAATATGGCTGGGTAGTGAGCGAGCTCTTCGATGGGGTAATTCAACGAAAGAATTCGCCAGCATTGCTATTCCTTCGTTTTCAATTCGTGGCGCACAGATCCAGCAATTTTTACCGTTAAAAACGCTTTACTGCAGGACTTTAACTTTAATCCTGTACCATAAACGCGTACGCGCAACGTGTGATAGTCCTTGCAGAAGCGAAATTTATACGCCGTGAATCTAGCGATTCAGAGAATGGCCGTCAGGTTGTAAAAGCTTTACAGTAACGCATAGGTTTGCACGCAATCGCAGATTAAGATAGAAATCAAGAGCGCCAGTGTCTTAATTAAAAGGAATTCATCTCCTTAACGTAGAGCAATATATTTTCAGCCATAGAGAGATGTACTGCACAGCACGAGCCGTAACTCTGGCAGACTTTCTTTCCACCGACTTTCTTTCCGCCGACTTTCGTTCCGGTGACTTTCTTTCCGCCGACTTTCTTTCCGCCGACTTTCTGAGCCGGCACGCTGGGCCGCCTGGGAGTGTGGTTGGCGCCGGGCGCTCGCGAAGCCGCCGCCGTTGCGGCTGATCGGGGCAACCGACGCGGTTGCGGTCGCGACGACGCGGTCGTTCCCCGACGCGCTGGCGACGCGAGCAAACGAGTAACGACGTGTCGTCGTAAAGGTGTGACTCGAGTGGCGACTCTCTGGGCGCCCAACGAGCGCGAGTGCGCGCGTTGGCGCGACATCGCGAGCCCTGCTATCGCCGACCGCTCGGCGCCGCTGTGCAAACCGAACGGCGGGCCCGGTCCACTGGCTCGTGACGTGGCGATTTTCGTCGAGCGCCCCGCGGTGGCCCTTCGCTGCAGCGCCCCGCGGCAGTATCTTCGCTGCGGTGAGCGTCGCGGCTACCTCCCACTCGCCAGGCGCCTAATCCACGGCGCCGTCTGCTTCGCGGCACTTCTTTATGACCGAGCGGATCCGAGCTGTTCAGATAAGGCGCGTCTCCCTCGCCGTCGGCTGGACGACGCGCTCACTGACGCGTTCGCGCTCGCTCGGAGGCGGCAGCGCGTCGCGAAAGCTGCTGGGACGCAGCGCGAGCGGCGCACAGTTTTCGCGCGGCTCGCAACAGGTCGTCGCCATTCGGGTCGCCGCACTAGCTGCTCGCCCAGGAATCGCTCGGCGTCATTTTTCACGCTCGCTGTCGCCGAAATGAGTGGGCGTTCCGCTGGACGACGCGGACGCGCGATGGCATTTTTCGTGACTACGGACGCGCCGAAAAGCCGAGCGCGCCGCTGCCGGCGCAAGCAGGAACGATTGAAACGGCTGCGCCAGCGAGGCCAGATCGCTGAGATGGCGCTCTGGGCTTTGGCGAGAGTGAACCGACCCACTTCTCGCTACGCCATTGGCGCTCAGCGAGAAGTCGTTTCTGCACATCACAAGTAACCATGCTTCAACTTCAAGTATCTCCTTAATGTAATGTAATGTATCTTCATCTGCTACTGCTCAAAGTCAGCCGTGATGGCGCACTAGGTAAGACGGTTGCTTTTCACGATCTCAGCCCCGAGGTCGTGGGTTCGAATCCTGTGGTGGGCAATTCTTTATCGCCACTGCAAGCGGTGGTGATAGCCGTAAAGGCTCTTCTGTCGCTACACAAAAGAAGCTGTTAAATCAGCTAAGTGTTTCTTTCTTTCTTTCTATGGGTGTTACGCAGGAATTTTCTATAGCGCATACAAAGTCTTGGCGGCTTTCGGTACGCACTCGGTAGCCAACGGACTTCATCTCACCCAACAAAGAGAAAGTGAAAAGCACAGCTGAGTTAGGAGAGCAGTTAAGGTTGCGAGTAACATGGAACTAGCAGCTCAGGACAACTGGAAAGGATGCGCCATAGTCGGCAGCAGAAGAGTAATTGTCGTTCCGTAAGAATTGCGGAAGTGAGTTCCGCAGCCTAGGACATGTACAGCAAAAGCTCCTGTCGCTCACAGTCTGTAAGCGGTGGAATGGAGCAGCTAATTCATGGTCCATACAGGATCTGAGAATACGAGGGGGCTGAAACTGGTGCAGCAGTTCAGCTAGATATGAAGGAGCCAAGCCGGTCTAAAAACTAAAGAGCTATCTAAATTTTTTGCAAGCCAACGTGATAGACAGTTCCTAATAGTAGGCAGGAATTGGACATGATGGCTTGCTGAGGAAGCAATCTTCTTAACGAAGCTTTCAAAATGTAGGCAGCTGTCGAAGGCGACTCCTAAATTGCGAACGCATGGTGATGGTCGCGCAACACCATCACTTATTAGAAGAGCAAAGCCTTTTAATCCAGCCACACGCTTAGGGTGTTCTATGAGTAGCAGTTCAGTTTTATCGTCGTTTAGTTTAAGGAAATTTGCCGACATCCAGGATCGAATGTCGGCAAGGCAAGCATTCAGTTTATCGAGGGCTTATTCAGTTTATAAGCGTGAAGTCGTTCCCGCATATCGCAAATCAGCAAGTTTCTACTTCATGACAATAATACGAATAAAGTTCACTGGTATGGTGTCCTAAGAGAGCGAAACATTTCTCGACAGTTTACAGGGTTTGCCCTCCAACCTGTTGTCACTTTGCTGAGGATCCTACCTAAGGCTAGGCTGCGCTCGTCTCATTCCTTACGACTATGGCGGCGAGCATTGCATTCAGCATTGCAGGCCTTCAATTAGGACGGTAATACAGTATGCGCTTCTCGAAAAATTGAGTGGCTCAAAGAGCTGAACTAGCTGCTTGCGCTACTTAAATTTGAGATCAGACAAAAATCGGCTGCTGAACTTCATTGAATTGAAGAGCGGTGATCAATTGGATTCGAGGGAATTGAAGAACGATGCGTCGTCGGCGCCGAGCTGGAGCTCACAATTGTGGCGGCGAATCCTCTCTGCTGCAGCTCTCTCGATGGATACTACTCGCAGCTCGTGAGCAGCTTGTGATTGAATTGAATGACATTGAGAGCACGACCCTTGGCTTCTTGCTGCTTCCGGCGGTCGTTCGCGTCTCGCGTTGCTGCCTGCGCTTCAAGGCGCTGGCTGACACACACAAGGTGCTCGCCTTTGATTACCGTATCGTTGGCTCGAGCCCTGTGGCATGTGCGAAACGCCTGAATGGAGATTATGGTCTCCTCTAGCGTTTTAAAATTGAGGAACATTTTCATTGTTTTTGTATATGATATTAGGGAGACTGTGGTAGGCGAGAAAATCCAAAGCGTCAGAACCCATTAGAACAGCCAAGTCTCGTAGTGCAGCCGCACTCATGGAATGTCCTATAAGTAGGAGCTCGGTTTTGTCATCAATAGTTGTAAGGAAATTGGCCGAAATCCAGGATCGCACGTCTGCAAGGTAATAACTCAGTTTATTAGTCGCTGCAGCAAATTCCGACTGTTTAAATGACAAGTATCGGCTGGGGAATCGGCAGCATAGAAGCGATGGCCGATCCCGTGAGCCCGAGTCACTTTTCCCGCAGACTCGGCATAAATGTAGAACAGCTAAAAGCCGCCGAGAATGGATCCTGGTGGAACTCCGCGGGTGACTGATCAGCTTAATGATACTTGACCGCGACAGGACGGGGATTGAACCGGACCGGACGTCGTAAGATTAGAACCTTACAGCAAATGTAAAGCGCCCAGAGAGAGATTAAGTTCTCTGAGGGCGCTTTATCAAGTGAATTATTATTATTAATTATTATTTACCATGCGAGTGCCTGGTCTGCAAGACCGATCATTGTTCTCAATCGTTCGCTTAGGATACCGTGACCAGTAGCATTGAACACAGCTAATACGCCGTGATAGTTAAAGCTTAAATTAAACGTTAAAGCCCAGGAGGTCAGGCGTTAGCTACTCACGACCGAGGTCATGAGTTTGAATCCTGCAGAGGGCGATCCTTTATTGCCCACTGCAAGCGGCGGCGATAGCCGCTAAGGATCTTCTACCGCTATGCAAATGAGGCTGGTGAACTAGCTAATATTTTTCGTTCAGCTAATATTTTATCAAGCCAAGCTAGAGCAGCAGCACAGCCGCCATCTTTGCTGCCTAAAATGTCGTTAAACAAGGCGGGGGGAGCAGTTTCAGTGGATTGGTGTCTCTTGAATCCCTACTGAAATTCTTATGACAATTAGTTATTTTCAGTCTATTGTAAAAGCTACTCAGAACCGATATTTTCTTGAATTTTCAAAAGAAGGAACAAAGGAAACTAGGCGATAATGTGCTAGGACATGTGAATACAATCCATGCTTTGTAAGTGCGGGTCGAGCGATTGCCAATTTGAAGGACTTTGGTACAACCCCTTTTTACAGAGACTCATTAAACATCTCAGTAATGACTTGGTTAGGTGTGTTTGCCAGTGAAGACAACAGAAGGGAAGGTATGGGTGGCGTACAGGAGACGAGGTCTTTTAATAGATTATTAAGTTAGCCTCATCGCAAGCAGAAAACTCTCAGAATGTTTCTTGAGGAAGTTCAAAGATTATGACTCCACATCTGCTTACGTTGGAGGTGTTTTTATGGGGACACAAAGATTTGCAATTTCTTAAGATAAGAAGGTGGAAAACTGATCGGCCGAACCGTCGATATCCCGGAGAGAGAGACTTTTTAGAGTTAGCAAGCAAATGATTCGTTGTCTAATAGATATTTTTGGGCCTAGCATTTTTTAGTGGCAAAAGAAGCTCCGACTTTTCTAAGCTTTCGATTTAGACTCGGATACAGTCTTTAAAACTGACTAGATTGCCGTCTGAAAATTCTTAAAGAAGAGGCTCTCAAGCCTGCGCTTGCCTACAAGGTGCATCTTTTGAAACTTTTTTTAAATGGAATGGAGTATGCACGACTCTGTAAGCCGACATAATGTGAGAGAGTACGCTCGTCGAGAGCATTCCTAAATTTCGGTTTTAATACCACAATAAGGATATAGAGGCTGGCGGCAAAGTCTGGGTGTACATTAAGAACACACGAATCACACACAGATCACACAAATTTCTCGGCATCGATGCCTTATAAGTTGTGTCGCTGCACAAAACCGAGGCTGTCCTATACAACAACGGAATGGGAACAGTAAAGGTGATTGTGCGATAATACTAGAAGGTCAGTGGGTAAGTGTATAACAAAGTCAATAGAAAAGGCATACTTTGAGAAGAAGGGATACAGAAAATTACCACCAACATGAGTCTATGACAATATTTATAATATATATATAATTCATTTTTATAGGGCCCAAGAGATCTTAATCTCTATTCAGGCACTTCACATATGCCTTGGGGGTCGAGCCCACGACCTCAGCCAGACCTTGATCGGGGCGAGCACCTTGACCGCTGGATCAAGACGAGCGTGTTAGACCAAGCCAAGTTTTATACAGAGCTAAGAAGTGATCGGACCTGACTGCCCTCAGGGTAGTCAACGTTAAAGTTAAAATCTCCAGCAATCAATAAAGGTCTGTCACACACGGATAGTTTAGTTAGGAACTCCGAAAGCACTTCCTTAAACAAGGTTGGACAGCCAGAAGGGGATTGGCAGGTCACAAGTGTAAGTGACAAGGCCTCTGATGGGGATCTGATTGCAACCGATTCAAAAGGTAGCCCGTGCGAAAAATTGCAGGTCTTCTATGCAGGCTGGTGCAAGAGAATGAAGGCAGCGAAAATTGAGCGACAGAACCTCGAGGTCGATACGCTCCTTGATGGAAAGCCAGTACAAGTCTGCGAGAATTCGTGGAATGTGTAAAGTACGAAGCTCACGACAGACAAGTCGGGTCGCAGAGGCTCCCACCAACTATAAGCACCTGATTGCATAGCCCAGAAGAAACGCAAGCAATCAGTTACAGAAGACGAGGCGAGATGTAAGACATGCGTTGACCACCTTAGATGTGGTTTATGCTAGCAGCACCAGATTTATTTTTGCAGTGCTATGCAGTGGAAAGTAATCAGACTGGACTGTGGAGCTGATGTGGTCGTCTAGTGAAAGGTCACTTTGGAAAAGCAAACGCCGATTTCTGGCCGAGCTCGTTTTGAGGGATGGTGTTTCCAATTTCCGCGTAACCTCTGGTTTTCCCATTGCCATTAAGTTGGCTTTTGCCTTCATTCAGTTTTGGAAGATCTTTTGCCAGTAATGTGTGAATGTCACCCAATGCATGCAGCAAAATACCTGAGGGTGTTTGAGGGGCTACAGGGCAGCGGGGATCAAAGCAAAGTTACACCTGTGCATCATCTGCATAAATGAAAGCCTTTTTCTTTTGGTTTTTACAGTGGCCAGAGGGAGAGCATAAATTGTGGGAAAAAAGTGAGCCAAGAGGACAGAGCCCTGAGGTGCCCTGTACTTTAGAGGCTCCTCGGATGGCTGCTGCCAGTTGACCTTAATGGTCTGGAGCGTCCCACCGAGGTAGGACCGAAATTGCTGCCGTGCTGTGCCGACGGTGCGCTGGCGTGATGAGAGGCGCTCGAAAAAAAGACTCGGTGATCAATGATGTCGAACGCCGCCGAAGCGAAGCACAGCTGATTCATTGGACTGATTAGCTCTAAAGCCTGATTTAATGCCTTTGTACTCGGGCGGCTGTTCGTTATCGAGGCTTCTGCTCTGCTAACAATGAACTGAGAGTGAACATTGGTAGGCGGAGAAGAGTTTGGAAAGGCCCCCCGGGAGTGCTGGTTGCACGGCTACCTATTCGGCAATGAGCTGTCCTGGATTGTTGGCCAGTCCTCTGCTGCAGCGATGGCTGGGTAGAGTGGCAGACGACGTAACAATAGCAGATAGGAATTCCGATTTGTACTTGGGCCTAAAAGAGGAATAAGTCCCTACTTAGGCATTTAGCATGTGCTGGATAAGAATTAATGGTATTAATAAGATGACACAGCTATGACGAGTGCCATGTCAAAACATCGATGGCGATAATTTTGAAATTGTATTTGCAACCACAATATGCACTCTCGTGTTTGTAATTGAACATTGAATTGTGAACTGAATTATGAAGTTGTGATGTTATGAGCTGGTTTTTGATAGACGCGCTGTCTACCTACGGATACAAACTCTATTCTTTCATTCATTGTTGAGTAATATTCGAAATAAATGTTTACATTGAAGTATCTTAAGCGTATTGAGTTGTAGATTGAGTTTTTCTACGATTTTTGTATGGGTATAAACTCCTAATAAAATAGTTATATCATATTTGTACAGTACTTTGACTGAAGCAAATCATACTTTGACTGAAGCAAATCGCTTTCGATGCACTCTGCACCAGTTTCTGCTGCACCAGTTTCAGCCTCTTCGCGCCCTCTGGTCCTGTACGGACAATACATTAGCTGTTCCATTCCTCTGCTTAAAGACCGTTGGCGACAGAAGCTTTAGCTCTGCAGGTGCTAGACTGTGGAACTCGCTACAACAATTCTTATGCACAGACAACTACTCTCCTGCTGCCGACTATGGCTCATCCTTTTCAGCGGTCCTGAGCTGCTACTTCCTCGCCACTCGCCACCTCAGCTGCTCTCCTGACTCTGCTATGCTTCTCACTTTCTCATTGTTGCGTGAGACGAAGTCTGTTGGCTACCGAATGCGTACCGAAAGCCGCCTAGGCTGCGAGTGCGCTATACAAAACTCTCCTGCGTAACACCCACATAGTCTTTATGGCTTTGTGGAGTCACAGACAGAGATACATTACATTACATCACACATGCAGGGAAAAGCGCGCCAATTGGTTCACAATAGCTACCACAATCGTAGCACCCATAGCCATCCCTAGTACAAATCGAATGAACGGAGAGTACCCTGTGAGCAGCAGGTAGAGTTCTGGCTTATTTTTAAATCCCGTATAGTTAGAGGATCAGCAGTGACAGTCGAAAGTGGGTTCCAGGTTTTTGGCGAACAGGAGCTGAAGGCATGTTTGAGGTCTATTGGAAGCACATCTAAATATCCTGACTCAGATAGTAGATAGGATGAATGCAAAGCATTGTCAGAAGTAATTCCAATAGGTAGATCAGAGAAAGAGAAGGAATAGACTTGTACATGATAGGGAGCCCTGCGCAGATCGGTTCGAAGTGGTTTAGTGTAGCCGTTGGTCTCTTCACGACAGGAAAAGCCTAGCTGGAATACACCAGCTAAAATCTTCTGATTAAACAGGCAGCAAGACCTGCAAGTATTTAGCTGCACAAGTCAAGATGCGATTTCACGAATGCGTGGATCACTTTTGCTTTGCCATCCCTCTGTCTGGCTCGCAGTTCACCTCAGTTGCCTCTGCCAGCCTGCATACCCGTTCTCCGCTCTTTGTCATCGCTGTCTATCTCAGCAGTCAGATCTTTCGGCGATCGCGCCTTCAGCTCGCGCGCACCTGAAGTCTGGAAATCGACAGCTCCAGTCTTTCCAACGCACAGTGCATCGTTCACGTCTCAGCTACAGACTAAAGCTCAGCTTCACCCTGTGGCGAGAAGAACGGCTCGGTTGTTTTCCGTTCGAGCTCGCTTTTCGCGATACTACGCGGCCGCGTAGTATCGGCTATCAGCTGGCTACTCTTGTCCGCTACACATGGCATGCGCCACGTTGACAGACTATAGATATATATATATATATCTATATATAAATGCCTATGCTTTTAATCTGACTGATTAGGCAAAGACAAACCCTATAGGTAAGCAGAATTTTTAAGGGCATTTCAATAAAAACAAACACACTTATACACATATATGTGTGTATGTGTTTCTACGTTTTGATATTTATGTATGTACCTATATAGAGTGCTGGCCTGAAAAATCCACACTCCTCGGCGAACAAGATGGAACCTCGAATATTTCAGCGTTTTATGGACTGCTGGACAAATACAATTTCATTAGCGTACAAAATTCACTAAAGTTAGCAATCCTTTGTACAAATTGCACATGTTTGTACGAATTGCGCTTTGTACAAACCTTGGTTAGCGTAATAGGTCCGAAAGCATGCGAAACGACCAAACATTGGTAGTATCTGGAGCTATTTCTGGCTTCCGACACAGTCGGCATTTTAGAAAAATATTATTGCGTAGCACTGTCTTAGCACTGCGAAGAAAGATTTACTGGATGCATCAAGTATCCACTTCTATAACAATATTTCAACAATAACGTTGGGCATTTTCTCAAAATTCATCAGTATCATCATTGGGCATTTTCTCAGCAATTATCATCGGTTGGAAGCACGCTATTTCGAGCATGCACAACCAAATTATGACATAGCTCGAAAAAAGACGAGAAATCGATGGTACGATACAAAGTAAAAACCGCCAAACACCGTTTTCTGATGAAAACGAAATTAAGGAATTATTTTGAACCATTTCTACCTCTCTCGGTTTTCCAAATGCATATACTCAATGGAAAAACTTGCTCACAATCTCAATGGAAATTTGCTTAATGCATGCAACCTTACAACTTATTTTTCTTGGCGAGTTTTTGATACGCCATTCCGTATTAATAGGTAGCCATTTATGGGAGTGTATGTATATATCTATATATAGTATACACACACACACACATATATATATATATATATATATATATATATAGTATACATATATATATATATATATATATATATATATATATATATATATGCGCACACTTTTAAATGTGCCGTGCATTTAATATCTATATTCAGGTGTACTTAGAAATAGCTGTACCATGTATAAAGATGTATATTTACTTTTTTAGGTATATATGTAATGTAATGTATCTCCATCTGTAACTCCATAAAGCCAAAGAGACTATGTGGGTGTTACGCAGGAGATTTTTCTATAGCGCCCTCACAGCATAAGCAGCTTTTGGTATGCATTTGGTAGCCAACAGACTTCGTCTCATGCAATAAAGAGAAATTGCGAAGCGAGAAGAACTGCGTAAGAATCGTGGAAACGAGTTCCCAGTCTAGGACCTGCAGAGCTAAAGCTTCTGTCGCCAACGGTCTTTAAGCGGAGTATCAGAAAAGCTAATTTATTGTCCATACAGGACCTGAGGGCGCGAAGAGGCTGAAACTGCTGTAGCGGTTCAGCTAGGTACGAAGGAGTCAAGCCGTGGTGGGCCCTGTGGGTCAGCGTAAGAACTTTGCTCTGCATCAGTTGATCAACCGGCATCCATCCCAGCTCTTTTAGCAAAGGAGACATGTGCTCAAACCTCTGGGACTTGAAGACTAGCCTTGCAGCCATATTCATAGCCAGCTGCAGTGGCCTATATACACGCGAACTCTAATATGTACTCAATGGTAGTGTACAGAACACACCTGGAGCGTTCATTCATTCGTCACGGTTTGTACAAGATCCGCGCTTTTACCCCACAGGCCGGTCACCGACGTTACTCTTCACCCTGTAGCGAAATTTGCTGGCTGCGAAGTCGATAAGCACCAGTCGCTAGAAACTTCGATGGGCTGTAGGCCGAGGGGCCTGACTGGCTGGAAATTAGGGGAAGCCTCGTTGCATAAGCGGAGGTTGGAGGCGTTCGTTGACTGCATTCTAGCGGGAAACGCGAGCTTCAGAGTGAGCCTGCTTAGTGGCCCGCTCGCGCATTTAAGTCCGCTTTAATGCGCGGGCGCTCGCTCGCAGTTAATTCGACGCCGCACTAGCGAGGTCCCTGAGTACCGCCGGCCGAATAATTATGAGCCCGAAAAGCTAATATAGCACCCATTTAAATTCGTCTAAGGGACGCTCGAATCGAATGCTCACGTGCGTGCGACTTTGCGGCTAGCGCTAGCGGCGCGCCGCTAGCGCTAGCCGCACAGTATAGCCGGAGCGGCGGAGCGCTGCCGGTCGGAAATTGCCTCGGCGCGAGGCGCTGCGACTGCAGCTGATGACGTAAGCCGCAAACGAAGGAGTGCGCCTCGCGTCCTCCAGTGTGCAACTCCATCGCCCTCGATTGCGAACTCGACGATCGCTTCGATTCTTCCGGACTCCTTTCGGCCACTGCCGAGAACTGACGCGACATTGCTGGGCGCTTTGAATGGGAACTAACCTTAATTCAAAGTCGTTGGCTTTAGCCTTGCGGCAATTGCCGAGCGCCTGGGTAGAGATCGAGTTCCCTTAGGGTTCTACGCAAAATACGAGCGAGTTGCACTGTTATTCGCGCAAATTATTGCTAAATTTCGCCAACGGAATCTCAAACATTATTGCCAGCGTCCTTATTTCTAGCGATTCTAAACCCCCGTGGCAGCCGCCTGAAACATTCGGAGCACTACTTTAGAGCGTTCCGCGCTACATGCGTAGCTTCATGCGTTGCTAGGATGCACAAATGGAAAACGGTCCCGCTCTCAGGCGCGTGCTGGGCTCTCCGGCGAAGGTCAGGCTGGAGGATCGTCGCTTTCTGCTCTCGACGCAGCCGGCGAAGCTTTACGTTGCAGCGGAATACGAACGTGCCCAGCTCGGGGTCAGCGGGAGCCATTCACACAAAGTAGGGGGCGCGCCGGATGGACGGCGAAAGCAGGCGGTGAAGAGGACAGTCTCAGTTCCGCTCGCACTTCTAACACGTCAGGAAGCCGACGCATTCTTCGCCATGCACCGGAAGCGCCGCTGCGCCCGAAAAAAACGGCAGGCGATGACTGGATGGCCGAGTCGAAGCGGTGCCTCTCACCGGTCCGACTGCTGCGAACTTTGCGCTACCTCGACATCGACAGAGTTTTCTATAGCCCGCTCAAAGCGTAAGCGGCTTTCGGAACGCATGCGGTAGCCGACAGACTTAATCTCACACAACAAAGAGAAAGTGGGAAGCATAGCAGAGTCAGGAGAGCAGCTGAGGTAGTGAGTAGCATGGAAGTAGCAGCTCAGGACCTCTGTAAATGATGAGTCGGCAGCAGGAGAGTCGTTGTCGTTGCATAAGAATCGTGGAAGCAAGTTCCACAGTCTAGGACCTGCAGAGCTCAAGCTTCTGTCGCCAACGGTCTTTAAGCGGAAGAATGGAACAGCTAACTTATTGTCCACACAGGACATGAAAGGCGCGAAGAGGCTGAAACTAGTGCAGCAATTCAGCAACGTACGAAGGAGCCAAGCTGTGGCGGGCCTTTTGGGTCAGCGTAAGAACTTTGCTCTGTATCCGTTGATCAACCGGTATCCATCCTAGCTCTTTTAGCAAAAGAGACGCGTGGTCAAACCTTTGGGATTTGACAAACTAGCCTTGCGGCCATATTCATAGTCAGCTGCAGCGGCCTAGAGGCTTGCTTTGGTAGCCCAGCCAAAAGGGAATTACAATAATCAAGCCGAGGCAGAACTAAGGAGCTAGTTAAATTTTTTGCCAGCCTTTGTAGAAGACTGCTCCTAATCTTGGATAGGGATCTGACATGATGGCTAGCTGTAGAAGCTGTCTTCTGAATGAGGCTTTTAAAATTGAGGCAGCTGTCGAAAACGACACCTAAATTTCGAGCACGTGGTGATGGTCGCACAACAGCATCACCTATTAGAAGAGCAAAGCCTTTTAATCCAGCCACATGCTTAGGGTGTCCTATGAGCAGCAGTTCGATTTTATCGTCATTGAGTTTCAAGAAGTTTTCCGACATCCAGGATCGAATGTCGGCAAGGCAAGCATTCAGTTTATCAGTTGCTGCAGCCGATTCGTACGGTTTGAATGACAAATACAGCTGAGTATCATCAGCATAAAAGTGATATCCTATGCCATGGGCCTTAATCACTTTTCCCAGAGGTTGTGTATAAATGGAGAACAGCAAGGGACCGAGTACAGACCTTTGAGGGACCCCACAAGTGAGCCGTCTCGTGTGTGAAACTTGACCCCACACACGACACGGATTAAACACAATCAGACAAGTACAATTGAAACCACGCCAGTGCCTCGTCTGCCAGACCGATCATTGTTCTCAATCGTTCAAGTAGAGAATCGTGGTCAGTGGTGTCGAAGGCAGCTGATAAATGTAGCAGAGCGAGGGCAGTGACATTCCAGTCATCGTTACCATGTAGAATGTCATTGTTAACACGGAGGAGAGCAATTTCAGCGGAGTGCTGCCTTTTGAACCCTGGTTGAAATGTTTCTGACATTTCATTATTTTCAATATGTGCAACCGGCTCTTAGCGACAATATTTTCAAGAATCTTGGACAAGAAAGGAAGGAGGAAAACTGGGCGAGAGTTTGCAAAGAGAGTTTTCTATCTAATCCAGGCTTTTTAAGTATTGGTTTAGCGATTGCCGATTTGAAGGACTTGGGTACATCCCCCTTTTCCAAAGAAGCGTTACAAATCTCGGTTATGACAGAGCTAAGTTGGTCTGCCAGTGAAGATCACAGAGATCATGTATAGGGTCTTTAGGAGACGAGCTCTTTTTACTAGACCTTATTAAGGTAGCCACCTCGCACGCAGAAACCTCGGAAAACCTTTTAAGGAAGGTCGCAGGTTGTGATTCCACAATTACTTTACTCGGAGTGTGCTTTATGGAAGCACGAATGAGCACCATTTTTTCAGTAAAGAAGGCTGAAAACTTTTCGGCTGAGTTGTTAACATCAGGGGAGTCAGATCTCTCAGCATCGTCTGTCTGGCATGACATAGCGAAGCATGGCTGACTCAGGAGGGCGGTCGGAGAAGTAATATGGAGGCAGCAGCTCGGGACGGCTGAAAAGGATGTGCCACGGTCGGCAGCAGGAGAGCAGACGTCGTTGCTAAAGAATTGTGGATGTGAGTTTGTGTGTCTAGGACCTGCAGAAAAAAAGCTTCTGTCGCCAACGGTCTTTGAGCGGAGGAATGGAATAGGGCCAATTGTTTGCTCCAAGAGGTCACCTGAGGGCACGAGGAGCCTGCATCAGGTGCAGCAGTTCAGCTGAAGGCGCGAAGGGGTCACGGCCACGGCCGGCATTTATGGTTCAGCGTACGAACTTTGCTCCATGGAGCGTGCAATGCTCGCCGAGGGAGACCGTTCGGCGCACGCTCGTCCCGTAACGCGGCGGCGCTTTGTCTGCTCCCGCTACGGGTCGCAGCGCGGAGCGGCAGAAGTCAACGGCTGGCCTCGGGCGCCGCTCGGCGCGGCGCCCGAGGCCTCCACGGTGTTTGCAGCGCCCTCTGCCGGCCTCACCCCGGTCGCGCGGTGCACGGCTCTCGGGCCGCGCTCTCAGCTACGTCAAAACCACCTCCGCAGACGGCACTCTTTGTCTCGTAGAGGATTTGCGGCGGCTGGAGTAAATGCAATGGAAAGCCGGACTCAGTCATCCGACAGTCATCCGAGCTTGCCCTATCTGGCAATCGCTACATCATGCCGTGGATGACCGACCCTTGGATGGGAGGCGGGGCGCTCGAGGGGTCGACGGGCGGGCTGGACGGGCTGCCGCCGCGAATCACCCAAGCAAGAGCGCGCTCGCTCACGCGCGCGCCAACGCCGGCCGGTCGGCCGCCCTGCGAACTTGCGGTGTCACCGTCGCGCTCGGAAGCCGGCTTAACTCGGGAGGCGGCCATGGCGGCGGCGTAGGCCGATAATAGCACCGGCGCTGACGCGTAGCCCTAAATTCTGGTCGCGACGTCGCCGGAAATCCGGCTCGGCGGCGCCCGTTAGCGGCTTCGGCGATTGCTAGCTAGCCCGCTAACGCCCCTTAGCGGCGACCGTGCGGGGTCGCGCGGCGGCGACGATAAGCCGGTCGGGCGCCCGCGAATGGCTGCCGCGTCATTTTACCGTGATTAAGCGCTTGAGCGAAGCTGGCTCGGCGCGCGAGCGGCCGCGTGCTGGCGCCGCCGCCGCCGCCGCGTCGAATCGGTGAAGAGGGCGCGGGCCAAAGGCGAGCGAGCGAGCGAGCGGGCGGCCGGGCGGGCGAGCGCACACTCTGAGCTGCGCGCGCTCGCCCGCCCTCCGAAAGACTCGTCGCACGGCTCGGCGCGCGGCCGCACGAAGACTGGTCGTCACGGCGCGCGAGCGTAGAAAGGCTGGGAGGAAGCCGCGTGAGCACGCGCGACGGCAGCGCGCGCTTCCGCTGCGTGCAGGCTCGTAGACGCTGCAGCAGCAGCAGTTCGAGTAGAACGTTATACAAGGGAAGGCCGACGTTGAGAAGTGAAAAGAGGAGGAGCGAGCGGCAGGAGCGAGGAAGGGAAGTGACGTGCGACTCGTCCTCTTCCTTTGCTTCTGCCCGTGCTGCCACTGCGCGTGCTCTCTCTGCAATCCACTGGCGACGCATCCTTAACAGCGTGTGTGGTGCGCGCCTGGAAAAGTATTTATTTCTCGGAGATCGCTTTATAAATTTCCTATTATTTATGCTATTATCTTTCAAAAAAGAAAGACTAGACGATACTCATAGAAGCATACGTAAGATGGCCGCAGACATCGCCAAACGGCTATCAGTTGCTGCAGGCAGTCAAAGATGGCCCGCTGCAGGACTCGAATCCAAGGATTGTGATGTGTTCGAGCGTCTTAGCTCCGGGCTTAGAACCGTGAGCACTAGACAGCAATAAATTTAAAGAGGGGGCAGATGAGCGAGACGGAAAGAACGTGAGTGAGGGAAACAAAAGGGAAAAAGGAATTTGGCACTTCAGAAGTCCCACAGTGACAGGGACATGTAGTAACTGTTGTCCTTTTGTCTATGTAGTAAACTGAATGCAAACGTCAGATAATAATAACAATAATAATGCACTTGATAAAGCGCCCTCAGAGAACTCAATCTCTTTCTAGGCGCTTTACATTTGCTGCAAAGAGAAATGTAATTGAATGGTGAGTAATATCATGCTTGATAAACAAACAACATGAATAACATGGTTAGGGGTGACATGCACAGAGTCAGCATGCAAATGTGGTTAGTGGCAGCATGCAGTGTCAGCACGGATAAGCACCTGAAGGACGAATCACAGGGACCCACCAAATGCTGTCCTAAATAGGTGTGTTTTTAAGTTCTTTTTAAATGTAGTCAAGTCAGGGAATTTTCTGCTGCAAGCCGGGAGGGAGTTCCAGGCTTTGGCAGCATACGAACTAAATGCACGGTCTCCACAAAGGATTTGAGGTTTGTACACGGTATTTATAGGCTGTTGGATTCCGAAAAGCGGGCGGTACGATGCTTGGCCTGGTGGGGGAGTAGATCTGAGAGATAGGCTGGAGCCAAAGAATGAAGGGACCTAAAAGTGAGCGACAAAACCTTGAAGTCAATCCGTTGCTTGACTGGGAGCCAGTGCAGGTCGGCGAGAAGTGACTGGTGAGTGGTCTGCGGTCTACCATAGCTAGCGAGCGGCGCCCAATAAATAAATAAATACAAGCTGATTTAACAGCCTCTTTTTGTATAGCGACAGAAGAGCCCTGACTGCTATCACCATTGCTTGCAGCGGCGATACAGGATCGCCCACCACAGGATTCGAACCCACGACCTCGGGGCCGAGGTCGTGAAAAGCAACCGCCTTACCTAGTGAGCCATTACGGCTCACCAATACAATTCGCGATGCCCAGTGGCATCCTTACGGACCCAAATGGAAATTGTTCACGTTTGAGAGGCCAACGACTCGAATGCAGGCGGCATCGTCGTCTTTTTCTTGCCCTGCTCGCGATGCAGCTCTTACCCGTGATGCAGCTCGTATCCGCGATGCAGCTCCTACCCGCGATGCAGCTCGTACCTGAGATGCAGCTCGTACCCGCGATGCAGCTCGTACTCGCGATGCAGCTCGTACCCGTGATGAAGCATTTCACGGCCAAACTCAGAAGCAATTGATCCCGGGGGCGATCGGATTGCGGACTCAACCGTTGCAGTCGGAGAGCAGCGTTCGGCTCGCCGAAGCTGGCTACGTTGGATTATTTTTGTCTTTATCCTCCTTTGGGCTCTAGAGCCGAAGGCCTGGAGCGGCAGCGCACCTGCAGGTTCGGCATCTCCGCGAGCGCTTCCGCGTAGGCGCGCTGCCGCTTCCGTGAGCGAGCGCTCACGGATACGCTCGCGCGAGGCAGGGCTCGCGCGCGTCGTCGGCTATCGGACAGAGCTGTCTCACCTCACCCGTCGAGCGGAAGAGCTCAGCTAGGCTAGACGCTGCCAGAAGAGCTCTTCTTACGCAACGACAGCTACTCTCCTGCTACCGACTATGGCTCGTAAACTGTCCTGCGTAACACCCACATAGTCTTTATGGCTTTGTGGAGTTACAGACGGAGATGCATACATGCATACATTCTTTTCAGCGGTCCTGAGCTGCTACTTCCGTGCCACTCACTGCCTCAACTGCTCTTCTGACTGCTATGCTTCCCACTTTCTTTCTCTCTGTTGCGTAAGATGAAGTCTGTCGGCTACCGAATGCGTACCGAAAGCCGCTTAGGCTGTGCGTTCGCTCTACAAAACTCTCCTGCGTAACACCCACATAGTCATATATATGGCTTTGTGGAGTTACAGACAGAGATACGTTATATTATTCCTCGGAATCTCAGCTACAGCCGCATCCGCCGCTCGCGTTCCTCCGACTTCGTAGAGGCGGCGGCGGCGGCCGTGCGCCCCCTCCTCCACCTCGCCGCGTGCCGTTCGTTGGTATTGCGCGAGTGTGGCAGCGCTCGAGGTGGACATGTTTGCCTCGCTTTTACTCAGCTGCGTCGGCGGCATCGCATAGAGCCAATGCCAGAAGCGGCGATAACGTCGCCGCGCGGCAGCCAACAAGACCTCAGGATGCGCGGCTCGCTGTGCGACCGGGCGATTACCAGCCAGGCGAGGCCGCTCTCGGCCTCGAGGCCGTTCTCGGCCTCGCCCGGTGCAGCGCGTCTTCGGAACACGCGCGCGCCGCTTTGGCGCTGCTCGTATTACGTGGGCGGTATTCGTCAGCGACAACGAAGCTCTCCCGGGGCGGAGGATCGGGCGGAGCACCGATCGAGCGTCGCCGTCGGTGGATGACGGCGACGGAGGACCGCTGCGGTGGCGCGAAGCTGCCGGACGCGAGCGAGCGATCTTGCCGGACTCCACGGCGGCGCCCGAAGTTTTTTCTGCATGAACTCGGGTCGCTCGGAGCTCAGCGCCGCGCCCGCGCCGGCCGGCGGCGGCGGCGGGCGCACGCTGCGGACGCGAGATTGCAATCTCGCGCGAACGGCCGTCCATTGTGGTGGCGCAGCGGATGCAGCCGGAGGCGCCGTCGGTTTGATGGATCGCTTCGAAGGACCCGCGCCGTCGGGGTCGTCGCGTCACACGCCGACCGCCGATGCGGGGGTCACTTCCAATAAGGCAGGAGAGGGTGGTGCTGTTTGACGCTGTCTGCTGCATCCTCCGCAGCACCCGGCAGCTCCGCGCGCGCGCGCTCGCTCGCTGGCCAGCGCGGTCCACGAGCGCGCGAACAAAGCACCTTCCGGCTCGCTGGATCGCGGAATGCCGAGCTGCGCGATGGTGTGAATAGGGCCGCCGTCGCCGCTATCTGCCGCCGCCCTCTGCGATCGGCGCGCGTCTACGGGACGCGCTAGCTGCTCCGTCGGCGGCCGGCCGGGCGGCCGGGCGAGCTCTTCGCAGCGGCTTGGACGGCCACCGCTGCCCGAACCGCCCGTCAGCCGCGGTGGCCGCGAGCGGCGGGCTCATGCTCTCGTTGCGGCGACGCGGCCTCGGCAGTAGTAGGGTGGGTGGCTCGCTCGCTCGCTCGCTTGGGATTCGCCACCGTTCGCTGCACGGCTCGCCGAGTCCGGAGGTCTTTTTTCTACCGGCCGCATAAGAACGGGTCGACTCGTTGACCCGTGTCTCTCGCCCTCTTCATTCTTTGACGCGCTCTCTATAGAGCGCGCGCTCTCTCTCTCTCTCTCTCTCTGTCCCTCGCGCGCGAACCTCCCCATTCCTTCGCGCCCGCACTCGCGTGCGTACATGCAGGCGGAAGTCACAGTCGGAAGTGTGGCTTGGCGGTGCCAGAGTGCGATGTCGAGAAAAAAGTACGGAAGAAACCGCCGCCGCCCGGTAGTCGCCCAATGCGCTGCGGCGACGGTTGGCCTCTGTCCGATTCGAACGCGGTTCGGAGGCGGTGAGTCAGAAAGGTATCGGATCGCGGAGATGTAACGTATATCCGCCCGTAACTCCACAGAGCCAAAAAGACAATGTGGGTGTTACGCAGGAGAGTTTTTAAGACCCACTCGCAGCTTAAGCGGCTTTCGGTTCTGATTCGGTAGCCAACAGACTTCATGTCACGTAACAAAGAGAAAGTGGAAAGCATAGCAGAGTCGGGTGAGCAGTTGAGGTAGCGAGTAGCATGGAAGTAGCAGCTCAGGACCGCTGAAAAGGGTGAGCCATTGTCGGCAGCAGGAGAGCAGTTGTCGTTGCGTGCTGAGCTGCGGCCCCAGGCGACGATCTTTCAGCTCAGCGGACGTCGTCGACAGCTGACCGTCGACGACGTCCGCTGCGATTTCGGCCACCGCAGCACCGCACAGCGCCTGCAGCCACGTCGTCGACTGCAGCCGTTCGACTAGCCAACGCGCGACGCCGTCGCGCCTCTAACCGCTGTCGCAGCGACCGCGCGTCCGCTTTTCTCCGCCGCTCGCTGGCCGCTCGCTGGCCGCTCGCTGCCAGGGCCCGACGAGCACGCGCACGGCAGCGCCTCGCCTGCCGGCTCCTGGCGCGGCCGTGCGCCACGCGGCATTTACCGAGCGACAATGCGGCGAGGTGGCTACCGCGCCTGCGGGCCGTGCGGAACCGGAAACTCTCGGCGCTCAGACAGCGACGGTACTTCTTTCCCTTCTTGCATATAGCGCAGCGTTCAGCTCGATCCTTGAATGTCACCAAGACTAAATCCGAGACCGTCCTCCGAAGAGGTCACAGCCTTTCGCTCCAGAAAGCTTCACTGCTGCTTTGCTCAATGCGGGGCCGGAGTGTCCGTTGACCTAACGGTAAGCACAGTCTAGCTGGCGAGCCGGACCTAATGTCGGGCAAGAACTCCGTACCAAGTGGCCTGGGTAGTTAGGTGCTCGAATCTTACTTCAAGTCTTTTTCTGTTTTGACCATATAGTTATAAGTGAGGCATTCACTGAGCTTTAACAGCAAGAACCTCGCAGGCTTCATCTTCGGTCTCTCCCTGTTGCAGAGTCAGTGGTAAGCGACGTTTCTGTCGAGTTTCCGCAGTGTTCCACTGTGTGGCTTCCTTTGTTGCTCTTTCTCATTGTTGTCTGCAATAGATACGCTTACATTCTCTTCTCTCTGCTCATTTTCGCACCAACTTTCTTGCTGTGAAAACTCGCCGGTCCGCAATGGCTGGCGGAAACAACAGCCCCATGAATAATAAATATTATTCGTCTTCACATTGCTCTTAGAAAACTTAGTTTTTATCAAGGCACTTCACATATACCACAGGGCGCAAACGGCCCAGGTAGTAAAGTGCTCGCTCTTCACTAACCAGGTCGAGGCTTTGAATCCTGCAGTGGGCGATCCTTTAGTGGCAACTGCAAGCTGTGGCGATAGCTATTAAGAGATAAAGCTTTGAATTCGTTAATATTAACTCATAACAGTTAGGCAAGCACCTTACCCCCTAGGCCTAACCAGGGCAGAACACGTGCAAATTGTATTGATGCAATGCCTCGTTTACCAAAGGCATTCGCAGCCCAACTCCCTGTAGGTCGAGCTCACTCTGGCAGCTTTTCAATACTGCAACTCACCCCGGACAGAAGCAGAAGCTAGCAAGCGGCGGAAGCCCCAGCAGCCAATTCGGATGGCAGCAAATGGGGCGTGGTGCAGAGAACGAAAGCTGCTGGAATGTCATGGCCATCCTTTGAAAAACTCTTTAGATTTAATAGCCCTGTGAAATGGAATAAAAAGCCACCGGCGGATTGGAAACACACGTTTATTGGTAGCCATCTTATATTCGCTCGCAGACTCTGGGTCAGCGAGGCCTATCCTGATTGATCCTGTTGTTCTGGCTCTGCAGGGTAGCTCAACTATCACACATTCCCTCCAAATAGGAACAGTCTCATTTTCAAAAATCTAACCTTCGGACCGGCTTTACCACCCTGCCAGAATTTGTAATCATTTGATCTTGAGAGGTGTGCATCCCATCGCCAATACTTTGAGACTGACCTAGAACTGCAGTTGTAGGGTTCAGTAGATGCAGGGAAGTGCCAGCAGATTCGCTGTTGGTGACCTGTAGATCGGTCGAAGATGCCTTTTGTTCCGCAGAAGTGTTCTGCCACTGTTATTCTGCAAGACAAACGGCCCAGGCGTTCCTGCTTAAGCCGTCATCGTTTCACTTGTGCTCCAGCTGTTTTCGCCATCAGTCTGCACTAATGTCTGTTGGCCGAATTGAAAATGTGGTAGTGGGCAAGTAGAATGAGGGCGATCGCGGTCGTGCTGTTGCAGCTTTTTTGCACGGTCGTCGTTGAGTTGCACCGTTTCCTTTGCTGGCCATTGTGGTTCGAAGCGCCAATGGAGCACGGGCAACGTTGTCCTAAACTGTCGTCCCATTATCAGTCGTGCTGGGCTAAAGCCTGTAGAGGTGCAAGGCGCCGACCTCTGAATCCTTACAGCGAGGCACGCATCAGGCTGCCTCACAATATATTTGTCTGTTTGTATAGCTCTTTTCACTTCTCCGTGTGGTTGTGAAAAGTGTTCGCCGGTTGTAACGTGCTTGAATCCGAATTGTCTCACGTGATCATCAAACTCATGAGATGAGAATTGTGGACCTTTGTCAGACTGCAATGACTCTAATATGCCCCAGCATGCAAATCTAGTCTGTAGTTCGGTCAGCACTTCTTTGGTCGTGGGTTTTTAAAATGAAGTGATTTTCGCATATCGGGAGAAGTCGATTACAATCAGGTGCTGTCGTCCCTCGTTTTCGAAGAGACCAGCAGCGACTTGTTGCTAAGGAACACCGTGTTGGGATGAGTGGTTCATGTGGTTGTCTCCTCTGATTGTGTTGACAGAAGCTGCAAGAATCGATAAATTACCGTGTTGGTTGAGGCCTAGACGGTATACACACGACCTTGCTCGGTCCCTACATTTGGTCCTGCCCCCTTGTGGCCGTCGTGGATCCGCTCCAACAGAAAAGCCTGCAGGCGTTGGGGGATATATATGCGACCGTCCAACAGAAGCAGAGCAACCATTCGAAGCACAAAGATGGCTACTCACGGCGAAGTACTTCCGCAAGGTTTCTGATAGGCCTTTGCTCGACTTAGGGCACCCTGACAGCGTATACTCAATGACAGTCTGTAGATTTCGGTCGTCAGCGGTAGCCTGCTTTACTTCACTCAAGCGAGCTACTGAAAGCAATTTAGCAACGACATTGTCAACCTAGAACCAACTGCTTTGGCACAGTCTGGCGCCCTTGACAGCACCGAAAGGGTCTTTCCATGTACATACGTGGTGCAAGGGTTAACACGCATCATTTGAATCAATAAGCGTTCTGCATTTAATCGGGACCCAGTCAAGGTCTTTAGTCGTCAGTGACAGAATAAGCGGTTTGTGGTCAGTGCGACGTTCGAACGAAGACAAGCCAACAAGAAGCTTACTGAACATCTCACATGCCCACACCACGGCAAGATACTCTTTTTGATCTAGGTGTATCTTGTTTCGGTGCCTGACAACGTGCGGGATGCAAATGCGATAGGTCGCACATCTGGCTCTCCCATACCATGCAGCAGAAAGATGCCAAGGGGCATTGCTACTGGCATCGGCACTGACAATTACCAGCTTTTGTGGGTCGAAATAGGCTACTTCTGGTGCCTTAGTCAAAAGTAACTTCGCTTCCCGGAATGCTTTCCTCTGGCTATGCCCCCAGTAACTTACTGAGTCAGATTGGAGGAGTTTGTTTAGTGGTATTGAGATAGCGGCCATGTTGAGCGAAAATAGGTCGATGTAGTTCGTCATCCCAAGGACCAAGGCATCGTTTTAGCTTGGCTAAGTTGGTCGGATCAGGGAGGTTGAGATTGGCTTCTAGTTTGTTGTCTTATGGTCGGACGCAGCCGGCATCAATCAATATCCTAAGAACGCCAAAGTAGGCTGCCGGAAAATACACTTTCTCTATTGAACTTTAGGCCAGACTTTGAAATTTCGGAAATGGAACGACACAATCTATCATAATGCTCAGCCACCGTTGATCCTCACAACAAAACAAAACATCGCTCATTTAAATGGCCTAACCTTCGACCTCACCCAAGACGAGATGCATCAGCCGCTGAAAGATCACTGGCGAGCTGATAATGCTAAAGGGCAGCCGGAGAAAGCAAAAGCGTCCAAACGTGCTATAAATGCCGTTAAGTGAGTGCTCTCACGGGACAACAGACTAGCTCAAAACCTGCTGGACGCATCCAACTAAGGGAACAGCGCAGCACCAACAAGCTTGGGCAAAATTCCATCAAGCGCAAGTAATACGTAACTTTCACGTACCACTCCTTGATTTAAGCGCTTCAAGTCGACATAACGGTGCACTTTGCCGTTGGGCTTCAGGACCGGTACGATTAGAGAGCACCACTCGGTCGATTCCGAGACAAGTTTTACCTCTCAGCGCCACTATCTATTTTATATGGAATGGTTTTTCCATAACCGAATCAATCCACATGACACGGTGTAAGTTTATGTAATGTATCTCCGTCTGTGACTCCACAAAGCCATAAAGACTACTTGGGTGTTAGGCAGGAAAGTTTTGTATAGCGCACTCACAGCCTAAGCAGCTTTCGGTGCGCATTCGGTAGCCAACAGACTTCATCTCATGAAGCAAAGAGGAAGTGGAAAACATAGCAGAGTCAGGAGAATAGTTGAGGTAGTGAGTGGCATGGAAGTAGCAACTCAGGACCACTGCAAATGATGAGCCATAGTCGGCAGCAGGAGAGTAGTTGTCCTTGCATAAGAATTGTGGTATCGAGTTCCACTGTCTGGGACCTGCAGAGCTAAAGCTTCTGTCGCCATAAACGGTCTTTACGCAGAAAAATGGAACAGATTTACTTCGTAACTTGCAACGCATGGCGTAGTAGTCAAACTTTCGGCCGATATTGAAACGGTGGTGGCATGCCGGACAGCGCCCAAGAGTGTGACCCGAGTTGCAATTCCGGCAGCTGTTCGCTCCCTCTTCATCTTCGGGCCATCTAGCTCTCACATGGTCTGTGCGGTTACTAGCGTCCAAAACTCCAGGGCTCAGGACAGCCTGTGGACTGCGATCTCCGACGAATGGCAGAGACGTCTGAAACCGGGTCTGACAAACTTGGTTGCGACATCACCGACTCCGTCTGATGCACATTTTGTACAGCCACAGTTAACATGAGGTCGGCGATTAGTTGCAGCGTCTCAGAAAGCTTGTCCGACAAGTCCATAAAGAGGCAATCTCGGATCAACTCTTCTTTCATCGAGCCGTGCTCTCAGTGTGAAATAAAAAACAAAATCATCTAGTGCACGTATGAATGCCTCGGTTGACTCAACCGAATGTTGACAGCGGCGGTTAAAGATAGCCCGATCTTCGATGATATTCCGGTATGCGGTATGAAGTAATCAAATTTGCTCAGGATGACGTCAAACGTCATCACTTGGTCGACCTCATAGTTAAAGGAGTAGAATATCGCTTCGGCTTGTGCTCCCATGGCGTTCATAAATGTATTTATCTGTACCTCCTGAACCTCTCAGTTTCGTAGCGGTCACGTAATGCCGAAAGCGGTTATGCCACGCCGGCCATAACGCCGGCTCGTCAAACGTATACTCCGCTGGAGGGCTGCACTTAGCCTAATCTTGAGCCTTGTTGAGATTTAGGGCGATACTCTAGAATCTCGCAGCTGCCTCCATATAATCAAAAGCCTCTAGCATATGGACAATGCACATTTTTGGCAGCCACGTTAAGTTTTCGACCCAAGCAGCAGGCCGAACGTGGCCTTTCCTGATTGAACACGTTGTTGTGGCTCCGTCCCTGCTGCTCTGATATCACACGAAGGTCTTGCATTTAAATATTCAATTTTAACTATGAGAGTGAATTTTTCATCTACATATGCAAATTCAAAGTATCTCCTTTTTTGACACTCACCCTTGCTGTATCGCGATTTACCAACCATCAATACATAATGAAAGACTCAATGTAACTGTGACTTCAGGGAATATCCAAACAACCTGGCTTTTATATGCGTAGATAGTGCCAGGCAGGCCGAGCACAGCGAGTCCTTCACCTCGGAGTAAAACGGACGTTAGCTGGAGTAGTTGCGAACTCGAATAATGCTCATATTCGGCAAAAGAGTGCAAACTGCTTCCTTGAATACAGGGCTTCGTCATTCTGAGCCTACCCTGAGGCCGCCATGCTCAGATGCCCGTCCTCGGCGCGAGCAGCAGGCTATTTCATTCTACTCGTCGCTTGATCGCCTCGACCGGGCTTCCTGCCCGGTCGAGGCGATCAAGCGACGAGTTGCAGTTGGTCGAAACGATATCGCGACATCGCATGAGTCGAATCGACATTCCGTCCATTGGCACGCGTTCACCCGAAACCATAGCGACGAGCGCCAGGCCAAGTCGAGTGGCAGCAGCTCGTCGGCAGCAACTCACGAGGCGAGCTCGTAGAGACAGCGACAATGGCGGTATTTGTGTATGCAGTGGCACACACGAAGATCGAATAAAAAATACGGCAGGCAGTAGCTAAAATAGTAATATGATATGGTTTTCTATTACTTGCTATTATATTTAAGAAAACAGAATCTCTTCCGGGCACTTTACGCAATGGAAAGCATCAGCTTTCGGCGCTTGACATGCGCAGGCACGCGTTGACTGCTCTCGCCGTCGCCATCGATGTGTCACGTTCCGGATGGAGGCGCGGCCGAGCCGTGGCTTCGACCTTGTCTGCTGCCGGCCCGCTGTCGAGAGACATCTGCTGCTGCTGCTGCCGTCGCTGTCACACTCTCATCGCTGAGAGGAACGGTCATCGCTCAATGAGTGGGCGAGCTTTATGGATGCGTAATCTCCGTAGCGATAGCAGCCGCGGTTGCAACCGGGAAGAAGGCTCTCTACAGCCCCAAGGCTTGTACGAGGCTGCACCTGCTGCACCTTGCAAGCGGCTCTCTGCCGCGCCAGACATGCGGCAGGGCACCGACATAACGAGAGAGGCTAAACATAACGCAGCCAGACTCTCACCGAGTGAGCCAGGCCTGATCTTCGCAAGGTCAGGCCGCTTGAACTGCTCGCGTTGCTTGGCCGACAAAGAGGGCCGGCATAAGAGAAACATGAAACGCGCTGCAACTGAATGGAGGCAAATCGCTCGGCGTGCAGCTGCTTGAAAATAATTACCCAACTCGAAGAAATAACCTTAGCACGAGATACCTCCATTTTCAGAGTCGGGACGCCAAAATTGCTATGAAAACGAAGCATTGAGTCCGCTGTACCACTGAAGCGTCCAGCGTCTTCGGAAGTCGACGAAGGAGAACAGCAGACCCAATAATATACTTTGCGACTCTCCAGGACCAGGATCGGCCATGGCGGTTTCATGCTCTTGCTTTGCTTCCTGCATTTGCTAATACTCTGCCAGCCGTATGGTCAATTCTATTTTTTGCTGTTCGCGATTGCTCGCACAATCCAAAACACAGCGAAACATATACACGAAACGCGTAGATATAATAATAGTAAAAATACATTTGTATGGCGTCCTCAGAGAACTTAATCTCTTTCTTTCTCTCTCTCTCTCTCTCTCTCTCTATATATATATATATATGTATATATATATATAATTTATTTGTATAGCGCCCCAAGAGAACTTAATCTCTATTCAGACGCTTAACATATGCCTTGGGGCTCGAGCCCACGACCTCAGTCAGACCTTGGTCGGGGCGAGCACCTTAACCACTGTACTAAACCAGCTCGGCAAGGCACTCTACATATGCTGCAGATTAAGCAAGGTCGAATGGTTAGTGGTAGCATGCTCAATCACAACAAGCATTGCATGGTTAGAGGTGACATGCACAGGGTCAGCATGCACATTTAGTTAGTGGCATCATGCACAGTGTCAGCACACGCATAACCACACAAAGGACGAATCGAAAGCGCCCACTAAATGCTGCGATAAATCGATGCGCTTTTAACTTCTTTTGTAAATGTCGTTAAGTGTAATGGACGTCACGAAAGAGCCTAAGACAGCATAAAGTGTGCATATGTTATAGCAAGGCATCGGAACCGATGGATCGCAGCGTGCAGCCTCTGGCCCAGCGGCTGCTGCGCTCAGAATGCCAATCTCCCACGACATCGATGGAGACGTAGAGAGAAAGAGTGTATGTGTGTGTGTTCGCTCGCGCGAGAGCTCGCGTGCGTGTGTGTGTGTGTGTGTGTGTGTGTGTGTGTGTGTGTGTGTGTGTGTGTGTGTGTGTGTGTGTGTGTGTGTGTGTGTGTGTGTGTGTGTGTGTGTGTGTGTGTGTGTGTGTGTGTGACAAAGGAAGATTCCTGGGCGAAAGAGGAGCACCAATGGAAAGAGAGGCAAAGATGAGAGTGAAGGAAGTTGAATGAAGAGCTGGTAAAGAAGAGAGCGAAGGGAAAAGTGGATATAAAGAAGGAGAGTGTAGGGGGGAGAGAGAGAGAGAGTGAGGAAGGATGGAGAAGGGAAGGAAGGATAAAGAGAGACGGAGGGCGAAAGGTTAGAGAGAAGGCGAGAGAGGAAAGGGGGAATGTATGCATGCACCTACGCGCGTGTTTACGTGTGTGCGTGCTTACCGGCGAGACGTTCAGTTAACATCCACTCAATCGTCGTCAGGCCAGCCTAGTGTATGTGCGAACGCTACGGCTTCCTCAGGATAGCCTTTGAATGAGTCCCGTATTCAGGCAAGCCTCATTTGAAATGGCCGTCCATTGTGTTAATTAAATTTTTTGATGAACCGGCTTTGTAGAAACTGGCGCACAGCCGCGATACGATCTCCGGCTTGCGAGTTGCAGGCGGCCGATTAGCGGCTAACAACGCCTCCACCAGCCTCGCTGACGTTGCGAGCGTAGACCGGAGCGGCACGCCGCGAACCTGAAGCCTGGTCTTTCGATGGCTGCAGTTGTCGCGTGGATGCAGGCGGCGAGGCTGTACTGACGGCGCGAACTAAGGAGTGTGCAGGAGGAGGTGCTGTCAGCTGCCGCGAGTTTAACTTCGCTGCAAACCGAAGCGCCCACCAGTTGGAGCCTCTCGGCTGCTGCTGCTGCTGCTGCTACTGGGGTACCGCGGTAGGTCGGGCTGCGGCGGCGACGTCGAGGCTTCTGACGCAGCGCGCCGCCGCCGCCGCCGCCGGAGCCGCCGAATGCCGACCGTCGCAGGTCGTCCCGGCTCTGCACGGATAGCTTTCCCTCGGGTGTCTTTTCAGGCGCACCACACCGCTTCGCCGCTGGTCGTTAGCAGCGACACATATATCACTTACTGACGGAGGGGGAAGGTCGGTAGTCTTAATTGGTTATGCTAGTCGACGTTTCGCAGACGCGCCCGCGCCCGCGGTCGGACCCTCGTCTGGACGCTCTGCGGGATGTTAGTAACTGATTGGCATATTTGCGACCGGCCAATCAACAAAACCCTGATTTATTTACGCCACTGTAATCCGGCGGCGCTGGGGCGCGCTCCACTCAGTCTCCTCAGCAGCTTTTCTCTAGGTAGAGAGCCGACCTATGAGCGGCGACATGAAAGACCACCGCCGCCGCCGCTGCTGCTGCCCTCCGAGATCCGCCGCCGTCGTCGCCGCCGCTCCAGCGAGCACGAGCACCGTGACCAGCGAGCGGTAGCAGCAGCAGCCGCCGCTGCGCGCGCACGGCGGCGTTTCACGGCCCGAACTGATCGCGATGCGTCTACGGTCGCCGTTGTCGCCGCCGAACGTCGAAGCACGTCGCCTCTTCTTTCTTCTCGCGCTTTTGGAGTACGGCATGGCCGCGACCAGGTGAGCCGCTCGCGCATGGCCGCACTCGGCGGTACGTGAGCCCGGGCCTCGTGCAGGGCGATCGCCGACGCTGCGTGGACGCTGGCGCTGCAGAGAGCGGAACCGGCGGCGCTCTGCAAAATGCTACACTGTTTATATTTATGTGCCCAATAAGAACTGTGTAAACACAGCCGATGAAAACTGCCGCCGGACTGGTGCGGCGGCAGGGGCGGCGGCGGCGGTGGAGGCGGCGGCGGCGGCAGGTCCAATGATAGCCGACCCGGCTGCTGTCGCAGGCCTCGGCCGCTGCGAGGCACGGCCGTCGAGCGGCCTCTCTGCTTCTCGCCTCCCGCTTCTCGCCTCTCCAACGGCTCGGCTCGCTGGGGCGGAGGCTGCGGCGACACGGACCCGTGAGATCGCTCCTGCGGGTTCGGTCGGTCGCCGAGAATGAGGCGAGGCGTCGCGATCGAAATCTCGCGTCGCGTGCGTCGCCGCCAGCCGCCTCGAGACCATCGACGGAGGCCGCGGCGAGACGGCGTCTCGCATTGCCATCCAGGCTCGGCGAGCGCCTCTGGCTGCCTTCAAACAGTCGCGGCGGGCGAGCGCCATGAGAAGGGTTCTCTTCCGGTCCTGTGGCGCGGAGGGGAGAGAGGGTAGGGGCCGTCGCTGCCGCCTCTCTACGCTGTACCGCTCACGCCAGCGCCCGCGCCCGCGGACAGACAGCGGGGGGGGGGGGGGGGGAGCTTCCAAGCAGAGCCAAGCAGCCGCGAGCTCATTACCTGCGACATGCGCCTTCATTCCACCCCGCCGAGCGAAATTCGTCCACGGCCGCTGAGCGGCTTCGTCTGCTCATTTGTGGCGGCCGCGCCGGCGCCGGCAGGCAGGCACGCCTGCCACGCTTGTCTTCTAGCATTCGGGGTATTGGCGCGTTATCGTATACGCAGAGACAAACTTGTGACACTAAGATAAATAGAGAACCGATCAGGGCATGCCGTCTCAAGTGGTGACGTCTGTTTAGGTTGCCCCTACTGCTACAAAGAGTCTGACCGAATTTAGTACCTCTTCCTCTCTCATTTCGTGCGTTCTCTGTCTTCTCACTCTCTGTCTATCCCTCGCTCCCTCCCTCACTCCCTCTCTCACTCTGTCTGTCTGTCTCTGTCTCTCTCTCGCTCCTCCCCCTCTCTCTTCCTCTCTCTCTGCTGCAGCAGGAACTCTCTTCCCGGGCGAAGGCTCAGTAATCAGTCTGACGGCAGTCGCTGGAGAGCTTCCGGAGATTGAGCGGTGCAACGTCTGCGGACCTCAGTTCGCGCGCTGCCGGTGCTGCGCTAGCTGCTGGCGAGTGCTCGCTCGGCGACTCGGCGGAGGCGTCGTCGTCGTCGTCGTCGCGCGGCAGAGGCATTCGCCGCCGAAGCGCCCCCATCAGACGGCTCCTTCCGATCGCATGCAGGGCAGCTGCTGCGAGCGGAGGAGGCGGCGTCGGCGGCGAGACGCACGGCTACGCGCTCGACGCAAACAGCGTGTGCAGGCGCAAGAAGAGCGGGGACGGCGTTGGCGGCGCGGCGAGCGCCTCGGAGCTGTGCCGCAGCCAGCCCGAGCTCGCGTCCGAGGTGGCCGCCGGCGCCAGCCGCGGACTGGACGAGTGCCAGCACCAGTTCCGAGAGCGCCAGTGGAACTGCACCACGACGCACAGGAGCTTCAGCAAGGTGCTCAAGACAGGTGAGCGGGCGCGCCGACCGGCGGACGGCGTGCGCTGCGGCGACCGTCCGGCTGGCGGCGGCTGCTGTGCAGTTCGCACCGCCGCCGCCGCCGCCGAGCGAGGCGGACGAGGAGGAGGTGGTGGAGAGGCGGCGACTCGCGTTCGCTCTGTTTCTTCATCTCTTTCGAGCAGAGAGACAGGAGTCTCTCCGGAACAGGGTTGCCTCTTCGTGCGCGGCGGACAGCATGCGCCCGCAGCTCTCTCTCGAGGCTCAAGGCAGCACGCTCGGCGGAGCCTCGAGCGAAGCGTGCGAGCTGTTCGCTAGAGGGGGGGGGGAGCAATTTTCAAATTTGCTCGATTTGGTGTCGCACGAATTTTCGCTATCCTGCCCTTCGAGCTCCTCTTAGTCGTGGCAGGAAAAATGTCTGCTTCGAGTGCCGAGCCCACGAAACGTGCTAATAATGATAGCCGCAGTCGGCGTATTCGCTCTAGATGTTACAGGCAGCTTAGTCCCGCCGTACTGGCTGTCAATGTCGCGTGATGTCCGCCTCTCTCTCTCTCTCTCTCTCTCTCTCTCTCTCTCTCTCTCTCTCTCTCTCTCTCTCTCTCTCTCTCTCTCTCTCTCGCTCGCTCACTGTGCGTCCTTATACTGTCAGGCGCTAACCGGCCAGGCACCTAATCAGGCTAAGCATCGCCAATAATAGCTGTCACGGGATGGCATCTCGTGACGTACTGACGACTGGAAGCCGTCGAAGTAAGCTAGCGTCAATTCAGACTGCAGGGGTGTGCTATTTTTGAGAACTTGACTTCTTTATAACTCATTAAATTCCAAAGCTTATGTTGGTTTCTGCCAGCGACTGGCCTTTGAAGCATTAGCTCTATTCATCAGTGGTTAACCGATTGAAGGCGATAAACCCACTCGCCACATGATACTTCGCTTGTCCTTAACTTTGGTTATTGCTTCTTTTGCACCGAGCTGTAAAGCGTGTGGCTAGAGATTCGGCTCTCTTACTGTGCCATAAAGACTAATTATTGTTATTATTATTATTATTATTATTATAGTATCTACAGTTAAACTAACAGGGAGCGTTCAACTTGATCTACTTGAGCCATCGCCGAAAATTAGACATGCAAATGGACTGCACCTATATGTATGTTATAGTATGTTTTATGTATGTTATGCTGTGTATATATGTATTGGCATACATACATATTTATCCATATTAAGATATTTTTAGATACATATACGCATATATATATATATATATATATATATATATATATATATATATATATATATATATATATATATATATATATATATATATATATATATACAGTCAACCCCCGACTTGCGAAATAGATTGGGACCGGAAAACCTGTCGTAAGTCGAACTTTTGTAAGTCAAAAATGGCATGCGATACGTTCTACTATGAGCCCTCAGTACCCACAATGCATAGCTGTCAGATCTCTTTTTCTCCCAACTGTTTTCGGCGTTGTCAAATATACTGACCGCATGCTGTGTAGGTTTACTTGGATACATTTTGAATTTCAACTTTTTTTTCGTGACCGTGGCCGAATTCGTATCTCCGAATTTGCGTAAGTCAAACCGTCGTGAGTCGGGGGGGGGGTGGCTGACTGATGGTTTTGATTCTAACCACTGAGCCTTTTTCTCGCTAGAAAGATTTTAATTCCCGGGAGTTTCAAGGACTTTCAGTGGTCATTCTCTCTCGTAAGTCACTTCAGAAATACCCAAGTGCTGGCATGTATAGGCAGGCGAGAAGGCAGCTTCTTGTTTTTACCTAAAGATATGCAATCCGCAGAACGATGTCGGAGCTACTGGCGTGCTTAGGCTTATTATTCAGCTTATTATACAGTTATATATATATATATATATATATGTACATATTATACAGTTGTGCACGGTCGACGATCGTTTGAAGTTTGGTTTCAAGGTTGGGGTTGCAGGCCCTCATCCCTAGCTGTTCCCTTGCCGTTTCCTCACTAAACTAAATCCAAGAGTAGGAATCAAAACTCATCGTTTAATACTCATAATCTATCTACTAAGTTAATGCTTACTGATCAGTTAGCTCCATCTAAGTTTGCTTCTCTCCCATCAACAGTGCATTTTCGGGCGCTTTCGGATGTTTCCATTACGTGTTAATATGATAACAATAATAATACATCGTATACACCCTCAGAGAACTGAATCTCTTGCTGTATGCGTACAGTTTACGGTAGTTTGCCTTCAAGTGCATTTGAAACGTGCGAGGCTGTTGGCTTCTCACTAAATGGCTATTTACTGGGCGGCGATAGCCCAGAAGGTAAGGTGTTAGCTGTTCATCGCCAAGGCCGTGGGCTCGAATCTTGCACTTTTGGGTGACCCTTTATTGCCTACTGCAAGCTGGGGTGGTAGCCGATAAGGCTCTTCTGCAGCTATACAAATGAGGCTGTCAAATCAGCTAAGGTTTCTTTATATGCACAAGTAACTGTCAAGTGACCAAACGGCTAATGGGGTATTGTTTTCGGGGCTGTGCAAGATAAGATTCATTCATACGTGCACACACATAGTAGATCCACTCGTGTGTAGTGCACGACCTCGCGAACGGTTCTTAATTGCGTTCTGCGTTTTTTAGCAAGTGAAAACTGAGCTTAGAGCACGGAGTCTTCAATTGCAGCTCGTTCTCGCTTGGCTAATTCAGCTTTTCTGCTGACGTCTTGCAGCATCTTAGGCGTAGCAGATCTCAGTCGGTCCAATGAAGTCCATTTTCGTGAGATCCAGTGCAGCAAGTTACAGGTACGGACACTGTGCCACATTCTGGCCACACTGCCGCCTTACCCAGAATCTCTCTTAGTGAATCGCTGGTTTCCGTTCAACCTTCCGGCCCGCTCAGATTCGTGTCTACCGGATACAGTGGCGGGCGATGGTCTCGGGTGCTTTACGTGCACGATCCGTAAATGCACGCGGGCGCGGGTCTAAATGCATAGACATATGTTGATGCTTGTAATCTTTCAAGTGCGAAATTGAAATACAGTCTTGGGCTGATGAAAGCGAGGGCCAGCGGCCGCTGGCCCTCGCTTATTCCACGCTCGTTGAGCCGTGCTGGCGAACTAGGTAAGCAATTAAATGAATACTAGCCGATTTAATAGCGTCTTTTGTATAGCGACGGAAGAGCCTTTACGACTACGATCACCGCTTTCAGTGGCGATAAAGGATCTCCCACTGCATGATTTGAACCCACGACATCTGGACCGAGATCGTGAAATGCAACCGACGTACCAAGTGTACCAGCACAGCTCACCAAGGCGGTTGCTTTTCACGATCTCGGTCCCGAAGTTGTGGGTTTGAATCCTACGGTGGGCGAATCTTTATCGTTGCTGCAAGCGGCGGTGATAGCCGTAAAGGCTCTTCTGTCGCTATACAAAAGAAGCTGTTAAAATCAGCCTGTATTTTTTTTTATTGTAGACCTACTATAGGAAGGGTCTGGC
Source organism: Cristatella mucedo (assembly GCA_009760855.2). Classification (NCBI taxonomy): domain Eukaryota; kingdom Metazoa; phylum Bryozoa; class Phylactolaemata; family Cristatellidae; genus Cristatella; species Cristatella mucedo. The sequence continues at coordinate 5,548,347 of WPIO01000017.1, forward strand.
ATTTTAGCCACACGACTCGACCATCTACTCCTCTATGCGTTTCGAAGGTTCAAGATATTCTCTTTCCTCGACCTAATTCTGCCTACACCTATACTTAAAAAATGTGCTGCCGACCCAAAAATGCAGCCTTGTGTCTACGTGGCATTTCTGTCGCCACCCGACACGAACCTTCCAATGATTGGCAACCTGTGGTCTGGCAGCGTCAAAGTCTGGCACCCACCTTTGCCTCACTCTGGCTATGACTGTGCAGCAGAAAATGCTGACAGCAACACGAAGTCACGTGACTAGGGCGAATTTCTATGAAGCGACTAGGTCCTGCAGCTTTCCCATGGGCTTTGTATAATTTATCGTTTTGTATAATTTATCGTTGATAAGAAAACGAAACTCGAGAATCCTGCTGACGGCTCACGGAAGGTCTTTACCCGTTATACCACCTTCAGCCAAGCTGTAGCCCTTATATTTAAAGGAGGCCACCTGAGTTCCTATAAAGCGAAGCTGCAACCCAACAGGCTACCGTTAATCTCGATACGCATGTTGATGCTCTTCGGACGCAATTGACGCAACCCAACCGTTGACACATCGAATTTCACTCTTGAGGGAGGCTACAAATAGCTGCACGTAGAGCTGTTGCTTTCATAATCGTCAATGGACGATAGGTACACACTGGTACTTTCGCAGCAGCCAACTATACTTGGAAGTGACCTAGCGAAATCATTCTCTTCGAAAACCGTACTGTGAGTAAGTCCGCATGTCTACCACTCTGGCTTGGTTTTTGGCAGGAAAAGGGAATGAGCTCGAGCATGGCGAGTCACAGTGTTGGGTGAGACTAGCATCCAACATTGCCCTGAATGGAGCAGTAAGGTGCGCCCAATAGTATTTCAATGAAGGCCAAAGCCGGCCAAAGGCGTTCTGAAATACGCCAAGCTCACTGTATAGTGCCATCAGAGAACTCAATCTCTTTCTAGGCACTTTACATATGCTAAGGCAATTCGCCAGATCAGTCTGCAGGTGCACCTGAATCTCTGACTCGGCGCCAGCCGACTGCCACTCTTCGTGATCTATAGCATTCCAACTAAAATCCTAGGCAGGAGCCCTCACAGGAGAACTGAATTAGGGGATCGGCTGAAATTCGTTCACATCGGAATGACCTTTTACACACCCTGCATGGCCAGCCATGTGTCCAAGTAGGGTAAGGGGGCTTTAGTGTGTCGTTGGGCAAAATTTTACTGTCGCTATTTGCATGCTGGATCATGCCGCTACCAGCCTAGCAGGGGTGAAAGCTTTGTGGGGTTCCACTGCGATACTACTAAATTCCTGAGCATCTGACTGAGCTCAGACATTGCACCTGGCAGTTAGTACTACATATGGATGAATTAGTAATAGTGACTAGGTAGAATTCAGCAGAAAGAAGTAAAACGACCTTAAGGATTTTAATTGGCAAAAAAACAATCTGGACGAAGGTGAATGTTGTTTTGGCTTAGTTATTTTTTATCCTGTAACTTTTTTAAGGCACGCCAGTCGTCAATGATGCTCCGGCCAAGCAGACATACACATGGACAGCAGGATGTGTACTAGCCTGCTGCCTCCGTGCATTCCACGCTCGTGGCAATTGTTGCGTCTGCAGGCTGGCCGATCGGGCACTGTTAATCCCGCTTTGTAGACACAAGAGAGTCGGCATTCATAGGCGCCATTAGTTCTGCTGGCGTGTTGCACACTGTCACCAAAGCCTGCTCCCAGGGAAAGCTGTGGCAGTGTCACTGCGACAGGGATATGCAAAAAGAGACGCCAACAGACGGCCGCTGGGAGTGGGGTGGCTGCAGCGACAACGTGGCGTTCGGCTACGAGAACTCCAAACTGTTCATGGATGCTAAGAGAGTGCAGTACGACATCAAGGCATTAATTGCCCTGCATAACAATGAAGCCGGCCGCTTGGTAGGTACAGTGACCGATGACATTGGATTTGTCCTAATGCAGCACCCACACCGTCCTAGCGAGCCCTTTCATTCAGCTCTCTCTCTCTCTCTCTCTCTCTCTCTCTCTCTCTCTCTCTCTCTCTCTCTCTCTCTCTCTCTCTCTCTCTCTCTCTCTCTCTCTCTGTCTATCCTCTCTCTCTGTCTCGTCTCTAATCTCTCTCTCTCTCTCTCTTTCTCTCTCTCTATCCTCCCTGAGGGAGTATAGAGTCAGTGTGGACAGCACAATGCTTCAGTTTCTTAAAGGGAAAATCAAAGTATGACTATAGAGAACTCCTTAGGTCGCCCAGTAAGGGCAGGTATCTCGAGTGGTCGAGAATGCATCTACTAGGTGAGTGCAAGCTATGCTTACTATCCCAGTCTACTGTTGTAGTGTCGAAGAAAGAAATAAACCTTTCACAAGTTTTATTGCGAACAAACGCCATTCCACTTATATGTCGGTGGGGCATAAATGGAGCGGAAGAACCGGCATTCACTGGCGAGAGAAGGGTGGGAGTGCAGGGGACAGGACGCACAAGAAAAGAGCAACGATAAAAAGAGGGATAAAGAAAAAAGGTAAAAAAGCGATGAAATAACGGTATAGACAGAGAGGCGAGAGGGGACGCCGTACCGATCAATAGAGAGAAAGATAGGATAGACAGAGAGAGAGAGAGAGAGAGAGAGAGAGAGAGAGAGAGAGAGAGAGAGAGAGAGAGAGAGAGAGAGAGAGAGAGAGAGATGAGAGGAGAGAGAGAGAGCGAGGAGAGAGATATGAAAGGATAGAAGAGAGGGAGAGCAAAGGATGGAGAGAGAGAGAGAGAGAAAGATAGGATAGACAGAGAGAGAGAGAAAGATAGGATAGACAGAGAGAGAGAGAAAGATAGGATAGACAGAGAGAGAGAGAAAGAGAGAGAGAGAGAGAGAGATAGGATAGACAGAGAGAGAGAAAGAAGATAGGAGGAGACAGAGAGGAGAGATGAGAGACCGAGAGAGAGGCCGAGAGAAGGATAGGGACTAGAGATGAGAGAAGAGAGAGAGATAGGCTAGACAGAGAGAGAGAAAAGAGAATGATAGCATCAGAGAGATGAGAGAGAGAGTGTGTGTGGGGTGGAGACCTGAGAGAGAAAGACGTTACCAGGATAAGACAGAGAGAGAAAAAGATAGGATAGACAGAGAGAGAGAGAAAGATAGGATAGACAGAGAGAGAAGAAAGATAGGATAGACAGAGAGAGAGAGAGAGAGAGAAGAGAGAGAGAGAGAGAGAGGAAGGAGAGAGAGAGAGAGAGAGAGAGAGAGAGAGAGAGAGAGAGAGAGAGAGAGAGAGAGAGAGAGAGAGAGAGAGAGAGAGAGAAGACGCAAAATCGTAATTATTGCTGCAGCCTTTCATGTAATGTAATATAATGTACTGTAATGTAATGTATTTCCGTCTGTAACTCCACAAAGCCTATGCGGGAGAGTTTTGTATAGCCCACATACAGCCTAAGCGGCTTTCTGTACGCATTCGGTAGCCACCAGACTTCATCTCGCGAAACTAAGAGAAAGTGGGAAGCATAGCAGAGTCAGGAGAGCAGTTGAGGTTGTGAGCGGCATGGAAGTTCTCAGGACCGCTGGAAAAGATGAGCCATAATCGGCAGCAGGAGAGTAACTGTCGCAGGAGAATAATTATGCAGCTTCAGCGGTTTGCTAACAATGCCGAGCAGCTAGTCCCACGTTGGGCATCCTCATTGAATTGTCGGCCTTGCTCAGCTCTTTTTCGGCGTAATTTTTCTATAGCTGCAGGTATTTTGAATGCTTTCCATCTTTGGTCAGGTTCTACATTTCTGTTTTGCTGAGTGATCTCAATCCGACGGCACTCAAATTTTGCTGCATCCTTATGTGACTACAGGTGATCTTGCAAACAGTTCTTTTTCCACATGTAGCTGTCATAAATCTGTGAAATGTTTTTTTTTCAATAACTAGGGATTACTTTCGAGGAATTACTGCACAGCCGTACTGGATGCGCCGTAGGCTACAGAGGAAAGAAAATTAAAAGTTCTAGCAAGATTTCGGGGCACGACTAACGACGAAGCCTCGATCATAATACAGTTAGAGAGAGAGAGAGAGACAGACAGACAGACAGACAGACAGACAGACAGACAGAGAGAGAGAGAGAGAGAGCTCAGTCCAGCTGCGGTAGTTGGAAAAGGTATGCCTAGGTGGCTGGAGGGGGTGATGGAGGTGGAAGTAGAGGACACAGGCGCAGAGCAGGTGCCACGACGGCTCATCTAAATATCAGCGGTGTCAATGGCAAGCCGCCTTCAATTGCAGGCTGTGATGAAAAACGTTCGCCGCGAATGCAAGTGCCACGGTCTGTCTGCGTCCTGCGCACTGGAGACTTGCTGGAGGAAGATGCCCAATTTCCGCGACGTCGGAAAGCTGCTGGTGGACCGCTACGACGGCGCTGCCAAGGTCATCGGCAGCAATGACGGCTATTCACTAATGCCTGAGAGTGAGGACATTAAACCGCCGGGTAAGGAAGACCTGGTCTATGCCGAGGAGTCGCCAGACTTTTGCGTGCCCAACCGAAAGTTCGGTACGCCTGGCACGAAGGGCAGGCACTGCAATCCGCACTCCATGGGGCCTGACGGGTGCGACATCCTGTGCTGCTTGAGAGGCTTCGACAGAGTAGCGTATACAGTTCGCGAGAACTGCCGCTGCCGGTTCGAATGGTGCTGCGAAGTCGTCTGCCAGACGTGCATCATGGAGAAGGTGATTCACGTCTGTAAATGACGCTGGCACTACTTCGACGGCCAGTCGAGCTGTTCGGGCCGGTGTGCAGAAGCACGTACAGTGGGGTGCAAGCTTTGGCCGGTGGCAGACCGGCTGAGCGACTTGCCCCAGCCGCACGCACGATCTTGCTTGCGTCAGTTTAGATGCAACCATGGACCACGACTAAGTGTGCAGTATGTTTTCTGGAGGACGCTCTCACTATGGTCATTTCTGTGCCATCGCACGCCCTGTGATGGTGTCCGAACGTTGGTTCGACGACGTACCAGGTCCACAATAATGGCACCGAAGACCCTTGAAAGTTGCAGCCTCACTATGGTCATTTCCGTGCCACCGCACGCCCATAGGTTGGCAAGCTAATCCCTGCTATGGCGCTCGAAAGTTTTTTCGACGACGTGCCAGGGCCAAAGCAACAGAAGGCACCTCAGAAGGCTGCAGCCTTCGCCCTGGCTCCTCCCCTCCCCCCGGCAATCCAGCCAAATCAGGCGATCGCTTGCATGCATTTCTCGAGCTGTGCCGGCTCTGTGAGTCAAATACACAGCTTATGCTGGATTCATCTGAAAAAGCACGGCGTTCTCCTAATCGACAGCCGCCATGTAGAACGTCGGTAGCTCCACAAGGAGGGAAGGCGTCGCTAAGATGCTTTACACGCTCCATTTGACTGCTCAGGCGAGGGTATCTTAGAGAAGTATTCGATCCAAAAGTTTTACGATCTTCCTTTGCAGCAAATGTAAAGCCCCTACAAAGAGACTGAGTTCTCTGAGGGCGCTCTATCAAGTGTATTATTATTATTATTATTATATTAAGTAAGCTCTGACCGTGACCAATGATCTACAGAGCCTGTGGTCTTGAGATCTGTCAGGTAGCAAGTTGCCCAAACACATCAAGTAGTTTTCCAATACATTACGATAGCTTTCGTCCACTTAAGTGCAGTTGATAGGAAGCCTTTCTTAGTTGTTGTTAATGCTTGTTCTTATAAAGGCTAGCTTATTCAAAAGGCTCATTGTTTATTGGCAGGAGAGTCGTAATGGCTACCACCGAGGCTTGTAGTAGACAGTATAGGATCGCCCACTGAAGGAATTGAACCCATGACCTGGGTCGTAAAGAGTGAGCACTATATCCCTGGCCTAAGATCCAAGGCAATTGCTACGCAGCACATACGACATCGAGTTCAGAATAGCTACAAGGGACCAGTAAAGTGCAAATGGAGCTAGCAGTGCTGCACTCACGTGACTAGATTTGACTATTTAAAGCTTTCCTTGTAGCTTGAAACTCCGAATCAAAGGATTTCTCGAATTCATTAAATGCAGGCTAAGATGTGTGGCATCTCGTCTAGAATTCTGTGAATCACTTCTTGAAGATCTTCCTGCCAGTGCCATATACTGCATGCTATATTACAGCTATATTACTATATTACAGCTGGTGTTTGGTGCTAAGTTCTGAAGCTAGGTATTTCTTAAGTGAACGCCAAAACTGCAATATTACGCCACTTCTTATCTATCTGCACTGGCTTCCCATCCAGCTCCATTATGACTGCAAGGTTTTGCCACTTGCGTGTTCGTGTTTACACTGTTCTTGTCACTGAGGTCCGATCATTCTCTTAGCAGGCCTATCAATCCCAAATACTCCCTACTCAAACCTCCCCGTGCTCATTGTTCCAGTGAGTTCCCTTATGAGTCGTTTAGTTGGGCCTCTAAGGAATCGGAAAACACTTTGAGTCAGCATTCAGCTCTTATGTGCACAATATCCAGGACTCTTTAATTGTATATGCACATCTCTCTCTACATCATATATATATATATATATATATATATATATATGATCCTTCAAGTCTTTGCTCCGTCCCTGAGAAACGACCACTGTCCTTACGTGTGTGCTGAAATGGTGTGCATATCATCACTAACGTAGATGCTTTATTTTTACTCCATATAAAGTGTTCAGAACAGATTTGGTTGAGTTAGGGTGCTATATACAAGTTTTAATACATTATCATTATACTTCACTGGTTAAGCAGGCGAGCGCTTGGAAACTCTAGATCGTTGGAGCACACTAGTTTTTCACAGCTAGCAACTGAGCTGAAGTCACATGCTAACCTATGTGGCTCATATTTTGTCTGACTGGCTTTATTTCTTAATGGAAGACAGGCTGTCGGAAGTCGCTGGCTTCAGCATTCAAACTACATACAATAAATATACTGCAGGAGGCAGCCCTGGCCGATCATAGAATACAGGAATCATGCATGCACTAGCAAATAAGCTGAGCTCGGCCCAAATGCAAAGGCATAGACTGCAGGAGCAAGCTAAATGACTGCTGGCCTAGCACTGCCACAGAGCCGCAGCACCGGTCATGCCCCTGAAGCAGTTCGCCTGCCTACCAGCAGCAGGTGCCTTGGAAGCTGGAGATGCCGATCAGTGTCCGACTGGCTCCATGCTCGGCACAAACAAGCATTAATGCTAGTGCTGCCTTACCAGCAGGCTCCGGTAGGTTAAACTCGAGGAATGTGCAAGGGCTTGCATCGAGAGTGGCAGCTGTTAGCTGGCATGCTTGGAACTGGCAGTTCGAGACCAGAACCGCCAACGTTTAAGTAGCGATTGTGGGAACTAAATCGACACTCGATCACGAGCTGCACGAGCGACTGGGCCGACTGGAAGATGAGGCAGGATCTGCCGCTTTAACTCCTTATATGCGATCTCTCAGCGTCGGACGTCCATCCGACCTCGACCTTCGGCCATGCATCCGAGACACAATCCAAGCACAGTTAATGGCAGCTCCGCACCGGGTGGGACAGCAGGAGACATGAGCTTATTGTCGACTGTTCTATAACTGAGGGGCAGCAGGCGGCTGCCTTCAGTGGCACAGGTGCCTTTCTCGAGTCCGGTTGCATGTGTCACACTGGACCATGCAGCACCACTGAAAACGGCAGTGGCAGCGGTCGAGAATGACCTCTGTATCCGATTGGTAGCCTCGGCCGCAGCACATGAGCTCGCAACCGTCCACGTCAAGCGAGGTGCCGTTACAGCGGCGACCCCTCGTGCCGCTCACTCCTAGGCGAGAGCTCCTCGTACAAAAGTCGGGAGACTCGTCATAATAGACCAGGTCGTGTGCTGTGGGCTCCTTGTGGCTGTCGTGCACTGGGACAAAGCGGTAGCTTTGACTAGGCTGCCCACGCTGGCTGGAGGTGTGTGCCACCGCAGCTGAGCTGACACTGTTGCCGACAAAACCTCTGTCTCTGCCTCCGCGGCCATTGTCTGCGAAAAGAGGAACACGCGATCGTGGGCACGGGTAGAGAATGGATGCAGAGAACGCAAGAGAATGCCGCGAGAAGCGTTCAGCACGTGTAAGTGCTCGGCCAGTCACTGGCAGGGACTGGAGGCGGGGCTATAAGTATGTGGAGCGATCGGCACCACTGGACCGATACATCACCAGCCCCAGCCACCAAAGTACACTGAAAATAACAGCCTACGTGCTACTGCACTGAAAGAGTTGCAAAAGTCGAGATAGGATGTCCCAAATGCGTGGACTAACATTGCTGCTGTACTCGGCTGAAAGTCTTGGCACGAATTTAACAGCATACTGAGGAGGTGCTCTAGCCACCATGCTCAGACAATACAGCTCTCTTGGCGATGGAGGCTGAATTGCCTAAGATTGTTCGAGGCTCTTTCGCTTTTCACCTATCTGCTTCCATCTATCTTTCGAGCTCTTTCTCTTTTCACCTATCTGCTCTATTACTAAAATGGCTCAAAATCACGGACCGCCATTGTGAATGATAAAAGTGCATCAGGCTCTGTGCGTTCAGCCAACGGTTCATCTAAGCAAGTGTCAATGGCTCTGCAGCCACCAGCAAAATAAAAACGGCTCTGACTAAACGAGGAGGCTAGCCAAGATAACGACTTTACAGAGGCTAAGATGAGCACTTCGGATGTCAAGAGCCAAGATTAAACTGGGATACGACTGCTGCATGTTTGTGCTATTACAAGGTTCTAAACAATAAAAAACAAATATTATTCATTACTGCAGTGCCCTAAGAGAACATAATCTCTATTAAGGCGCTCCATATTTGCCACTGGGCTCGAGCCTGCGACCTCGATCATCAAATACATTCACATTGCCCTTGGGCACATTTCGAGCACATTTCCCACTGAGCTAGACCATATCGCTACCATCTTGATCCAGAACGAGAAGCCAGGCTTGCGATAGTGATGTGTCGGCCAACAAAGGCGGAGCTTAGCTACTTGAAGCACTCAGTAAAGCTGCTGCGAAATGGCTCTCGATCGAGACAGTCTAGGGTGGGCGGAAACTTTTTTTTACTACCGATAGCAGAGAATCCATGGAGCCTTTACTGCTTGTGGCATGATTCTTAGTGCATTCTTTTTCAATTCTAGACTTGGCAGTGCTCTAACAAATGTTGCTTGTGCGTGTGATGTAATACGATGTTAGCATAGATCGATAAGGGAGTTAAATCTCTGTCTAGGCAAGTTGGATATGTTGCAAAGGAACAGTATCAATTGGTTAGGGATAACGTCCTTAGTGCCAGCAACACTCATAAGCTTACAAATGACAATTCAGCCGAACCCAGCCAATGCTAGCTGAAAAGTAGGGATATTAAGTTCTTTTTGAATAGAGTCGAGGTTAGGTTTCCAATTTCTGAGTAATAATAAGTTTGCCTACTCATCTGAGGAAACTACGAGCTTGGACAGAAATGCATTCATGCCTGAATGAGCGTGAATTTGCGTAAGGGCGTGAACCGTGATGGCACACTACGTAAGGTGGTTGCATTGTACTACCTCCGTCCCGAGGTCGTGGGTTCGAATCCTGCTGTAGGCGATCTTATATTACAGCTGCAATCGGTGGTGATAGCCGTAGAGGCTCTTCTGTTGCTATACAAAAGGGGCTGTTGAATCAGCTAGTTTTTTTAAAGACGTACACAGGATGCCTTTATATGCAGGTGTGCATTCATGTGCCTGCATAGGCCTTAACTGTTCGTGTCAAATTCATAAAAAAATTTAATGCAAACATTTCCCCCTCTCTTTGGCTTCTCCGATATACATTACGCACATGGAGTAGTCTTCTGCTTCACTCACAACTGACATGGTGCGTCTGCATGGTGATTGGTAAAAACCGGTTTAGCTGATTCAACCACCTCATTTATGTAGCGGCAGAAGAGCCTTAACGGCTATCACCTCGACCGCTTTCAGTGGGAAGTAAAGGATCGCCTGGTGCTGGACTCGAACCCCCGACTCAGGTCGGGAAGAGCTAGCACCTTACCCATGGCTAAGACCCATCAACTAAACAGTGCACGCACAATTTTTGGCCAAGGTGTGAGCTAGCTATGGACATTAAATTTCTGTAACCGACCATACTGCGCGAGTAAAAGGAGCAAAGAAATGCCTTGTAGTCAGTGGAGGAACGAGAGAATACAAGAGTAGAGAGATCTTCAACACGAATATGGTCAATTCAGCCAGTCGGCTGCCGAGCGTTGCTCGTGGCGCCACCATTGCTTCAGGCACGCACTGCTGATCGCTTGCCTCCCTTAATCCATGCCCCTGTCATCGTTGCTGCTCTAATTTTCAATGAAAGACCAAGCTGCGTTATTAACCAGCATATGCTGTGTCCGTAGGCGTGCCCGTTGGCCGTCCCTCAGTCTGAAGATTATTGACTTCGAGACCTGACAGGCAGGAAGCTCGTAGAGGCCCTCTGCTCGGACCGGACAACGCTGACGTATGCTGCATGCAGCGGTGCAAATGTCAGGCACTCCGGTGCAGCCGGCAGCTGCTTCACTTCCTGTGCCGGTTGAAAGCCTGGTGCGTTGCGAAACCAGGTTTGGAGTGGGCTAGAGGCAAAAGTAGCAGACATTCAGTTGCAGCTGCTGGCAGCTAGTACACAAAACGCCACACCTACGGATCTGCTGATACACGGGGGGGGGGGGGACGAATCCACCCAAGTAAGTAATCCGCATGGCGGCCAAATCATAAAGCAGCATTTGAAACTAGACAACCAACGTTGAAGGTTCGTGGAGAAACTAAGGATAGCCTGCTCGAGTTTGCCTCACAAGTCAGCTAAGAGAAGCGGTGGCCAAGGAGACCTAGAGGGTACTGTGACAGAAGTGCTGGCATAGTAATAATAATAATAATAATAATAATAATAATAATAATAAAGTGCAACCACGTAGAAAGGGACAGCAGTTTTTCCAGCCCCCCCCCCTGATAAGCGCATCCTTTCGCAAGTGAAATCAGCTTAAAGCAGCTGCCCACTGAGAAATGGCAATGACACTGATGTGCATCCTTTCGAAAGTTTAATCAGCTTAAACCAGCTGTCCAATGAGAAATTTCAATGAGACCGATCCTCCGAGCATCTAGCAGTGCATCGGTGGTGAGACATTCTTCGGACTTAATGCGACCGAGTTGGAGACTCTCTCTCTCTTTCTCTCTCTCTCTCTCTCTCTCTCTCTCTCTCTCTCTCTCTCTCGTCTCCTGGAAAGACCTGCCATGTAAGCACACGTGCTTTTAGCCCAAGTACCCTCCTTACCCTGGCGTTAAGGCGCCACACGGAAGGCCTGAGCAGAGCTGAAATCCACAGGCTTCATGCAGCCGAGTGCCATGGTCGAGGTTGCAAGCCTGATGCCAATTAAATGGCAGCTAGGGTCGGGAGGATACCGATCGCCAATAGGTAAGATGCAGCCTGGAGGGAGGGGCCGAGATGAAGAACAAAAACAGAGATGCTTTTCGTAGTAGAACCGAGGTTCTCCGGCTCATGGCTCTTCGAGGCTCGCACAGCATTACATGCCAGGGTAGCCAGCCATAGGAGCTGACAATTGTACAAACCACTGGGTTTCCTGTGCTGCTGAGCCTACGAAAGATGCTGATTGATGGACCAGCTCAGTCATCATTTGCTACCAAAGCCATCACCATTAGGGCAGCTCTGCGGTGGAATACCTGCTCATAAATGCACCTGGGCCGAGGCTGTCTGTGATGACCAGCCTTGCTTTGGTAAAGGGTTGAGACTGAGGTGCCTCGTGCTGCTCAAAGGCAGCAAAGAAACCACTAAAAACACTAGGTGGCTGAAAGCAGATCAGTGCCGAAAAGCTAGGAAGCAAATTCAGGAGTGCACAGAGAATAGGCCCAGCTATTGCTTTGTGTAGAGCTGCCATCCTAACAGGTTTATGGAGGGAGAGAGAGAGAGAGAGAGAGAGAGAGAGGGAGAAGAGAGGAGAGAGAGAGGCAGACAGACAGACAGGCAGAGATGGCCATACCAGCTTTAGTGCTGCTGCAGCTCCAGCCCTGCCAGTTGCTTTGCAGTTAGCTACCACCTGACAGCCTAAGAACAAGACTCACACCTGTCGTCGACGGCAGCAGGCTGGCTGTCCAGCCTAAGTACTACAGCAACGATGGCAAGCGCCAAAAGTGCTGAAGCCTCGGGAGGAGTGTAGATCTAGGAGCAGGGGAATCCAACAAATGGATGCACACCATGCTGCTACCCTAGAATCAAAGCAAGTGAGGTGGCAGTGTTCACGACTGCCAGAGACAGGGCAGCAGCTAAAAATTGTGCCCTGTCAAGGAATACTTGACTTGTATGCTTGCCGACAGCAATTCTTACCAGCGACCACCTTGGATGCACCATCGAACCTCTCCTTAAGTAGGTCGGCCACGTGTCTGAGCCCCAGCAGCTTCACCCAGCAAATCCTAAGTGTGCAGCTGCCCGATTGTCCCACACACTTGCAGTGCTGTGAAGTCTCTCTGACGACATGCTTGAAAAAAAACAGTTCCATTCACCAACCACCATCTCACAAGAGCATGCAGCCAATCTTTACAGCTAATATATTGAGCATATATCGCTTGCTCCCAAGTTGCACAGTATCTACCATACAGCGGCATATTTAGTAGGTCATGCGAAATGCATACCAAAACCACAACAGTCGAGTGATCTTGCTTTCTAACCAAGAGAAATATACTTGGCCATGTCTGTCTGCAGAGCAAACTATGCAGACCAAAAGGCAAAAACTGCTATGTCATTGATGCTTATTCAACTAAATAAATACTGGAAACCTTCTCATCGAACCATTGCCTATTGCCAAGAAGCTTGGAAAATGCTTTTTACAAGCAAAATTAAATACGGAAGAGAAACGGTAGCTCATTCTTTCCACTTCATACCCGGGTGGTGATGAGCATCATCCCATCTTTTCCCTGAAAAGTACATTAATTATGTATCGCTGGACAAAAGTGGTGAAGATAGGTGATCAAGGAATTAGAGTCGACAAAATACCTGTTTTTTTATTATACGATCTTCAGGCTTCCCTTACAGACGTTTTTAAACCTTACTGGGTGCACATATGGGGGCTATATATGGGGAGGCCATGCAGTTTTCCACCAGCTGCCGCATCTCCTCGAATTATTATTATATGATATTATATTTATTATTATATTATATTATTAACTCATAACATCATGATCACATAGCTGCTGTCTCCCACAGTGGCTTGTAAAAAATTTAACTGGCTCCTTAGTTCTGTCTCGACTTGATTATTGCAATTCCCTTTTGGCTGGGCTACCAAAGAAAGCTATTAGGCCACTGCAGCTGACTATAAATATGGCTGCAAGGCTGGTCTTCAAGTCCCAGCGGTTTGAGCACGTGTCACCTTTGCTGAAAGAGCTAGGATGGTTGCCGGTTGAGCAAAGGATACAGAGCAAAGTTCTTACGCTGACCCACAAGGCCCGCCACGGCTTGGCTCCTTCGTACCTAGCTGAACTGCTGCATCAGTTTCAGCCTGTTCGCGCCCTCAGGTCCTGTGTGGACAATAAATTAGCTGTTCCATTCCTCAGCTTAAAGACAGTTGGCGACAGAAGCTTTAGCTCTGCAGGTCCTAGACTGTGGAACTCGCTTCCACAATTCTTACGCAACGACAACTACTCTCCTACTGCCGACTATGGCACATCCTTTTCAGCGGTCCTGAGCTGCTATTTCTATGCTACTCACTTCCTCAACTGCTCTTCTGACTCTGCTATGCTTTCCACTTTCTCTTTGTTGCGTGAGACGAAGTCTGTTGGCTACCGAATGCGTACCGAAAGCCACTTAGGCTGTGAGTGTGCTATACAAAACTCTCCTGCGTAACACCCACATGGTCTTCATGACTTTGTGGATTTACAGCCGGAGATACATTACATTACCTTCCAAATGGACCCTTCTGTAGTTCCAAGTGGCTGAGAGAGTTGCAAGCCAATGAAACATGCTTGGTCGGCAGCAGCATCGATTCAGTGGTGCACACGTGTCTTACTTGGGCTAAAAATTCCTCGGTAATAATTTCTGCATATGCTATGCACCTGCGTCCATGCATGTCAGGCTCATGAAAAGACTGTGTGTAGCGTTAGAAAGGGAAGATCTCTGGAAGTAACCAGTCTGCCCTGCATCCCCAAGCTGGGCTCTGCCTGTATTTACTACCTGAAACTTAATTGCCTAATTGACGAAACAGCTGTCCATATTCTGGGCATGTGGAGTGGAAGACGACCGTCCCTTTACCCCTTAGATCCAGCCGAAAGGAGTGCTTCGGTAGCTGGGCCGACCGACATACCTCTTCTGCCTTTCTACGATTGGCTGCCTCCGGCAAGGTCAAGGTTTGGCCCCCCTGGGCTTAGTCAAGGCAATAACCTTAGCCACCGCAACAGTAATAGTAATCCTCAGTTTGGGCTTCTACATATGCTCTTTAGCTGTCAAGTTGTGTGCTCCTAGTAGGCGTCTTATGCAGTAAGCATCGTCGACCATGGTTTTAGGCCTAGGCTGGATCCTCAGCTGGTCGTTACGAACAGTACCACCACTCATTCTTCCTGCAACACAATCTTGTGGCACTATACGTGAATTGCAGCCACTTGAAGGTACCCATCCATGCGTGATGTTTGAATGTCCACACTTATCTGGCCTCAACCGTGTTGCACCTTGACTACTAACGAAATGGCAGGGATCCTCATGCAGCCAGCTATGCTCTATCCACCTATCCAGCCTGCTACTGGGTCCTCTGCCTGCTTTGCTGCATTGACAGATATTTTACCACCACTGAGCCCACATTGTATCCAGCAATCCAGGCTCGTCATTACCCTAAGCCGTCGAGGCTGCCCAACTCTGAGGTGATGCTGGACAAGCAGTGGTCGCAGACAAGTGAGCACAAGTTGAATTGGCAGGAATCCACTGTGCAGCCCATTAACCTTAAGCCGTGCTTAAGCCGACGATGAGCTCACGGTGACATTGTCAGCCGTTACCACCCGTTGCAGATGCCATCGCGACTCCACCTGCTTGGCAAGCCACAGAATGGTGGAGCTGATGCAACTCGTGGCTCTTAATGAACAATAATAATAAGAGTAATACATTTTCATAGCGTAAAAACGCTTCAACAGCTTGCACCCGAAAAAATATTGTAACAGCATACGATCAGCTTTGGCGAATACACCGGCACCCTATAGCTACGCCCGAAAGAAGTGCTCAAGGCAAAGCCTTGAATAGAGAGGTGTAGCAAGAACAACCACAGCTCTGTAGTCCAAGGGATGTGTATAGATAATAACAAATGGATGGTGGCAGAACAAACAGACCGGAGCAATGGCTAGTCGTGAGCAAAGCAGCATGATATGCTTGGGTGGCACTAGCATATGCTGTGAATACATTTTTCCTTTCGCAAAATGGAGGAGTTTAAGCAGTAGTTACTCTGGTGAAGACCCTCCCACAAGAATGACTCCGGGTAACGCTTAGAGCCAAGCCTATCACTTCATATCTGGCTTAGTGTCGCCGTCAAAATACCGTTACCAGCGACTGGCGTTATTTGTTGAGAAACCCTAAACCCTCCCTATACGGCCGAAGCCATCCTTTCGGGTCACCATCCAGCATCGCCGGATATGATGCAGCTGCTCATACCTCCTATTGGGGAGAGGGTCGGTCACTCTAGCCCTCCACGAACTGGACAGACATTGCTCACGGCAGAGGTGGCAAGGCTATAAGAGAGCTCTTTCATTTTTTCCATAGATCAAAATCTCGTCGAGATGAAGTGCCAGTGCCATCAACGTCCTACAGAGTTTATTGATGATATATCACGTTCACTGTCGTGTGTTTTTCTGCCCTCATACTGTTTCGAAACCGAGTCCAGTTGCCGGACTGAACAGGCAAGGCGTGGCTGCCCACCAGAAGGAAATGTCCTATCCTGCCAGACAGCTGAATGGCCCACTTCCGTTCGCGTGTCACACCAGAGTCCGAGCTGCTTTCCTTTACTGAGATGGGAGTTCTGAAAATGACAACTGTTCTAAGTATTTACTACTTGCAGTGCTACTCTATGGCGTCGAAGAAGAATGCTGATAGTCGCTAGACATCGTAGTATCGCTTAAGAAAAACTGCCGGAAGTTCACCAGCATTTTTTCTCCGTGCCTACACTACTAACCTGCTATTATGGTACCGCACAGAGAATGTACTTTAATTTTTAGCAGTGGGGGAGGTAAGATGTTTACACTTCACGATCCAGGCCGTGGGTTTGAGTTTGAAATTTTTTGTTGCTCACGACAAGCTGGGCGAAAGTGGCTGAGGGCTCTTCAGCAGCTTTCTAAACGAGACTTTTGAAATGGGAAGATATTTAATTCAACTGAAGGCAGATGCAGCCAGTGCTCCAAACCTGCCATTAATTGAGTGAAAACAAGATAGGGAATCATGAAAGGTAGCAGCAGCAAGGTCGTGTGGTCGCACTAGGAAGAACGAGAGGCGCCAGAGGCTAACTTTGATAATGATAACTTGATTGCTGGAGAGAATTAAATGAACAAAATTTCGCTCTACGGTTGTGCGGTATTCAAGTTGTCGTAGCCTGTTCCCATCAATGTCTGCAATCAACGAAGTCATTCACAAAAATTGGTCCCAACACTCCGAAAAAATTATCTGCATGGCGACCAAATACTACACGGGAAGCTACGTCAGATCGGAACATGGGTTCCAAGATGCGAAGCACATCTTAGGCAGGAAGCCACTGCCCATATAACTCATATCCACGATCTGTAGCATGGCATGTTATAATGTTCGTCCAGCAATGAAGATTACACGCAATGAAGACGACAAATAAAAAATGGTCCGACGTTGGGAATTACACTTCAGTGGATTACACTATCGGAGCTTTTTACCGGCACACAGGCAGAACTCGATGCTACCACTCAATTCTACATACATTGCTCTTGCATACAGGCTCTTTTAAATCTTTACACAGGCCGGGCTATAATCGGCCCAAATAGGATCGGCGGCATCTCCAGTAGCTTGAGAGGGATTAGAACCGAGTCTGCACTCCAAGCTAGTTAGGTCGCACGGTACTTAATCTAGGATCTGTCAACTGACTGGCTTATGCACTTGAATCCTAAAATATAGTGTCATTTAGGAATAGTACAGCACTAGTAATAGCACTAAAGCTTAGCAGCCTCTACAATAGTATCTCAGTATCGAGACGCAAATCAAGCCGAAATCCACAAGAGAATGAACAAAATGCACAATTGTGCATCTGACCAACGGCTCAGAAAGGCGATCAACACACTTGGTATCTAGTAGGGTAGCAGAACATACGAATGAAATACGATCGAACGTGGAAGAGAGCTGACAAAGCTGTAAAGCATGGGGAGGCTTTTGAAGTTAATGGGGTTTGTTAAATTTCTCCGACTGCTTTTTAGTTTACCTGCAAAAATTAAGAGACATACCTATACGAGCTACCTTAACTAGCTAAGGGCAATGGAGACTTCCATAAGTTACTAAGGCTATCAAAGTGAATAAACTGCAGTCAAAAAATGAAAATGCACCAGAAAAAGCAGAGTTGGGCATTGAGGGGCGAGATAAACATCTCTACCATTTTAAAAATATGACTTATAGAGGACAGCAAGTTTCAAATTCTGCAATGCCTTAGGCCAGCCTTCTACGGTGGACCCAGTGAAAGAGGCAAGAGACCATTGGAGGTAGGCTGCAAAACTACCAGCATGGCATCCATGCTGAGTCTGTTATTTAGAACTCTAACACTCATTCTCTATCCGTAAACGTGCCTTCTTTGTGGACGTTGATGCTCTGCAGGTTGTAGGCAGTAATACAAGTTATCTTTGCCTTCAGTACCACCAGAGGTATGGCCACAGCTCACAATTATTACAATGACTGAACGGCTGTGTTATATTAGACCTACATAGCTGCAACTCACGAGATTAGCAAAAAACCTGAGAAAGTATTGAATTAAAATATGGTACCCCAAGGCTCACGAATAAGAGCCATAAGCAAACGACCTATCAATAGATTTTTCAAATGTTGAGTTGAGATGATTAGTTCTCCCTTCTCGCTCAAATTATTATGAAATAATATTTTGTATAACAAGGGGTTACTAAGGGCGAATATGACAGTCATCGCGAGACCTTTCGGGAGTTTATGCCAGGTTCGTATTCTATCGTTTCTAGTCGCTTTTAATAAAGCAGGGTTCTTTTACCTTGCCACGGCGCTTACACTCAGCCGTGAGGTCTTGATTTAACGATTTTATTGACGTCAGGCCCTTTGATGAATACGATGAGAGATAAAGAAATGCACGGTTCATTTAAGACAGTTGCACAGCAGTTATTAGGCGATAACATAAAGTGCTGAAAATGGGTAACTTTAAGTGCATCGAGGAGTCCCTAACCCAAAAAGCTTTAATATGGAAATGTTTACGATAGCTCCCACAGAAAAGTACATGTCAGCAATTGGTTAAAAAGTAGTAACACTTGTGCCTACCTGCGATGGCCTAAAAGCTATAATGGAATCCATTTTAATATTTTCTATTCTACCTGGCTGATGAGTATGCTTAACGCTGAGGCCGAGCTGTCAGGATATACGGCCACTCACCTTTCTACCGGACTCGCTGTTGTGCCTCATTGTGACGGCATGTAGATCGAGTCCCGTGTCTCCGGCTTCCGTGAACCGCCGTGCAAATCGCTCGCCAAACCGAAAGTTGTCGCTGCACCCACCAAACTGGAACTGCTCCTCGCTAGTGCGTCTCGTATTTGCTGCTTGCTCTCCGCATGTGCAAGTGAATATCTTGCCCTCTGAGCAGGCGCGAGCGACGTTGTGTGTCAATGCTGCGTTCATTATAGCGTGTAAGAAAGCCGTCTCGCGACAACCTGTAAGAGTTGAGCTGGCTTAGACAGAGAAGGAAGCCAATGGCACAGCACCAGTCAGCGACAAAAAAACGCAGCCAGCTCCGATAAAGCGAACCGGAAACAGGAAAAGCAAGGGCTGGGCAGAAAGCAGTCGCCTGTCTCTCCTCGACAGTAGGCACTCAGAAAGCACAAGTCCGAGACGATTGACCGTCTCCTGGCATTCGAGAACGCCGGGACTGCTGCTGATCTGCTCGGTGCTGCACCAGCGGCATTCGAGTCTACTCAGATAGAGCTGCTGCAGGGGTCTGGTGAAGAGCACCTGCTCCTCCACTAGTCGGAAAAGGTCTCGTGAGTTTATATTGTGCTCGGATGCAAAAGCTCAGGCAAGACCGCGGTGCTAAGTGCAAGCAAGCATTGCCTAGAAGTAGCTGACCGTGCGAACAACCTCTAATTAGGATGAGACGACGGCCGAGGCACTATCGGGGAAACACCACTGACCGACGGCAAGCCCAAGCCAGGGGGAACAGTTTACACATTGTTGCTTCTTACGCCAGCAGGTATCCAAAGCCAAAGGGCTCTTGCACTCACACCCATTTGTCTCCCCTTTCATCCCCCCTCTTTCGCAATCTTTGGAAAAGCTTTTCTCAGCGATGGTCAGTTTTCTCTTTGTCTGCCTCCCTATCTTCCTCTTTCTCGCAAGAGTGAATGCACGTCTCTCTCTCTCTCTCTCTCTCTCTCTCTCTCTCTCTCTCTCTCTCTCTCTCTCTCTCTCTCTCTCTCTCTCTCTCTCTCTCTCTCTCTCTCTCTCACATCGCGTGACAAGAACGCTGCAGCCAACGTTCAGCTACCATGTGGTAACCTTAGAAATGTCAACACGAGACAAGCGAAACGCCCCCTTTCAAGCTGCTCCTTTGATACGGGCAAGGGAATAGAAAAGGTTATAGTGCATCTGCTGCTGCTGCCATCCCCTTACGCAAGCATCCCTGAGCTCTGACTTCTCCAGAAGCTGCTGACAAGCAAGGAACTCGGGCACTGCCATGGAGAGTCGCTAAACAGGCTCTGTGCGATGAAATTCCTCAGAGCTCATTCGGCATACTGCACCCGGAAAATCACGGGGCCTCAAGTGCAGCTCAAGTCCAACCCTTGCCCGCAGATTTTTTTGCTGATTTTTTTTCGGCACACTGCACTCCGAGGCTCTGGCTGCCTCCTGCCACGCGAGACAGTAGCAGAACAGGCCCTTGTGTGCTAAAGCATCAGCAATAAAAAAAAAAAGAATGCTACTGTTCCTGCTCAGCTTTCTCTTCACCTCCCCAAAACCTGTCATTTCTGTTCTTATGCACTTTTTGTGCGATTCGCAGGAACTTGGGGCCAGTGACATATGCCGGATCTTGTACTCACCGGTGCAAGATTCGGCATATGTTACTGGCCTCAAGTTCCTGCTAATCGATGGCCCTGAGTGTCTTCTTGTGTGCTTGAGCCCGCATGAGCTCAAGCATGGTACTTATTTGCATTTTATCCTTGACTAATCACCATACCGTGCATGTCGTTGACTCTTGGTTATTGATTCTCTTGCAGCGAGTTGTAAAGCATCTGTTTATAGACTTGGTTCTCTTAGGGGCCTATGAAACTGCATGGAGGTTATGGAACTGCATAATACCAGAGCTAACCAACCGTTATAGCAGATGAGAAAGGGTTGTTTCGATAATCTAATCGGATAGCAACACAAACCATTTGGGCTTAGAGGTCAACAAAGTGAGCTCTGCTGGCATCTTTCTTCACTACGTCAGTATTGGTAGAAAAAGCCACGTTTAATAAGCAAAGAACAGTCTTCTATAAACCATACACCTGGGCAGTCGGACGTGTTAAACCAGACCCAACCTGCCAAGCTATGCATTTGAATGCCACATACCAGTGCATTTAAGTTAGTTCTTCTATGCATAAAACGATGAAATAGTTGCCTGGACTTGCTGTAATGCTAAGGACAATCCGAAGGTGATTAAGAAATCTTTAGACGAAGGTCAGTCGCAGTGGCAGCTAGTCTTGCTGGCCGAACTTATAACAATTTTGTCAGAGGAGACCACGACGGGCAGAATTTCGTACGGGTTGCAGATTTACCCAGATTGGGTCCTACCCTTTAGCCTCCGAGTTCGTCGGCACCTGCTCGTGAATATACTATTACTCACCCGGCTATAAGATGAAATTACTCACGCGGCACCGCTCGATTGCATTGCCGGCAGAACTAGCACACCTCGCCCACGAATTGTGGAACGCAACTAACGGCCGCAATAGTTTTCAGTTTCCACCTCGGGGGATTGGTAACACACTTCGTTGGCTCAGCAAGTCGAAGGGAAACGCACTGCCGAAGAGCTAGACAAGGTCACGGACTTTTAGCAAAACCTGAGCGCTGGCGGCATAAAAGCAGCCAGCAGTAGAGTGAGCGAACAGCTAATCGAGCAGCTGAAACGAATTGAGTGAGGTGATGATTCAGTCGAGCTTTCTAGGCACTCGAGGACGTAATGACGAAGCGACATGACGATGCAAAGTAGCCAGTAGTCATAAAGAGTTTATTGCTGGCTGTGATCTATATTCAGACAGTATGCTACTTCGATCGTAAAACATATTACGGAATTTATACCAAGGCTTATAGAGTAATATAAAATGACTTGAGGCAGCGATCAAAGGAAGCGAACATTACTTGGATTGGCCAGCCGATGTTGATCTCAAATGGGCTAATGACCTGCTATTGCATTCTATGGACCTTCGGACTATAAACGGACTGATGAGTCAAACTTTATTCGTCACCTGCGATCATGGATGCCATTCAGCTATTGTAAATACAGCTAGCTGTGGCTGCTAAATTAGTCTTTGTATCTGAGAAATTCAGCCACGTGTCTCCTTGGCTACATGAAAAAAGCTGCACTAGCTTATGGCGTAACAGCGAATATAAGCAAACGTTGTCACTAAAAATAAAAGGGTATGTGATTCAAGAGCTTCATTTAGATAGATGCAGAAGAGCCATGTAGGACTGAAATAGGCGACCTGGGTCAGTGAAGTGTGAACCCCGCATTACATGCGGGCTAAGATGAGGAGAACAAGAAGGTAAAGTTTGGATGATTGAATAGCCTCATTTATATAGCCGAAGAAGAAACAGCTACGGATATAACTCCAAACTTGCAGTGGGCAATAAAGATTGCTTTTACGTGACTTGCTTCCACCACTTGAATAGTGAGAAGCTAGCCCCTTAGCCTTGGGCTAAGACTCAGGGACAAGACATAGGGTGTGGCAAGGCATTAGGCTGGGAGCTCCTTACCGTGGGCATCGAGACCCAAGAGTCTGCTGCTGGGACTCTCATCTCAATTACTACTTCCACTCTCCTCCTTATTCAGAAGTCCTACTCAGTTTCTTCGTTGCTTGAGATGGCTTCGGATCATTCACCGAAAGCCACTTAAGCGAAGAGAACGTTAAGAGAAGTTCTTAAGAGAAGTCTCCATCACAATCTCGAGCGGTCAAGCGCTTAAAACTCAAGCCACGGTACAGTCACAGACAGGTTGAGGTGAAGTATGCTCGAGCAGGTAAATACGTCACATGCAAGCATATCCATTTGCGTGCATTTCATACAATCTAGAATTCAAGAGCGACGGGAGGCCGTATGCCGCCAGTGGGACTGATATGGTGAAGATTATGTTTGATGCTGCATTGTACCCAAATCGGCATAGCTATTGGATTAAGCTTCTTCAAAAACATCTCCACTTAGTCGATTTTGCTTAGGAGACAAAAGAGCCGACATAATCGTAGAATTGGACACGTTTTAAACGGAAGGAGGCACCATGATAATAGTAATACCTTCGATATAGCACCCTCAGAGAACTCAATCTCTTTCTAGGCACTTTAAATTTGCTGCAAAGAAAGCACGATCGAATGGTTAGCGGTAGTATGCTGAATAAACAATAAGAATAACACAGGTGTGACATGCACAGGGTCAACTTGCAAATATAGTTACTGGCAGCATGCATGTGTCAGTATGTATAAGCACACAAAGAACGAATCACGAGGAGCCACTAAATGCTGTTATAATGACTAGCGTTTTTAGCTTCTCTTTAAATGTTGTCAAGCCAGGAGACGTCGTGACGCCAGTCGAAAGTGAGTTCCAGGCTTTCGTAGCATAAGAACTAAAGGCATGGTCCCCAGAGGATTTAAGGTTGGCTAGAGGCATAGGTAAACGATTTGACCCACAAGAGAGGGCTGTACTGTGCCTAGCTTGGTTAGGAAGTAGTTCTGATATGTAGTCTGGAGCACAAGGATGAAGGGACCTAAAAGTGGGTGACATAACAGTGGGTGACATTCATTCAGTCTTGGTCTTTCTTTACAACAACATTTTTGCAGCCATCTGTGCCGTGATCACACGTGAAGGAACTTCATCCCGGGCCATGGTCTGGCCCTACCGGCAACGTTTGATGTCTGGGTTTATTACTTTTAGGAACTCTAAGACAGGTCATGCTCTTAATTAACCAGCATGTGTCACCGGGCCGATTCTGTGGTTAGAGGGTCTCTCCTTTCCTCGTGGGATCCTATCCAGACTCGGTTCAGGCCCAAGCCAATTGAAAAAAACAGCTTCTGCATCGCATCGATTAAAGGGGTAACACTCTCAGCGAATGAGTTATCGGATTGGTGAGGCTCGTGTCGCGATAACTCAATAAGCTTCAGCCAAGTAAAGTAAACCAACTGACAGCCACTGGCTACCCCCTCTCTCCAGCCCTCTGCACCCCACCTGATCAATTAGTAGGCGACACCTAGTGGTGCTGGCGTTTTGGCGAGCCTTGTGGCTGGCCGGGGACAGAGCTCTGCACCTATCCTGGAGTATCTTCCTGGGCGTCCCGGACATGCTTACGCTCCTGCTGCTGCCGTAGGCACTCGTGATCCAGCTCGTGCCAGTGCGAAATCTCGGCAGCGAAAGCTACAGCTGAGGCCACCATCTGTCGGTATGCATGCCTGCCCCGGTTGGCGTGGCATCCATCCACCCTGAGCTCAGCTGGTGCTCTCTTCACTGGCAGGTGCTCTCTCACTTGCCTCACCTTGGCCAGACTTATTGTTTACTTTTCTGGTAAAATGGCCTGCTTCATTCATGACCACGCCCGGGTAGAAGTGGAGGAGACTCCCCACTGGCATCAGCAGGTGGAAGTCAAAGTATGCCGGTGCTAGTACAGGCAAAACGAAGAAGAGCATGCGGGCAGTGCCGGGTGTTAGCATCCGAGTCGACGAGATCTGGGCGCTGATATCGGCTGGCCACCTGCACGGCACGTCGCCGAACGTGCCGTGCAGGTGGCCAGCGAAATGCTGACCCTCCCCTGGCGCCGTGCTGGAGCGTCGTGCCGGACCGCAGGAGCCAGGATGACTTTGGGACCGCAGAGGGGGGGGGGGGGTTGCTGAGCTCAGCGGTGCCGGCACGGCTCAGACTAATCGGCGCCGGATCAGCGACGAGGAGCCGGCCGCCGGCTGCTGCTTTGGTCCACCGCTGATGCAGTGGGCTATGGGTGGGCAGGTGCTGCTACTCCAGCGGTTCTGCATCTAACTGCAGCCGTTTTATTTCGGACCAACGCACGGCTCTTCGCAGGACCACTATGGCTGGACCCAAATGCCTCTGCCGCGGCTAGTCGCGGTGCAGACGCCCACTGCCACGCACCTATGTTCACCAGGTTGCCGAAAAGCGCTCCGCCGTGACTAGTATCCGACGTTGAGCAGTTCCAGCGCCTGTTTCTAAACTGATGCTGGCACTCCGCGACCGCCGTTTTGGCGCTTCGGGCGATGACCAAGTCCGAGCCGGGGTTCTTTAGCACGAGCCTTTTTTGTTTCGTCGTCATATAAGCCAGCGACTGACTGGAGTCGCTACGAAGCCGACGGACCTCATTTGTCTCGGTGTCGAAGTCTTGGCCGAGCGCCCTGAGAATAAAAGAAGAGAGATGACGACTTCCAATGTCGAATGCCTCCTCTCTACCGGGAGCCCAACCAGTCTGCGACCGACCCTATCGCGAGAAGCAACGCCGCCCCCCCCCCCCCGGCGCACTATCTGATGCCATGTCAGCCGTCGAAGCCGCTAGCCGGAGCAGCGCTGGCCGAACGGGAATGACGGCCCCGAGAGCGCAGCAGACGACTTTTCGCGTCGACAGCCGCGCATAAGGGGTAATGCGCGTGCACGCCGATAGCTATCGGCGAGCCTAATAAGTATTAATTGTGTGCCAACAATTAAAGATATGCGCGTTACACAGCAGCGGTGAAAAGAAACTTTGGCAACCTGGCGGCGGCAGCATGAAACGCAGAACACTCTGCGCTGGTAACTGAGTGTGTGTGTGTGAGAGAGAGAGAGAGAGAGAGAGAGAGAGAGTAGCAGCGGCGGCAAAGTAAGAGTGGCCGTCAGTTAGAAAGGAGCCCCGCTCGGTCAGCGCGCGAACGCGGCCGGTCCCAAGCTGCCGCCGGCGTTTACGCAGCGCCAACGCCCGACCGAAAGCTAGGACCGGGTGGGGTGCGGCGGCGCGCAGGGCGACGACGCCGCGTCCGTCGACAGCGCGAGCTGCGTCGCCCTGCGCGCCCGCGCTCGCGAGCCCGTCGGCCCGCTCGTCGGCCCGCTCGTCGTCGAGTAGCCGAGTGCCCGGCTGGTCGTCGGCCCCATTACCCCGCCCGGTCCACCGCGCCGCGAAGTCGGCTCGCGGACGGCCGGCCACGCTCTCTCCGCCGCCGCCGCCGCCGCCGCCGCCGCCGCGCCGGGACGCGCCGCCTCGCGCTTACCACCAGCGAATACCGGCCGTCCTCTCATTCCTCGCTGCTGCCGAGATTGTAGCGAAACTGACGAGAAGTAAGCTCGCCGCTAGCATCCTGTTCCGGGCTGCGAGATTCTTCGCGGCAGCCGATTTCTTCAACCGCTACGCCGGTGGGCTGCACTGTGTAAAAAATATGAGTTCACAAAGAGGTAATGCGTCTGGTATATGGGGGGAGGGGTGGAGACCGGGCGCGGAGCGGTCGCGCGCCGCCGGCCACCAATCAGAATGCAACATAATTTGCGAGCTCTGAATGGAGCTGGGCCGGCCGAGCGTCGGACCCGACGCGGCTGCTTACCCGACGCCGCCTTCACCTCCGGTGCCCAGACGGGCCGCGTTCAGCTTCCAGCGGTTCGCGACGTTTCGCTGCCAGTCCGTCGCTATCGATGCGCCGGTCAGTCAGTCGGGCTGAGCTTCAGCACGCTGGCCGTTCTCGGGGTCACCCAACACCGCAGAGACGCTCGGCTCCAAAAGCGTGCGGAAGCGACGCGTTCGCGCGGCAATCCGCCTGACGCGCGCAGCCGGCTCCCGGCGCAGGCCCGCGGGCCGCCGCCGCGGGCCTGCGCGAAGAAGGCTACGCGCCGCCACCGCGGGAAAGCGCTCGAGCTGTCGGAGCGCCGCAGACCGGGCCGCGCCTAGCGCGCGGCGGGCCCTTACCGGGCGACTGCAAGAATCGGGCGGCCGAGACGGACGGTCACCGGTCGGTCGAAGAGCCAAGCCGGCGGCAGCGGCGGCGGCCGAGTTGCAGACCCGGCGCCCGTGCGAACGCTAAACGGCACCCTACTGGCGAAGCGCGGCCGCACCGCAGTACCGCAACGGCGAAGTAATTGCGAAGATCACAGGCTCAGATCAAGGCCGGTCGTAAACTCGGACTGCAGTTACTGCCCGCGAAAAGCCGTCGCGGTAAGCCGTAACGCCTGCGAAAGTTTCGACTTCCGTCCGACGTGCGGCGCCCGCGCGCGGCGCCGGCGACGCTGCGAGGAATCGGCGGGGCACGACGTTCGAGCCGGCGGTATATGTATCCGGGCTATACAGGCAGAGCGCGGCGCCGGTTTGCCCTGTCCGCGCGCGCGCAAGGGCGGGTACGGCCGGAGGGAGCTCAGCGACGGCTACCGCCGAAAAGCCGCCGCCCGGAAGCGCGGCGCACTGTTCGCGACGTCACGCTCCGCGGCCTCGTTCACGGAAAACGCCGCCGCCCATCCGGCCAGTGCCGGCCAAGAACGGCCGTCGCAGCCAGTGCTCACGCAGCGGGCGCGCAGCGCTAGCGAGTGGCGGGAGAGGCTGGGCGCGCGCGCACGCCGCCGCACCAGCTGCGGCGGCGGCGGTGGATTGGCGGCGAACCCACTGAGTTGCTCGTCGCTGCGCGCGAGACGCGCCAGGCGCGCGACCGGTCTACGGGCCGCACCTGTAGTCGTGGCGAAGCAGCCGACGTCTAGGCGCCGCCGCCGCCGCCGCCGCCGCCGCCGCCGCCGCCGCCGCTGCCGCCGGTTCTTAGCCCACAACCTTAGGCGCTCGCACTCGACGACCCGCGACGTGGGTTCGACTCCGACTCAGCGGGCAATTCCGTATTCCCGGGTTGAAAGCCTCTAGGGCTCCTCTGCCGCCATCATGCAAATGAGGCTGCTAAATCGGGCCTCCGCTCTCGGTCCTCATCGCTGAAGGCCGCGACCCGCCCCGCTTTTCCGTTTCGCGACGCGTGCGAGTGGCGCCGAGTCTCTACCGTCGGCGGCTCTACGCTCGTCGGAGGAGTGACGGCCGCACGTCAGGTCGAGCGACGCCGCGGAGCGCGACGCAAACGGGCGACGCGCGCGCGCGCTGTCGACAGGCAAGCAGCCGCCTCGAGCGGCAGGGCAGTTAAGGAATTGAGCTGCTCGGATAGGAGTGGCCGCCGCCGAGCGCGAATGCGCACCGCGGCCGCGCGTCGCCGCTGGCTTCGTCGTGGAAGAAAGAGAAGCTGCAACGTAAACCGCTGCCGCCGCCTCCGCGTGCGTCCCGAGCGCGTCGCCGTTGCAAATTCGCACTCGCCGCTATTTGGTCTTAGCCTAGGAGCAAGGTGCTCGCGCTCGACTACTCGGGTCGCGGGTTCGACTACGGCACCGAACTATAAATATATAAATATAAATACAGCTCGCTCGCTCGCTCGCTCGCGTGCCATCTGGCTACCGACAGTAGCTCAGAGATTCTCGGCTCGAGCTGCGCGGCGATTGTAAGCTGCGCCTCAAGCGCGCTCCACTTCACCGGTCGCGGCCGTGGCCGACGAGCTCCTCCGTCGCAGGGCTGTCAATCTTCAGAGCAAGCCCGTCGCGAGGGCGCACCGCGCCGCGCCTCGCCCGCGCCTCGCCCGAGCGCCGCCGCCCTTCACCACACTGTTACGCTGGCTCTGTAGCGGCGCCACCGCCGCAGTCGCTGGCCGGAAAAAACCAGCGCGGCATGCGAGAGCATGCATGCCAGCAGCCTCCGCAGCAGAGGAGGCAGCTGAGGCCACTGCGGATCTGCGACGACGCGCTGCTAGCGAGCGGCGGCGGACGCTGCCCGACGCGTGCGCGTACGCCGGCGGCGTGGCAGAGCGGCGCGGCAGCTTTCGAGAGCGCCCACTTCTGCAGTTATAATAATAATAATAATTCACTTGATAAAGCGCCCTCAGAGAACTTAATCTCTCTCTCTCTAGGCGCTTTACATTTGCTGTAAAGTGAAATGCCATTGAATGGTAAGTAAAATCATGCTTGAAAAAAACAAACGAAATGAATAATATGGTTAGGGGTGACATGCACAGGGTCAGCATGCAAATGTGGTTAGTGGCAGCATGCACAGTGTCAGCACGCATAAGCACAGTTAGCAAGTCGATGTCGTTAATGTCGTTAGTGCAGACCGTTCTGTTCCAGAGCAACAGAGGGTTGCATTCGTACAGCACCAGCCGTAGAGAACCGCTCGAGACGAAGAAGCCCCAAGTGCGACACTGACTAGCGGCGCACAGCCCCGGCGCTGCCAGGTTGCCAAGGTTTATTTTCGTAGCTGTATAATGCGCGTATCTTTAATTTTGTTCCCATTGAGCTTGGCTGCTGAATTTGAGCTGGAGTCCGCTTGTGGCCACGATATGGAGTCTTATGAACAGCATGACGTCTACTGATGTGGCCCGATCTATTTAGGACTTGCGACCCGGTTGGCATGGTGCTTAGACAACCTTACTCGAGCGTGCCTTTTTTCTTGACGTTCTGACGAGCGCTATGATCGCTTCACAGACTATGTCTTTGAACTCCGCGCGCTTGCCTCCTCGGGCTAAGCTTTTGGCGATTGCCGTTGTCATGAGAGAAAACAAGCTTTCGGAGTTCAACTGCGCCTTAACACTGCAGGAGAGTTTTTATTTTGCAAGCTAAGAAAAGCGGCAAGGGCGCCGTACCAAGCGCTGAACGCAAAAGCAAAATCAACCCGAAATTCCGACACCAGTGCCATCCACGACCATGCAACGCTTTCTAGTACGGCTAGGGACGCAACGCGGCGCGTTCGCGAAAGCCGCCCTTGCGCTCGCGCGCTCGCGCCGCCGGATGGCGAAGGCTAAGCGCCCAAAATTCCGCGAGCAGCACCGCCACCGCCGCCGGCAACATTGCTCTCCCGAAAGCGCAAGGAATTGCGTGCACATTCGCAGCTCGTTCGGCGGGCGACTTCGCGCGGCGGGCGACTCGAGCCGAGCTCCTGACGACTCGAGGACTCGACTCACACACGGTCGCCGAAAGAGCGTCCGTCGCTTGTCGTTCGGTGTCGGGTTCTCTCCGCACATGCCGGCCTGATAGGAGTCGTTCATTAATCTAGTTGCGTAATTCAATATCGCTCCGCTCGTAGTCCTGCACGTCGCGGACATGTTTTTTTGGGCTATCGCCGGTTAAAAAGTCAGCGCCCTCGGCTGCTGGAGGTCGTGGGCCGGCACTTCGCAGCCGGAGCTTTCAACAAAGCCGACTGCCGACAAGGCAGGCTTTGTTGTAGCTGCACGGTTCGTCAGCTACCCGGTGTGGAGCGCTCTGCGCACCCAGCGGTTCAATTTAAGGAGCGCCTCGCGGAAACTTCGCGCCCCCCCAATCAATGCGGCCCGGCACTGAGTCAAGCGGAAGAGGCGAGGCGCTGTACGCGCTTTGCGCCCGGTCGCTTGCGGCGTACGATTCGAGCGAGCGTTCCACACAGGCGAGGCCGAGGCGTTAGCCGTCTCGCGCGAAGCGTGACTTGCACTTCCATTGCCACCGTCGAACCGTGCAACGGCGAAGCGCCTGGAGTCACGGTCAACTATCTGGCCGACTCGCGGCCTCGCGTGCGTCAGCCGTAGTCCAGACGGCGCGGACGTTTCTGCCGAGGTCGTCGTCATCTGCGAGCTCGGGAGAAGCCTCCGCAATCGGTCTATCTTTGCGCCCGCGTTTCGGTATAGTGCCCGAACTTTTGTCATAGGGGCAAACTGCAGCTCGGCGAGGACTCGGGCCGCTGATCACGATCGCTGCTGCTGCCTCGCGAGCCGCCTGCAGGGCGTGCGTGCGTGCGTGAGCGGTCAATGCTTGCGCGCGACACGACTATGCGCTGGCAATGCAAAGCGGCGGCACGACGCGAGTAATCGAGGGGTTTAGGGAAACGGAATGGAAGATGAGAGTGAATGGAGGTGAAAAGAGAGAGAGAGAGAGAGAAGCAGAGAACGGAAGTCAAGCCGACAGACAGAGGTAGAGAGGAGCAGTAGGGAGAGAGGGATAAAGACAGCGAGAAAGAGAGCAATGGGGAGACAGAAAGACACGGGGAGAATGAGAGAGAGAGAGAGAGAGAGAGAGAGAGAGAGAGAGAGAGAGAGAGAGAGAGAGAGAGAGAGAGAGAGAGAGAGAGAGAGAGAGAGAGAGAGAGAGAGAGAGAGAGAGAGAGAGAGAGAGAGAGAGAGAGAGAACGAGACCGAGAGACTGAGAGCGAGAGAGAGAGAGAGACAAACAGACGGATTCAGACAGAGACAGAGAGCGAGCGGATGGAAAAAGAGAAAGAGGGAAAGACAGAATGTGTGATAGAGTGCAGAATTTACGTGGATCAATATAGTTACAGACAGAGGAACAGAGGGTAATATAGGGAGAGAGAGGGAGAGGAAGAAGATTACAGAGAGATACAAAGAGAGAGAGAGAGAGAGAGAGAGAGAGAGAGAGAGAGGGAGATACGAGAAAGAAGAGAAAGGGATACGAGAAAGAGAAGGAAGGGAATGACCGAGAGGAAAAGCGGAGTGACAGAGACAGGCAAGATATGTAGAGATAAAGAGAAACGGGAGAGAAGGGTTAGAGATGGACAGGGCCAAAGTGAGGAAAGAGGAAAGACAGCCATAAAGAGAGAAAGAGAGCTACTTCTGCGTAATGATCTGTTACTATATAAACAACTCACATTTTCCTTTCGTACCCATCTTGACTGAGGGCAACTAGTTAAGGGGGCTCCTTGAATTCGCTCTTTCTCTCTCTCTCTCTCTCTCTCTCTCTCTTTCTCTTTTATTCTCAAAAGGCATTCTCAAGCGCATTTCGACGAACTGCTGGAGATAACATTCCTCGATTGTGGTCATGCTTGAAATAGAGAGGCGGCTGCCATGCAAGTGCTCGGAGAGTCCTTTGTGACAGCTCTGCATGCAGGGAGGATCCCGCACGCAGTTGCTGTCGCGCGGAAAAAGGCATGCGCAGTAAATACTACCGCCCGGGAGGTCATTGTTTCATTGTCAGTCCAAGGAATAGATAGCGGGGGCGTCGCTCTCTGCGTCGTCGAGGTTTCTTTGTACAGAAGCTTCACGCTGTCGCGCGCACCGGGACTAACTTTTCTCCGCGACGCCGAATTTAGGCCTACTTCTCCTCGCGAGACTCGCCAGACCGGAGAGCTGCGCAGAGCTTCGCAGAGCTGCGCTCGCCGAGTCTGTCCGCCCAGCCCCTCCTGTCTAAACAGTCAGGGGCCATACCGGTCGCTCTGACCGCCCCCGCGGGCTGCGGCAGCAGCCGTCGCCGGCGCGAGCTCCACGCTTCCGATTTCCGGCTGCGTCGCGCGACGGTTGGCTCGCGCATGAGAGCGAATCGCTCGCGCGCGCGAGCCGGCACGTCGCAGCAGCGTGAGACGACGCGACGCGCGCCGCCGCCGCCGCCGCTCTGCCTTCCATGTCCAGCGAGACTCTCGCGCCGCTCGCTCGCCTCGACGAATGCCAGAGCTGAACGCGCACAGCCGCGCGCTCGGCGGAGAGCGCGGCGGCCGCGGCGTCGCCGCTGACGCGCTCGCGAGGCCTGCTGTGAGCTGCGCTGCATTCGCGCGCGCCGTACATCAACCGGAAGCAGCGACTGGCAGCGCCCAATCTGCCCGGCTTGTAGGACGCATCGGCGGCGGCGGCGGCGGCCGCCGAAACTCTCGAGCGAGGCGCCGGCGCGCTAATGGCGGCCGTTCACACTAGCTAGCGCCGGCGTCCTGCCCGCCGCCGCCGCGCGCATTCCTGCCCGCTAATTGCGCCGGCGGCGGTTGCGGTCTCTCTGCTCAGTCGGGCGTTGCGGCGTCGCAGTCGCCGGCCCGGCTTTCGGCGCGGCGGTCGTCGACAGCCGCGGTGCGGCGCAGAGCCGCACCGCGGCCGAAGAAAAACAAAAACGCTGCGGACGCGTACCGAGAGACCGGTTCTTACTGGGTGTACTGCTAAGCCGCCCGGCGTGGCGCGAGTTCAGCGATCGCTAGCGGAAGCGCAGTCGGACCCTGCGCCTACGTGGCAATGGCGCGCCTGCTGTCAGCTAGTGTGGCCGTCGCCTTGCCTCCGACCGGAAGAAGACGGCGATTTCAGAGCAGCCTCTTCAAACGCTCTCTTGACAGCAGCTGCAGCGACGGCGGCAGCAGTAGCAGCCGCCGCAGAGGCATCGGCGGTGGCGGCGGCTGGCTAGCGATGTTGGGCCGGAGGGCCGACAAGCGTTAGGACCGATTGCGGTTGCCGTTGACGTGGATTGATGCCCTCTGTGCACTCCTTGACTTGAAGTATGGCCAGAGCGCAGGCGCGACCGCCTCTGCGAACCGCAGCCGCGCACAGGCTACGGCAGGGTGCCAGGAAAAAAAACCATCCATCATCTTCCGCGAAGCGGCCATCGCGAAGCGTTCGCGTCTAGCGGTCGAGCCTGCGCCATGGCATCGTCGGTCCCTTGCTTGCTCTGTCTTCTGCGCTGAGCGCCGATCGGCTGCCCTCGGAGCGCAAACGAAGCCGCTGACCTCTCTGCCGAACGTTCCTTCCCGTCTGTCGCGCAGAGCCGAGGCCAGCGCGCGTGCGCACACGCACGCGCGAGCGTCGCGAGGTTCGCGCGCTCTTGGCGCACCAGGCCGCGGAGTTGACTTAGAGAAAAAACTATAAAAATAACCTTGGAGAAAGTAACGGTTTCGACTGGCCGAGGTCAGGCTTCTAGCCAGAACCGTGGCAGCACGGCTGCGCGACGAAGCGCTACCGGTCGTTTGCGGTAAGCGGCGAGCGACGCAGCTTCATTCAGCCTTTTCAATGCTTCATTCAGCCTGTCGTTTAATGTCGTCAAGTCGGGAATGCCGCCGACGCGAGTCGGAAGAGAGTTCCAGGTTTTGAGAGGATGCTATGCTAACTAAATGCGCCGTCTCCGTCGGATTTGAGGTTGGTTCGCGGCAGTGCTAAACGACGTGCTTCGGAGGAGCAGGTGGCGCGCTGTGAAGCCCGATTAGAAATGATTTCAGATAGCTAGGCTGGAGCAAGAGCATCGAGGGAATCGAGGAAACAGAATTAAGGAAAATGGCTCACCAAAAGAGTGAAAAACGGCAGCTCCGCATATACAAGCCGCTGGTAGCCCAACGAAGCGCTCGCGCGCCTGCTCTTAATCTCGAAGCATGCCGGGCGCGAGAGCGCTCGCGCACTGATGTTGGTGCGAGTTTCGCGGATTCATTTATTCGGTTGGCTGGCTCCGGGGCCCGGTGGGAAATGTGGGTGCCACTTTCATCCGAAGCCTCTACGGCTGGCTGGACTATGGAGGAGGGGGCTGAGCGGTCGAGCGGGAGGGGAGGCCCAAGTCTCACTCAGCGGAGTGCGCGCTTTCCATCTTGCGCTGCTCGCGCGATCGGTCGGGCAGGTGCTCCGTCTTCAGCAGCGTCCAACTCGCCACAGGCACGAACGCTGACGGCGAACGGATGTGCAGGCGCGTCGAGGCGCAGTTTCAATCGTAACTACCGGCGACCCGCCGGTCGCCGGTAGTTTTTGGTGCGCCTGCGCAGCCACCGAGGAGTTGGTGCTTTCCGGAGTGCAGTTGCTGACAGGTCGTTCGAGGTTCGCATGAGGTCGTTCGAGCGGCGCAATGCCCAGACGCGAAAACGAGGAAGCGCGAAGCTACGAGGACTGACTTTCATTTCATTCGCGTCCCCACCCACCCAGCCAAGCCCAGCCCAGCCCAGCCCAGCCCAGCCCAGCCCAGCCCAGCCCAGCCCAGCCCAGCCCAGCCCAGCCCAGCCCAGCCCAGCCCAGCCCAGCCCAGCCCAGCCCAGCCCAGCCCAGCCCAGCCCAGCCCAGCCCAGCCTAGCCACGCTGCGTTGGCCTTCTCTGTCGCCTTCAGCGGGAACGAGGCGGACGCGGCCGCCAGCTTACAGCTGCGCCGAGCGAGCGCCGGGCACCGGCTGGAGCCCGCCGGGCCGCCGGGCGACGCGACGTCGGCCCAAGCCAGGAAGCCCCGCCCCCTGAGCCGCAGAGCAGCTGAGCTGGCCGCGGTGCGAGCCGCCGCCGCCGCCGTAAGCCACCTCAACTGCCTGGGTGCCGTCGCCAGCTGTAGGCGTAAAGCCGGCGGCGGCACGAGAAGCCGCCGGGGCTGCTTTAATAAATGGGCGGGGATGGCTGTCGAATAATTGTGGCGCCAGAGCGGCGCTCGAGATCCATCCGCGCCCTCACCTCTCCCTCGCGCTTAGTCGCCCGCTCTTCGAACGGCGCTCGGGTCTCGGGCGGAAGCGCCAGAGCCGTAGCCGATTGCGACGACTCTCGAGCGCCAATCGGACTGCTGCGGAAGAGCGTCGGGCGAAACCCGCGGCGGCTTTCGTACAGGCTGACGCAGTCGCCTGCGGATGCTGGACGGCTGCACCGAGCAGCCGCGCGCGCGCGCGCGGCAAAGTACTTCGCCGCGGTTGCCTCTATGGCCAGACTCTGTCCAGAAATGCGCGCTGAACGTTCTAACGTCTATTCCACCATGAAGGGATTCGGTTTTATTAGAATCATAAAAACTAGGTTAATTCAAAGAGACTTCGGAAAACCTTAAGAGCCTTCGCCATTCGGGTCCGGTCCACCTAGGTCCCGAGGTTGTGAGTTCGAATCGTGCGCTTCGCTATCCTTTAATGCCCGCTGCAAGCGGCGGTGGTAGCTCTTAAGGCTTTTCTGCCGCTTTGCAAAAGAGGCTGTTAAATCAGCTAGTTCTTTACTTTCGCGGTGCTCGTGAACCGTTAGTGTTCTACGTTAAAGCGCCTAGAAAGAGATTAAGTTCTCTGAGGGCGCTTTATCAAGTGCATTATTATTATTATTACGTCAGCCAGATTAAGGCTGCCGACATATTACTTGCTGGTCATGACATATATTGGATAGGAAACGATTGTTTGGCAATCTAGGGTTAAGGGGAAATATCGAAGTTGCGTAATGGTCAGTCAGTTGTGCTCTATACTTTAAATCAGGCTGCAGGAGTTGTGCCCCCTCCCCGGGGCTTGGCGCCGGTCGGCAGTTCAGTGGGAAACTGGGTGCCGGATGAAAGTTGCGGGGTACGGTACAGCCGATGCTGAAAGCCTGCAATGCTCTGTAACGGTCGAATAGACACATATGGACTTGCAAGGAATAGGCGCACCTTTGCAGTAAATGTAAAGTGCCTAAAGAGATATTGAGTTCTCTGAGGGTACTATATCATAAGCATTCTTATTACTATTGCTGCCTTGTTCTAAGCGCTGCTGTTGATCTATATTTGCTTGCATTGGTGCTGCACCTGCTAAATAAATACTAGCTGATTCAGCAGCCTCTTTTGCATAGCGACAGAAGAACCTTGACGGCTATATCACCACCGCTTGCAGTTGGCAATAAATGCTCGCCCACTGCCGGAATCGAACCCACGACCTCGGGAACGAGGTCGTGAAAAGCAACCGCCTTACCTAGTGTGCCATCACAGCCCGCCGAGCTACTAGTCGTTAGCCGCGCTCCAAGTGCACGACGTCAGGGGTTATCGCCTCGGCGGCTAGGCGATGTGCCAAACCGTATGAAACCGTCCAGAGACCGCAAGTTCCGGCCTAACTAACAACCGGCCCGCTGCCGGCCCTGTGTATCGCATCTCATGTATCAATCACTAGTTACTTGGTTCGTGTTCTACCCGTTATTTAACGAATATAAAACTAACCAACGCAGAGAACTTCACCGATATCAATGTCACTCGTCGGCAAGAACTAGAACCGCTATGAGTACTGAGTTTGCTGGCCTAGTTCTGTCCAAACATGGACGCTGCTACGCCCTCGTTCGTAACATTTTATGTCAGAAGTGGAGGATAATTGCTGAGGACCACTAGCAGCGTCTTGTGCAAGTCTCGTTGCTTTTGAATTTAATGGTGCATGCTGAACAACTAAGACGGAGGACTTTATTCAAGTGTTTGGGTCACGTACTCAACGTGATATTGAGTCTTTCAACGACGAAGTAGTGCCTATTATGCCGAACTTCGGGACGCAGAAAAATCCTCTGCCAAACTTCTGCGAAGCCTAACAAATTAAGACAATTGACTAATAGCTTTCACCTGATATTACGTGACTTCTAATGATAATAATACATTTGTATGGCATCGGCGGAGAATTTATTCTCTTTCTGGGTACTTAAAATGTGTTGTAAAAAAGCATGGCGAATGATTAGTGGCAACATGCACAATATCAACAAGTACAATATGGTTAGAGGTAAGATGCACATTGTATTATACATACGTATAAATATGGTTAGCATGAATATGTGGTCAGGCTACGGACGTCGCTGGGCGGTACTAGCTGCTGAGCACGCAGCATATAGCAGCACATATGAGTATTATATAGCTGCATTTATACGTGCTAGCCTTGAGATTATGGATACCCTAAAGGCATAGGTACATCAACGTATGAAGGAAAAGTTGGAAAGGAACATCACAAACGTCACAGCCAATTAAAAGTCAGGCGAGAGAAATGCTGAGACTTTCACAAGGCTGCATCCTAGGTGTGGCAAGAATGGCAGCCGGACTGAACTTACCAAAGTTCATCTAAAAGTTGTCAAGAGCGATAAGGTGGCCAATGTTTGAGCAGATGCAAGCTACAGTTAATAAAAATAATAATAATAATGCATTTAATATAGCGCCCTCAGAGAACTCAATTTCTTTCTAGGCACTTTACATTTGCTACAAAGGAGGCACGATCGAATGGTGAACGGGTTACAGCTCTGCGTGTCAACGAAATCGGGGGGGGGGGGGGCGCGATGTACGGCTTGGGAAGCCAGAGTTTAAGATTTTATACGGGGGCATGCGGAAATCCCTGCTGGTCTC
The DNA here is from genome assembly GCA_009760855.2 of Cristatella mucedo. NCBI lineage: Eukaryota > Metazoa > Bryozoa > Phylactolaemata > Cristatellidae > Cristatella > Cristatella mucedo. The sequence continues at coordinate 5,585,492 of WPIO01000017.1, forward strand.
GTGCAGAAGGGGGTCTGGTAGGTCTCGGCCTTGAAGGTGAAGCGAGGAATGAAGTGTTCGTCCTTCCTGTGTGTGCCATTCTAGCCACCTGACTGGAGCCTGTGACTGGCGTAACCTGTAACTTTGAGACTGCCGTGCAAACTTTTGAGATCAGGGATTGCAGCTCTTACAAGTAGGTCTGCTCCTACTCCTTCTCCTTGTGCTGCATGAAAAATTATGTCGTTCTAGTTTGAGGGCATTTTAGATACGCATTGCGATAGACTTGAAGCTAGGGGGTCTCGCCTCTCTCTCCTGTCGAGCGAAGCGTCGGAGATCTGCACGCGTCCACGGAGGCTCGGGAGGAGTAGCTTTGAAGCCCAGCTCGTTGCTGCCACGGCAGTTGTGATGCAGGTAAAGCCAGGACGCCTAGAATGACAGAAAAGGGTGAAGGAGGCACCTGAAAAATGCGAATCGTCGATGCACGCTGGAGCCTAACGAGGTGGCGAAGTCGTAAGTTGTCACCCACAGCAGCCGGCTGCGTTAGGTTTACTTTATCATGCCCGCCGAGGACGGTCCTAATTTAAGAAGGGGGCAGTGCAACGTTAATGCTCCAACTCCTTCATATTAAAGCTACCGAGATACTCACGCGGTTTCCGAATTACTGCATAACGAATAATTGCCAGCTACTGTGATAATCAAGCGATAGCCTGCATGCAAGCAGAAGCCGCGTACGCGAGGCAGCTAGTTAGGTTCTAAATCTGCGCCCCGGGCAGGTGCTTCAAGGCTCCTATACCTATACCGGCATTTCTCCCGCGGGCGGCAATGATTATCGCCGTTATGAGCAAGCACGGCGTTGGTGACCCAGTTCTGACCGGATGCGGAAGCCTCCGCATCATGTTTCAAGCATGTTTCGCACTTTGAAGAGCGCTCCGCCTGACGCCGCCGAGGATCAACTTCAACTCCATAGAGCGAAATCTCGGAGCCGCAGCCCTTGTCGCTATGAGCAACCGCTCCGCGGCAGCGCTGGCGGCGGGCGATAGTACCGAAACGCATCCAGTGACGAAGTCACTTCAGGAAGTACTTCCGTGACGGAGAACAATAAATACATAAATAATTCGCTGATTTAACAGCTTCGTTTGTATAGTGGCAGAGGCGCCTGAACGTGTAACACAACCGCTTGCAGTTGGCAATAAATGCTCGCCCACTGCAGGATTCGAATCAACGACCTTGGTCGTGAAGAGCGAGCACCTTACCTCATAAGCTATCACGGCCACCTCCAATCCCTCCCAGTCCTACTCAACCCTCTCCCTACTGTTCGGTGGGCTGGGATGGCATGGCTGGAGTGCGAAAGCTGCTAGATGTTGCTAGGGCGACTCCTGGAAGGAGCTGCCATCGCCAGCGACCGGTATATATAATTCATTTGCATTCATTCATAGCGCCCCGAGACAATTTAATCTCTATTCAGGCGCTTCACATATGCCACTTCCTGAGCTATCGGGGCCCCTGAAGGATGGCCAGCCGAAGTTCCTGAACTAGTCTTGCCCTCAGCGGGAACCATCGCGCGAGAGTCTTATTTAAAATTTGGCTGTAGCTTTTCTGTTGCTGCCTTGCTTGAATGGGGGCTTGAAGAGAAAGCACTGTCGTGAATTGATTCGCTCTTTGCGAGAGTAATTAGGGCGAGACGACTATTCTACGAAGTTGTGCAGTGTGGCAGCTGAGGTCACTCAAGCTGAATCGACGTCGCGAGATGGTAGTGCGGTCTTCTCATTAAAGGAATATTCTCGGTCCTGCGCCAGACGTCAAGTAAAGTCTTTCAGTGGATACGTCCCTGAAAGGCAGATGTTTTCAAGTTCCGCGGCAAGGTCGCGCGCCGGTCTAATTATGACATGCTTTATTTTCTCACGATGAAGCTGACCCGTGTTAGGGCGAGAATTTGTATAATCTAGCTGTGATAAGTATTGCTAATGACGGCCATTTGCATAATGCTATGTAGGAGAGCACCCAGCTATTTCCTCTTCCTGTTGTGAGGATGGCTCCGCCGCTTGCCCCTTCAGCGTCGGAGGCCGTCCGCTCGTGCAGTACAGGCTATCTCGTAGCCCGTAGCAGCAGTAGCTACTGGGCGCAGTCTGATGGGTGAGCGAGCGAGGAGACGCCGCGTCGAGAGCTCGCGTTACTATATTATATACTCATTCGCACGCTCCTCAGCTCAGAGCGCGATCACTCTGGGCTGAGCGCAGTTGCTGCGTCACGCCGAACGAACTCGGCCATTAGAACGCTAGTCGCTAGAAACCTAGTAGAATAGCTTTCCATCTCGTTCCTGCACTGAGTGGTCAATTCAATTAGCTGCTTAGCAACTGCGAGTCGGGTAAGCTGCTTAAGCCGAAAGTAGGATATAAAAGCGGGACAGAGAGCCTAGCTGCTGTCAGAGTGCTTGCCATACTTCGCATATACGATGTTTGTGCACGGTTTCGAACTGGGGCGTACCCAAGTCAAGGCTACATAACATTTCTAAAATTCGGGCTTGTTTAGATAGGGTTACCACACCTAAATTGGTCCATACATTTGTATTATCCCATCTCGACTTCTGTAACTCACTGCTTGCTGGTCTACCGGCCTGTGCAATCAGGTGCTTACAGCTGGTGCAAACCCTTGCACCTAGGCTTGTCTGTCGTGAGCGTCGAAGTTGCCACATTACCACTTCTAGCTGACCTGCACTGGCTTCCAGTCGAGCATCGACTTGAAGGTTCTGTCACATACTTTTGGGGTCCTTCATTCTTTGATTCCAGCCTACTTAACAGATCTACTCCCCCACCGGGCTAAGCATCGTACCACCCACTTTTTGATATCTAATGGTTTACCTATACCTCGAACAAAACTCAAGTCCTTTGGAGACCGTGCATTTAGTTTGTATGCTCCCAAAGCCTGGAACTCACTTCCTACTGGCATCACGGCATCTCCTGACTTGACATTTAAAAAACGGCTAAAACTCTTCTATTTATCACTGCGTCTAGTGAGTCCGTGTGATTCGTCCTCAGTGTGCTTATGGGTGTTGACCCTGTGCATGCTGCCACTAACCGTATTTGAATGCTGACCCTGTGCATGTCACATCTAATCATCTTAGGCTTGTTATTGGGCATGCAGCCCCTAACGATTCGATCGTGATTCCTTTTCGGGAACATGCCAAGTGTCTAGAAAGAGATTGAGTTCTCTGAGGACGCTATGAAAATGTATTATTTAATTATTAAAGCCGAGTATAGTCCGACCTCGACTTTTAATGACGGTGCCACTCATTGGAGGGCTGAGGCTGCTGGCTTCGGGCGGCGTGGCGCTGTGTGTGTCTCGGTCGAGCCCTCTTAGGATCGGTCGGAGGCTGCCAGGAGTCCTTTGGCTCCCCTGGTAAACCTATAGCTTCAGAGAATTATTTGCATTGATGTAGCCGACTGTGAAGAAGTAAGGTCAGCGAGTGAGCTTGCATAAAGCTATAGCATAATAATAATGCTGCTGATAAAGCGCCCTCAGAGAACTGAATCTCTTTCTAGGCGCTTTACATTAGCTGCAAAGGGAAACGCGACTGAATGGTGAGTAATAGCATGCTTGACATAAGCATTAGTTATAAAACTTGTCGGACCGTTTGAAAGCCGGAGAGCACCGCTAATAGTGAACCTTCTAATCGAGGCTTTGCTTCCACATTCAGTGCCGTTGCCGTCAGGACACAGAGAAGTGAATGGCCTTGTTCGCTGGATCTAGGGGTTTCCTTCATGTCAGAGGAGGAGAGGAGGAGGAGGAGAGGGATAGAAGGAAGAGGAAGGGAAGAGGAGGAGGAGGAGGGGAGCAGCCACTCCCCCGAATTCCGCTCGCACTCCTCTCCGGTAAGTGGTATTGCAGCTACTCTTTGCCGCACCATGTGCTCTCTCCGTGTATCGATGTCCACCCTGCCCACAGTTTCAGCGAAATACGCCAGCGTATCCTGGCTGAGCTGGCGGGCTGCAACGAGCCTCTGTGGTGTCTCGAGTGATTGTGACGAAGCCGCCTAACGACTCGGCTTCGGAAGCCGAGTGAACGCGAACGAACGCACACGCATTAGCGTTCGCCAGCGTCCGAACGTGAGAAGTGAGCAGCATCCCTTAGTCGAGAGACGCAGGGGGAGTGCTCGTTGTGGGCACTCTCTGCTGCGGGCGTTCTCTTCTCTGCGATCTCGGTGTTCGAGCGACCTCGCCAACAGTAAGCCTCGCTTTCTGAGCCAGCTCTTGTTAGCTGCGATGCGCGGTCGCTGCAAACGCAGCCAGCACCGCAATTGGTTGAACCTCAAAGGTGAGACTTCCACTAGAGTTAAAACTCGCCGGCGGAAACGATTAAGGCCTCCGTTATATGACCGCTCAGTAGGCACAGACGTCGCACATGGCGACTGATTGCGGCCACAGGATGGTGCCTTGCGGCATACAGGAAATCCAGCAGACCGTAGCGAAAGCGATTCACTGTAGCCCAAGCTAATGCGGTTCGGTTTGGTGGATCCGAATATGGGAAGGGAGGCAAGCCGGAAACGCGAAGCTTTTTTTGGCTGCGTCGAACTAATGATTCTTTGCTACCGGCCTTGGTACAGAAATCCATCAACGGCAGCACCACGTCGTCGGCAACTGGCCCCACATATTTCGACGGATCGCGAAAGCAGAGGATTAGAAATCTGCCTATTTCCGGCTTGTCTCCCTTTCCATATTCGGATCCACCAAACCGAACCGCATTAACTTGCGCTACAGCGAATCGCTTTCGTACTAACTTTTAGTTATGGGCAAACTCAGTGTGATTCAGAAATTGGAAAGGCTGACACTCAAAATTGGCTCTGCCAGCATATCTCCTGTTGAATCAGCTCGAAATCTAGGTGTCATGTTCCAAAGCGACCTCTCGCTAGACGACCATATCAGCTCCACAGTCAAATCTGCCTATTTTCAGCTTCATAGCATTGCTAAAATTCGGGCTTGTTTAGATAAGGATACCATGTCCAAGTTTGTCCATGCATTCGTGACATCCCGTCTCGACTTCTGCAACTCACTGCTTACTGGCCTACCGGCATGTGCGGTCAGGCGATTGCAGCTGGTGCAAAACTCTGTAGCTAGGCTTGTCTGCCGTCAGCGTCGCCGTTGCCACATCACACCACTTCTCGCCGACCTGCACTGGCTACCAGTCAAGCAACGGATTGTCTGCAAGGTTTTGTCGCTCACTTTTAGGTCACTTCATTCTTTGGCTCCTGCCTATCTCTCAGATCTACTCCCCACCAGGCCAAGCATCGTACCACCCGCTTTTTGGAATCCAACAGTCTACAAGTACCTCGCACAAACCTCAAATCCATTGGAGACCGTGCATTTAGTTCGTATGCTCCCAAGGCCTGGAACTCCCTCCCGACTTGCATCAGAACATCCCCTGACTTGACGACATTTAAAAAGAACTTAAAAACACACTTATTTAGGACAGCATTTAGCGAGTCCCTGTGATTCGTTTTTGATGTGCTTATGCGTGCTGACACTGTGCATGCTGCCACTAACCACATTTGCATGCTGACCCTGTGCATGTCACCCTTAACCATGTTATTCATGTTGCTTGTTTATCAAGCATGATATTACTCACCATTCAATTGCATTTCCCTTTGCAGCAAATGTAAAGCGCCTAGAGAGAGATCGAGTTCTCTGAGGGAACTTTAATCAAGTGCATTATTATTATTATTATTATTAGAAGGAAGGGTGAGGAGGAGGTGATGGAGAATAAAGAGGTGGAATACAAAGGAGAGGGGATGGGAAAGAGGAGAAGATTGGCTGAGGAGAGAAGGTGGAGAAAGGAAAAAGGACAATGAGGCGGAGGAGAAGGATAGGAAGCAGGCTCGCGTAAAAAAGTGCACACTATATTCGTCTAGCCTGCTCATTAATTCTTAATACCCCTAGGAGAAAACAAGACGGCGAGATGACGATTTGGCCAAAGGAGGTCAGGTGCTTGCCTTCAACGACTGATGTCGTGGGCTCGAGCCATGTCTGGACAGAGATTAACACACACACACACACACACACACACACACACACACACACACACACACACACACACACACACACACACACACACACACACACACACACACACACACACACACACACACATATGCAGTATATATATATTTATTTATCTGGAGCAGGAGAGAGCAACACATATATACTGTACCTACCTTTGCATTGAAGTACGCACAATGTATCCGGGTATACGATACGCATCTGAATGTACAGGTGGTGCGAAATCGTCGTCTCGTGTGACCGGGAGCGAAGCTGCCAACGGCTGACGGAAGTTAGATGATGAATGGGCAGTGGACAGACGAGCTAACGGAAAAGCACAAGGCTAGAGCTAGTGCAGCAGATTGCACCGGATGGAATGAGGGGGGAGGAGCTTTCAGAGAGGGCTGAGCGGCTGCTGAACGGCTGCAATGCGTCGTTTCTAGCGACTCCGAGGTCCCAGTGACCCGAGCATCGCTAAATGTTAACTCCATTTTGATAGCCGTGCGCTGTTCGATCTCGGGCTTCTCGGCTGGCGGTGGCACATGCTAGGGCATCTCGGAGCCGTCGTTGTGAGGGTGGTCCTGTTCCGACTGGCTGGCGGAGGGAGTCCATTCGGCGCACGAGAAGTGTGCAGCCGCTCCTTCGCATGCCGGACGAGCTCCAATTCGCGCGAAACCACCCGCTCTCCGTCTCGACCGCGAAGCAGGCTTAGGACGACGACAGCATGCCGCACACGCGGGCGCTAGCATTGTGGGCCGAGCAGCTGCCTGGCGCCGCCGAGGCCCACGAAAAGTGAGGAACGGCCGCTTCGGGCGAAGACGGGCGAACTCGGCTATTCCAGACCGCCGGCGGGCTCGAGCCCGTCATCGGTTCGGACCGACCGACCGACAGATGGAACAGTTGGCCGGCGCGACACCATGGCGCGGGCAGTGGCTAGCTAGCAGCTGCCGGGCAGCGACGCAGGCCGTAGGCTACTGCCGCCGTGACCCCCCCCTGCCACCGCCGCCATTTTTTGTCGGACCTCATTGTCTGGCTGTGGTTCGCGAGAGCGAGCGCCGCTCAGTTTCCCAGAGGTTCGCCGGCGGCGGCGGCGGCCGAGGCTGCGCAGAACGATACGCTCGGCGGCGGGCTCATGGTTCGACGCCTCCTCACGGAGCGAGAAAGAGCATTAGCGCGAAAGCAGTGTGACGGCGGTGATTGGAAGAGCTGCCTCTGTTTGACCGCGCGGAACTGATGATGTCCGCGAGTTACAATGCAGACAGTGCGCCGGGCGCACGAAAGAAGAGATAGCTATCTGACGGACGACAAAGACGGCCGGAATGCCCTTGTTGCCGGTTAATATTTGCTGGCACGATGTCCTGCGGGTGAGTCAGTGCAACTTATAAAGAGAAAGTCTTAAGATGCAGATTGAGCTGCACCTCAGCGGCCGTAGGCGCGGCTCCCCCAACCACGACTGGCAGCGCCGTCGAAGCAGCGCCGGCAACTCGCTGGCGGCTTCGCACGACGATTCCGAAGGTGCTGCCGTACTTTCGCAGGCTTGGGTAGGAGCCGGCGACGCCAGGAAAGCGAGGCGACCGCCGAGCGACCTTGGAGCTGAGCGAACCACCGCCCCTGCTCGCTCGGGCTGCTCGGCATCGGGCGTCGTCTTGAAAAGCAGCTCACTCTAGCTTCCTCGGCGATCGAGCCGTTCCCCAGCGCCATTTGCCGATTGTTCCGCACGAGCGCTCTCGCGAAGGCTCTACGTCAGCTAAGAGCGAGTGGGAGGTGGAGAATTCTAACCCGAAGGTCAAGGCCTCGAAGGTCGATCGACCCTTGCTCTCGCCAAGAAAACAAGCCCGATCGTGTGCAAAGTAAACACGAGCCTTTCGCTATCCGAAACCATTCGTGTGCTTCGGGCCGTACTAGCAGCACGCGTGCTTCACTTGCACTACTCTGCTTTCGCTGCCCTGCCGTCGGCGTCGACAAACCGCTGGCATCAGCGCCCGCCACGCCGCCGAGCGAGTGAAGCAGTAGAGGAGCCAGCTGATTCTCTTCAAGGCGTAGTGGGCGTAGATGGCCTCTATACGAAACGTGGCTTGCACGTTCTGCTCGTATGCTGCAATGAGCCCACACAGTTCTTCGCTGCCCCCCACCCGGTGACGGGGCTTCAAAGGTACTATCTCTAAAGGATCTGAGGCTGTTTAGAGGCAAAGACAAACGACTTGAGCCAGAAGAACCGGCGATGCTATGACTGGCCTGAAGTAGTTTGGAAAGTAGTTTGGATAGGTAGGCTGAAGCTAGAGAATGAAGGTGTGGCAAGTTTATTGCCCGTTGACATTTATGGCCTTGTCGTTCGTGTTGTGGCCAGTTTATGACCCGGTGGTAGTGTTGATCACGCTGTGACCGGTTGATGGCTTGCTGAAATTTTTTGGTGATTATGGACGCTGCAAACCTTGGTGTATATATTTAAGAGGGGACGAGTAACAGCTTGGGGGTAATAATTGCATCTGAGGCTTGCAGAGTTAAATTTTGTGTCCCACGCTGCTGTGACCAGTTGCGTTGGGAGAGCCGACGAGCAAGGAGATTCCTTTCGATTGGTGCTTGCTACTAGCTTCATTGTGTCGAATGCTTTAAGCTGTTTCGGCTGATCGTGAATCAAACGACAATAAATTTCAGCGGAGCGTTCACCCATTGCGATGTGATGAAAGTGGAGACTTCGCGTCCTAGATTGTGCGGTTTGAGGCTATCAAATGGCAGCAGAATGTCACAGACTTGGCGAAGCTGTTTCAGCTGTTCCTTACTGGAGGTGCCTTATATATATATATATATATATATATATATTATATATATATATATATATATATATATATAAAATTCATTTGTATACCTTTCCCGGTTAATCAGTTCCCGACTCCACCGCAGCAAGTGAATTTCCACGAAGTAGGATTCTTTATTTATAAATCAAATGTTTTTGTAGTTTTTGCATAGAAAGCCTGTTCACGACCTCTAAAGACGGTTTCTAACATTGTTAGTCTCCCCTACACTCATATTGCCTAATGTTTTAGACAAATAAGAGAAAATAAATAATAAGAATAATACATTTGTATAGAGCCCTCAGAGAACTGCATCTCTCTCTCTCCCTCTCTCTGTCTCTCTCTCTCTCTTGGCACTGTACAGATGCTGCATATAAAGTATTACCAAATGCTTGGTGGTAACATCCGAAAGCAGCAGGCACGAGCAAGTAAGCAGGTATATGCCAATGGAGGACAAATCGGAAAGACCCACCAAAATTAGACTTATCAGACGTTACAAATATCATATTATTATTATTATCACACATTTATTGCACCAATATAGCCAAAAAGGACGCTCAGATTGGCTTGGTTTCACCACACCATATTTTTTGGAAAAAAGTTCCTGCCTACACAAAAGGAGTGGTCGAGCGGCTGCACCTGGAGTTGAAGGTTTTGCAGTGGTGCTCGAATACACAGGCCTACAGTCCATACATACAGGAATTTAAATTTTAATCGTAATACGGGTTGCATAATAAACTCAGACAATCGAGGGCACGCTCTATCATTTTCCCTATCTCGATCAACTTTTTAATGTATAAATTGGAAAAACCACAGTAGAGTGAAGCCACAAAATTCAAATCGCGAATTGACGAGGGACGACTGTATACATAAACACACACACACACACACACACACACACACACACACACGCACACACACATATACATACACACACACACATATACATACACACACACACACGCACACACACGTTGTTCGTGAATCGTTTGGCTATAAGATGTGCAGTTTGTCGCATAGGTCATTGTTTGAATCAGTTGTAATCAGGCCCTTATAAAAAACAATGCCTCTCACTGTTGTGATATATAAACCTCCTTCTGGCAGGGCTGTCTAAACTTGTTTATAGACGAGTTTTTGGAGTTTCTCGCTAAAATATTTGTGTGTGACAGGCCGTTACTGACTGCCGGAGACTTCAATATTCATATTGACAACCCTTTCAACAGCCAGGTCTGCTCATTTCCTGACTGCCTGGAGAATTTCGGTTTGGTCCAACACGTTAATCATACCACCCACGTCGGTTGCCATATTCTTGATCTCGTGATCACTAAGGATATCTTCCTCACTGACCCTGTGGTGCGCCCGCTGACCCTCTCCGATCATTGTTCGGTCTTGCTTACTGTTCCTGCTCCCTGTACGTACAAGGTAATGTCGAACTTTCCCAGCGACGTAACTTAAAAAGCATTGAAATAAACATATTTTTGAAATCTGTCTGTGATGCAGGTCATCTTGATCTGCACCCAGACTCGACCGACAGCCTCAATACCCTCACTGATGCAGTAAACAAGTCGCTCAGGAGCGCTCTTGACAAGCATGCTCCCGTTCATTCTATCCGTACAGGGTCGTGAAAATTCCTTTAAATTTACAAAAAACTGTCAAATATGCACCATGTTAAGCGCAGGCTTGAACGTCGTTTTAAGAAATCGGGGTCTGATGCAGATCTAGTAAATTTCAAAGACTTCGAGTTAACACCCGGAAGCTTAAAAGAGCCAGGGCTTATTTTTTCACTCGAAAACTGAATTCCTGCCAGTCAGACCCAAAACAGATTTAAAAGACAGTAAACAATTTACTGGCCAATGCTGAGAGGTCTGACTCCCCAGATATTAACGGCTCAGCCGGAAAGTTTTCAGCCTTCATTACTGAAAAACAATTGTACCTCTATAAAGCCCCCTCAGAGTAAAGCAATTGTGGAATCACAACCTGTGACCTTCCATAAAAGGTTTTCCGTGTTTACTGCATGCGACGTGACTACATCAATAAGCTCTAGTAAAAAGAGCTCGTCTCCTGAAGACCCTATACTAAAATCTCTGTGGTCATCGCTGGCAGATCAACTTAGCTGTGCCATAACCGAGATTTGTAATGCTTCTTTGGAAAAGGGGGATGTACCCAAGTCCTTCAATCGGCAATCGGTAAACCCATACTTAAAAAGCCTGGTTGAGATACAGAGGTCCTCAAAAAATATTGCCCAGTTTCCCTTCTTCCTTTCTCGTCAAAGGTTCTTGAAAAAATTGTTGCTAAGCAGCTGGTTGGACGTATTGCAAAAAATAAAATGTCAGAAACATTTCAATTGGGGTTCAAGAGGCAGCACTCCACTAAAACTGCTCTCCTCAGTGTTAACAATGACATTCTACGTGGCAACAATGACAGGAATGCCACTGCCCTAGCTCTGCTAGATCTATCAGCTGCCTTCGACACCATTGACTACGATGTTCTACTTGGACGATTGAGTGCATTGATCGGTCTGGTAGACGAGGCACTGGCCTGGTTTCAATCGTACTTGTCTGGTCGTGTTCAATCCATTTTTGTGTGGGGGTCAGGTATCACACACGAGACGGGTCACCTGTGGAGTTCCTCAAGGGTCCGTCCTCGGCCCCTTGCTGTTCTCCATTTATACTAAACCTCTAGGAAAAGGGATTAGGGCCCATGGAATAGGATATCACTTTTATGTTGACGGCTCTCCACTGAATTTGTCATTCAAACCGTCCGAACCTGCTGCAGCAACTGACAAACTGAATGCTGTCCTTGCCGACATTCGATCCTGGATGTCGGAAAATTTCTTGAAACTAAATGAAGATGAAACCAAACTGCTGCTCATAGGACACCCTAAGCATGTGGCTGGATTAAAAGGCTTTGCTCTTCTATTTGGTGATGCTGTTGTGAGACCACCATCACGTGCTCAAAATTTCGGTGTCGTTTTCAACAGCAGTTTAAATTTTAAAAGCTTCATTCAGAAGACAGCTTCTACAGCTATCACGTCCTATGCCTATCTAAGATTAGGAGCTGCCTTCTAAAGTGGCTTGCAAAGAATTTAACTTTAGGCTCCTTAATTCTGCCTTGGCTTGATTATTGTTATTTCCTTTTGGTTGGGCTACCTAAAAAAGCCACTAGGCCGCTGCAGCTGGCTATGAATATGGCTGCAAGGCTAGTTTTTAAGTCCCAAAGGTTTGACCGCGTGTCTCCTTTGCTAAAAGAGCTAGGATGACTGTCGGTTGATGAACGGATACAGAGCAAAGTTCTTATCTCTTATTAGTTCTTACCCACAAGGCCCACCACGGTTTGGCTTCTCCATACCTTGCTTAGCTGCTGCACCAGTTTCAACCTCTTCGTGCCCTCAGGTTCTGTATGGACAATAAATTAGCTGTTCCATTCGCCCGCTTAAAGACCGTTGGCAACAGAAGCTTTAGCTCTGTAGGTCCTAAACTGCGGAACTCACTTCCACGATTCTTATGCAACGACAACGACTCTCCTGCTGCCGACTCATCATTTACAGAGGCCCTGAGCTGCTACTTCCATGCTACTCACTACCTCAACTGCTCTCCCGACTGCTCTCTGCTATGCTTCCCACTTTCTCTTTGTTGTCTGAGATTAAGTCTGTCGGCTACCACATGCGTTCCGAAAGCCGCTTACGCTTTAAGCGGGCTATAGAAAACTCTCCTGCGTGACACCCACATAGTATTTGTGGTTTTGCAGAGTTACAGACGGAGATACATTATATTACGTTACACACACACACACACACACACACACACACACACACACACACACACACACACACACACACACACACACACACACACACATATAAATAATATATATAAATATATAAATATATATATATATATACATATAAATAATAATAATAATACACTTTATAAAGCGCCCTCAGAGAACTAAATCTCTCTCTAGGCGCTTTACATTTGCTGCAAAGGGTAACGCGATTGAATGGTGAGTAATATCATGCATGATAAACAACATGAATAACATGGTTAGGGGTGACATGCACAGGGTCAGCATGCAAGTGTGGTTAGTGGCAGCATGCACAGTGTCAGCACGCATAAGCACATCAAAAACGAATCACAGGGACCCACTAAATGCTGTCCTAAATAGGTGTTTTTACGTTCTTTTTAAATGTGGTCAAGTCAGGGGATGTTGTGACGCAAGTCGGGAGGGAGTTCCAGGCTTTGGGAGCACACGAACTAAATGCACGGTCTCCAAAGGATTTGAGATTTGTACGAAGTATTGGTAAACTGTTGGATTCCGAAAAGCGGGTGGTACGATGCTTGGCCTGCTGGGGGAGTAGATCTGAGAGATAGGCTGGAGCCAAAGAATGAAGTGACCTAAAAGTGAGCGACAAAACCTTGAAGTCAACCCGTTGCTTGACTGGTAGCCAGTGCAGGTAACTGCTGCAAGGCCAGTGACAAGCTTATACAGTATATATATATCTTCTTTGGTTACGAAGAAGCAACTGAAAGGATCTGCTAGATCGCCAAAAGGATCGCTGACCAACGAGCTGCTAAGATTGTCGACAGTAGATCGGATTTTCTCATTTTTGCAGCTGTGGTTCAATTACTTTTTGTTGGAGAAGCTGGCCTTGGCCTCAGGTAGAATTGATTATGATCTTCGATAGTCTTCGATACATGTCAGTCAATAGATCCTGATCTTTTGCAAGCCTAATCGAGCTTGCGCTTAGTGGTCGTCACCAATTTAGTACCAGTACTGAACCCACTGGCGTGCCACCATGCTGCGGACGCCTCCCACGGTGCGACAACTGGCTCAAAGGCAGGACTAAGTCATGGGTGGCGAAAGGCTCACTGCGAACCTGCAACGACTGCGGGTCGAAGCGTGCTCAAGAGAGAGAGAGAGAGAGAGAGAGAGAGAGAGAGAGAGAGAGAGAGAGAGAGAGAGAGAGACGGACAGACAGACAGACAGACAGACAGACAGACAGACAGACAGACAGACAGACAGACAGACAGACAGACAGACAGACAGACAGACAGACAGACAGACAGACGGACGGACGGACGGACGGACGGACGGACGGACGGACAGACAGACAGACAGACAGACAGACAGACAGACAGACAGACAGAGAGAAATAGGGAAGGCCCCACCATATGCGGCCCAACCGTTGGACGAGTTCACAGCCTGCGGCGAGTTTCCTATGCGCTCGCTGTCACTAGGCTGCAAGAGCTTGCACCCTGAGTCACTCACTCCAATAGCGTTGGTGGCAAATAACCCTGAGCAGAGGTGAGATAGCGGCTTTATTTGCCACACTCGCCTGAGCACCAGCTATCAGATACGCCTCGCAGTCCCATTATGACATCGTAAATGAAAACGGGACGAATGTCGCATCGGTTGAGTCACACAAAAAAGGGCTAAATAAATAAATAGCCTGTCGGGCGGTGCCTTTCCCGTTGGGGTTCTTTTCCGAAGGCGTCGGGGGCGATGCGGACTTTCGCTGGCGCTGCGCTTGCACGGCCGATGAGTAGCACAGCGCCTAGAATTGAGATTGAGTTCTCAGAGGGAGTGCTTTATCTAGTGCATTTTTATTATTTTTACTGCCACCGAGGGCCTGTCGGCTGCATAGCCGCGCCGCCGCTCGCACCCTGCGCCTGCTGGAAATAGCTCGAGCGTACTCGGCGGTTGAGGGGCAGAAAGGCACTCCTCCCGTGGGTGGGTGGGGGGGGGGTAGGGCGCCGTGCGCCCTCGGACTGCCCGATGGCAGACGCAAGTTGCTGCCAGCGAGCGCGGCTGCGGCGCGCGCGAGAGACGGAGAATCGGCGGCGTCGAGCTCGCGAGCGACGAGGCCGACGGCGCCATGCGCCGCCGCGCGTTTTGCGGGGACTGCGAGCGTCGCTCCGGGCGTCGCCCGCGCGTCGCTCCGCGTTGGCCGGTCGAGCGCGAGCGCCACGCCAAAGCAGAGACGACGACGGCGTCGGAGGCGGTGGCCGCGAGGGGACCTCTAAGGCCGCCGGTGCTGCAGACGGCGCCGCGCTTCAATGTTCATTGTTCGACGTAACGTACCTCCTGCAGCGCTCTCGCTCGCGCCAGTTTCGCCGGCATTGTTCAAGCCGGCGGCTCACCTCGGCTTGCCCGTTCACTGCTGGACTTCCTGGGAGGTTAACAGGCCCGCGGGCGGTCCGAGTAACTAGACGTCTACAATGCGCCGAGAAGCGACGCGCAGCCCCGTGCCGCGCCGCCCCACAAAGGGGTGGCGCGGCACGCGCTGGCGGCGAGACTGCTCGAACCTTCCACCGCTCGCTAGCTCCCGCGCCTGAGCGGCAACCGGCCTAACGCCTGCACCGGGTGGCTAAAGGCGCCCAGCGGTTGCTCACTCCTGACGGGGCCGCGGACGCTCGAGTGCTTTTCGAGAGCCTGCAACCGAGAAGGTCATGGGCTCGAGCTTTACGGCGCACGAGAAGTGCCTGGACGGAGATTAGGTTTTCTTAGGGCGCTATACGAGTGGATAATATTAAATAGTTTTTTTAATAGTTTTTAATCCTCTCTGCGGCCTACAGGTCGTCCACTTGCTCGCGCCAGCGCACAAATCCGACCTACACGGTCTTCCAGTCACGCGCTCTCGCACCGCACACACTCCTCGGCTACCCGTTGTCTCGCCGTTCTTGGCACAAATCCGAAATCTTTTGATGGTCGGGCCTTCAGCTCGTAAGTAACGCAAGTCTGGACTCACTTCTGGCTTCTGCAGCCACCGTCATTAACGTTGCATCATTTAAGTGTTCAGCTGAATACGTATTCGTTCAGCTCAGCTTAGTCGGCGCTCTAGTTAACTTGACTTTTCCCCCTGTGTACATTGCATGCTTACCTGTGCACGATTCAGTTCATGTTGATAACAAGAGGCACAACTAACCAGAGGCCCTTAGAGGCTTCTTGAGTACTTTAGCGCATATAATTCATGTGTACCTTTCAAAAAAGCTGTAGTCAGGCCACTTCTCAAGAAAGCTACACTAGACCAAGAGAACTTAAGCAACTACCGCCCAGTCTCCCTTCTACCATTCCTATCAAAGACACTGGAACGGGTCGTGGCAGACCAGCTGAACTCGTATATCGAAACCTCACACCTTGCTAGTAAGTTCCAGTCTGGCTTTAGAGCTAATCACTCCACAGAGTCAGCATTGCTTCGGGTATACAACGACCTACTTAGGAATGCAGACATGGGTAGAGTGTCTCTTCTTGTTTTGCTCGATCTTTCGGCAGCTTTTGATACCATCGATCACAAAGTACTTCTAGAGCGCCTCTCATCTCGCCTGGGCATCACTGGCACTGCTCTGCAGTGGTTCAGGTCCTATCTCAGTGGGAGACTCCAGAGTGTTGACGTGAATGGACAAAGATCATCTGAAGTACCTCTAAAATATGGAGTACCTCAGGGCTCTGTGCTAGGTCCGGTCCTTTTTCACCGTTTATACTCTCCCTCTCGCTGATGTGATTGCCAAGCACAATCTAGGCTTTCACTTCTATGCGGATGACACTCAGTTGTACCTTTGCTTTGATCCCTCCCAGCCTTCGAGCACCTCAAATTCTCTCAACTCACTTGCTGCATGCATTGATGACATCCGATCATGGATGGCAGCAAATTTTCTAAAACTAAACGATGATAAAACTAACTTACTAGTTATGGGCAAACCTAGTGTTATTCAGAAATTGGAAAGGCTGACTTTCAAAATTGGCTCTGCCAGCATATCTCCAGTTGCATCAGCTCGAAATCTAGGTGTCATATTCCAAAGCGACCTCTCGTTAGACGACCACATCAGCTCCACAGTCAAATCAGCCTATTTTCAGCTTCATAACATTGCTAAAATTAGGGCTTGTTTAGATAAGGATACCACGTCCAAGTTGGTCCATGCATTCGTGACATCTCGTCTCGACTTCTGCAACTCACTGCTTACAGGCCTACCAGCATGTGCGATCAGGCGATTGCAGCTGGTGCAAAACTCTGCAGCTAGGCTTGTCTGTCGTGAGCGTCGCAGTTGCCACAATACTCCACTTCTCGCCGACCTGCACTGGCTACCAGTCAAGCAACGGATTGACTTCAAGGTTTTGTCGCTCACTTTTAGGTCTCTTCATTCTATGGCTCCAGCCTACCTTTCAGATATACTACCCCATCAGGCAAAGCATTGTACCACTCGCTTTTCGGAATCCAACAGTCTAGAAATACCTCGTACAAACCTTAAATCCTTTGGAGACCGTGCATTTAGCTCGTATGCTCCCACAGCCTGGAACTCCCTCCCGACCTGCATCAGAACATCCCCTGACCTGACCACATTTAAAAGAAACTTAAAAACATACCTATTTAGGACAGCATTTAGTGGGTCCTTGTGATTCGTCCTCGATGTGCTTATGCGTGCTGACACTGTTCATGCTGCCACTAACCACATTTGCATGCTGACCCAGTGCATGTAACCCCTAACCATGTTATTCATTTTGTTTATTTTTTAAGCATGATTTTACTTACCATTTACAATTGCATTTCCTTTTGCAGCAAACGTAAAGCGCCTAGAAAGAGATTAAGTTCTCTGAGGGCGCTTTATCAAGTGCAATATTATTATTATTATTATTATGTGTAAGAGTACCACAAGAGAACTTAATCTCTATTCAGGCGTTTCACGTCTGCCACAGGGCTCGGGACCACGACCTCGGTCGTCAAAAATACATTCACCTCGACCTCGGTTCGAGGCGAGCACCTTAACCACTGGGCCAAACCAGCGCGACATGATTGTCTAAGCCTGTTAGCTTGGTTGTCATTAACTCTTGGTTAGTGCTGCTCTTGCAACGAGTCGTACGGCATCAGCATAGTAATTTAGCTCTCTCATTTAGGGCAATACACAAAAGACTTTTTACTATTACTACGGTAATTAGTATCCTTAATCCTAACCAATTTTCACTCTAATTGCCGTGGGAAATAGTCGCACACACGACCTGAGTCGTGAACGGGTTGTATCGAAGCTAGTAAATTGCATCTGTAGGTTATACCATGCAAAGGTAAGGTAGATTCTATTAATTTCACAAATGATTTCTTATTTCGCTCATTTATACAAAATAGTTTTATAATATAACAATTCGATCTTTTAATGTTAATAATATTATATATATTTAAACTTATATAAAGAGATATTGAAAATATACAAACATTTTCCTTCCTCGATTTAGGTAGGGGCTTACCTGGTAAGAAAGTGTCTGGTTTGGAACCGCATTAAATCTTTCGGGCAGTGTGAAACCGACCGTTAAAAGTCAATGACAGTTAAATCGAATGTTGAAATATGTAGAAAGTGCAACAGATGCAGAGGGGTATTCAATTCACCTACAATAAATGCATCGAATTGATACTGTGTGTGCGTTTCGTAATTTCAAAATACGGACTGACCCGAGGCTTTCTGCCGGCGGCCGAGAATGAATATCACCACGAACCGGAAAGAATGCTAACTGCTTGCAGGTCTATCGGCCTATACTATCAGGCACGCACAGCTGGTGCAAAACTCTGCAGCTAGGCTTGTCTGTCGTGAGCATCGCAGTTGCCACATCACCACTTCTAGCTGACCTGCACTGGCTACCAGTCAAGCAACGAATCGACTTCAAGGTTTTGTCACTCACTTTTAGGTTCCTTCATTCTTTGGCTCCAACCTACCCATCAGACCCACTCCCCCACCAGGCTAAGCATCGTACCACCCGCTTTTCGGAAACTATCTGCTTACCTCTACCTTGTACAAACCTCAAATCCTTTGGTAACCGTGCATTTAGTTCGCATGCTCCCAAAGCCTGGAACTCACTCCCGACTTTCGTCACGACATACCCTGACTTGACCACATTTAAAAATCAGCTAAAAACTCATCTATTTATCACAGCGTCTAGTGAGTCCGCATGATTCGTTCTCGATGTGCTTATGGGTACTAACCCTGTGCATGCTGCCACTAACGATATTTGCAGGCTGACCCTCTGCATGGCTATCTTATGCTTGTTGTCATTGAGCATGCTGCCAATAATTATTTTACCGTGCTTCTTTTGCAGCATATACAAAGTTGTATGGAAAGAGATTAAGTTCCCTGAATGCACTATACAATTGTATTGTTATTATTTTCTATTACTTGCACTTGTATGGTTAGCCCAGGGGTAAACTGCCCGCCATTCACAACCTGAGTAGTAATGCTTTCGAGTCCTGCAGTGGTCGTTTCTTTATTGACCACTGCAAGCGGTGGTGACAACCGTGAAGGATCTTCTGCCGCTTTGTAAATAAAGCTGTTAAATCGTCCTACCTTTGATGACGAATCCACTACCTCGGTCGTGAATTAGGAGCACCCTACTCATCTTGTAGTGGTCGTAATAAAGAATTAACAGCTTCAACTAAACTCTGGATTGGGGTCGTGAAGTGGGAGCACCATGCACATTCAGTGAGTGTGGTCTCACAACCCTGCGTGCTTAGCACATGCTCGGTGCACATAATTTACGCCATGCAAAAAAGGCCAACCGCCGGAACTACGCACCGGATCCTTTCTGAAGGCTTTGATTGATTGATTGACGGTGTAAGTGGCTTTGGCTTGTAGGCCACTGGCTTGGCTGCCGTTTCGCTCAACCGAAAACGGCAGAGAAACACCGGCATTGCGGCAATAGCGGGGCAGTAATGGAAACCGATAGCAGCTAGCTGGCAGGGTGCTGCCGTCGTTTCGTAAATAGTGCAATGTAATGTACCTCCGTCAGCAACTCCAAAAAGCTACAAAGACAACTTGGGTGTCACGCAGGCGAGTTTTCTATAGCGCACGAAAAGCCTATACGGCTTTCGATAAGCGTTAGGACCGGCTAATGTATGGCTCACAGCGGACCCGAGGCACAAAAGAACCTGAAACTTGCTTAGCAGTCCAGGTCGGTATGAAGGAGCCAAACAATTGGGGCCTTCTGAGTCAAAGTAAGAATCTTGCTCTGTATCCGTCGATCGACCGTAGCCGTCCCAGCTCCTGCAGCAAAGGACACACATGGTCGAACCTCTGGAATTTGTTGACTAGCTTTGCAGCCATATTAATCATCCCCTGCGAAGGCGTAATGGCGTTTATAGAAGCCCAGCCGAAATGAGAGTTGCATTAGTTCAGCCTAGACAAAACCAGGTACTATTTAGATTTTCAGACAGTATATGATAATATTAATAAGAATAATACCTTTGTATATCACCCTCAGAGAACTATATCTCTTTGTACTCACTTAAAAGTTGCTGCACAGAAGGCATTACCACATAATTGATGGTAACATCCGTAAGCAGCAGGCGTAGTGTAAGCAGGTACACTCAAACAAAGAACGAATCACAAATACTCACCACATGCTGTAATAAACAGGTGCGTCTTAAGTTTTTTAAATGTCGTCATGCCAGGGAACGTTGTGATGTGCGTCGGTAGTGAGTTCCAGGCATTGGGAGCATACAAACTAAAGGCACGGTCTCCAGCGGTTTTGAGATTCGTACGAGGTATGACTAAACGATTCGAGTCAGAACAGCGGGTTGTACATTTTTTGCTTTGTGGGAGAGTAGCTCTGATAGGTTGGCTGGAGACAGAGAATGAAGGGACCTAAATGTAAGTAACAGAACCTTGAAGTCGATGCCCTGCTTTATTGGGAGCCAATGAAGGTCGACGAGAAGTGGTGTAGTGTGGCAACTGCGACGCTCCGGGTGGACGAGCCTAGCTGCAGAGTTTGGCACCTACTGTATGCGCCTGATTGCACAATAATAATAATAATAATAATGTACTTGATAAAGCGCCCTCAGAGAACTTAATCTCTTTCTAGGCGCTTTACATTTGCTGCAAAGGGAAATGCAATTGAATGGTAAGTGAAATCATGCTTGAACAAGCCGAAACACCAGCAAGCAGAGAGTTACAGAAGTCGAGACGGGATGTCGCAGATGCATGGACCAACCTAGATGTGGTATCCCTGTCTAAGCAAGCACGATTTTTAGCAATGTTATGTAGCTGCAAGTAGGCAGACTTGACTGTGGACAATCGCAGACGCGGAGATCGAGTGCGGCGGCTTGCACCTGGTGGAGGTGGTCTTCGTATTGAAGCTTTCAAACTTTAGGCTGTTTCCGAAGAGGACTCCGAAAAGCCGAGCGCTTGATGACGATTTCGCTACTGCTTCACTAGTTCGAGGAGTGGCGTCTCCTAGTCCAGCCGCAAGCTCCGGTTGTCCCATGAGTAGAAGTGCGGTTTTACTTTCATTAGGTTTAGTTATCAATATACAGTGATGAATGTCTGCGAGGCAAGCATGCAGGTAAATCTGTCGCTACAGCGGATAACTGTTTTGTGGTGGTTTGATGGTTTAAACGAAAAATAAAGCTTGGTATCGTTAGCGAAGAAGTGATAGTGGATTCCATGTGCAAAACACTTATTTCTCAGAAGCTCGGCATAAATAGAGAACAGCATAGGACTGAGAAGGGACCCTTGTGGAACGTCAAGGATGACTGGTCTGCTAAATGAGACATCCCTACCACATCACACGGATTGAACATGATCGTATGAGTAGGATTCGAACCACGTTCGTGCATCGTCTGCCACACCGATTGTTGTCATCATTCTCTCAAGTGAGATACTGTGATCAATAGTGTCGAAGACAGCTAATAAATCCAGCTAACAGATCCAGCAGGGCCAGTGCAATAACATTTCCGTCGTTAGTGCATAAGATGTCTTTGGTTACACGGATGAGAGTTCCAATGGAGTAGTGTCGCTTGAACCCCAACTCACATTTTCCTGACAATTTATTCCTTTCAATTAGAGCTACAAGCTGGTTAGCGACGATCGCTTCAGTAATCTTTGACAAAACACGAAAAAGGGAAACTGGATGATTGTGTGCCAGGACCTCTGAATCCAATCCAGAATTTTTTAAGTATGAGTTGAATTATGGCCGATGAGAAAGTCACTGGAAGAATCTCTCTATGCAGAGAAGCATTAAAAACAGAGTTTTAGCTGGCCCAAGTTTGTCAGCCAGTAAATACCAAAGAGGAGCTAGTATAGGATCATCCAGAGAAGAGCTCTTTTTACTAGACTTAATTGAGCCAGCCACTTCACATACATAAACATCAGAAGTTTTGTTTAGAGAGGTCATACAGTGTGACTCAGCATTTGCTATAGAGTTGGCTTGATTGAGGCAAGAGTATGTGCAATTTAAAATAAGGCAGAGAACTTGTCGGCCTTATAGAACTATCCGGGCTGTGAGAAAGCTCGGAGTTGCCGAGCAAACGATTCGCTGTAAATATGTTGAATGGGAGTTCCGAATTCTAGGACCTGCAGAACGAATTGATTTTCGAGGTGTCTGCCTTCAAGTATGTGAAGTAAGTAGCTGCTTCGTAGTCATGAAAGAGCCCGAAGGGCATGAAAAGGTTGATGCTTAGGACAGCAGTTCAACTGCATTGGAAGGAGCATCAATTGGCTCCAGCCATCCTTCGCCGAGAGAGCGTAATTTGACTTGCGCCACCACTTGACCAGTAGCTCTAGGGTGTTCTCTTCTTAGATGGGGACATGCAACATAATTTGGTGGCTTTGAAAATAACTTTATAACCCATGCATAGAATCAGCTGTAAAAGTTTGAATGGCATTTTCCAGTGTGCTTGATTAAAAACCGTTGCAACAGTTCAGGCCAGCAAACAGTTGGAACTGTCTGCCATCGTATTGGTCACAGCACCGAGTGCACTTTTAAAGATCCACCTGAGTGGCTAGATGGTGCTTTTCAAGCAGGGCTGAAAAAGTATGAGGGTTAATGTCTAAAATTAATCCTCATAACGCCATCAGCTACGCCCTCTACATAAAAATAACATACGCTCGGAAGGACGAATGATTTGCAGCGTTCACCAGTCGCACTGCCGTTACAACCCTGGACTCTAACAAGCATTAAGGCTTCTCGCGCCTAGCTGAGCTAGGCACGAGAAGTTTCAGCTTCTCTTGTTTTTCTTGTCCTCCGATCGTCTTTAGGCAGTACATCCGCAGGTCCGCTGTGTACGTACGTATTCAAATATTATTTAGTCAACTGGGGACGCGTGGTTTTGTTCTGACACTTCTGGTCTGAAGTATTATGTTCACGATGGTCAATGGGTCATGAGGATTTGCTCATGCACGGCATCTGCGGAAAAGTCAGCTGCAGATTTTAGCTGCTCTTTCAGCTAGATTCAGCAGATCTTATTTCCACCGACGTCCATGGATGTAGTCAAAGTACGCGATTTTTCATATTTGCTTGATCGCACTAGATTACCGAATGTTTGGGGCAGTGTCAGAGTGGAACTGCAAAGAAAGAGCACTATAAAATACGACATCTGCCTAAGCACCCCGGGAGCTAACTACTTGCATGCACACACAAAATCTGCCCCAGATTACGGAAGCCAAATTTAAAGGTGGTTTGATTCAACAGGCTCATTTACTGAGCGGCAGAAAAGCATCGGTGGCGTCCAAAACGTTCGCATTGGGAAATGAAAGTGGCCTGATGCCTGGAAAAGCCACGTGGCCTGTTTCGTTAAGTGCCAGCTTCTTACCGCTGGACGAAATCCAGCCTCCTCCTAATTGATTGTCTATTATTATTAGAACCTAAATTAACCAAATCGATTTTTTTCATGGGATTCTATTAGAAAAGGCCGAGTCTCTTCGCATGAGTATAGGAAATGCTTTCGCGTTATTGGATGACGAAAGCGCTGTATTAGATGACGAGGATCGAGATGTAAATCTACGTGATTGATAGGTAAATATGTAAAATGTTATTGTGTCGGCACATTTTTAGTGCCCTGATTAATACTTGGTAATTTAGCCACACCTACAATTTTGAATCAATAGGTTGCTTCATTAGAATAAAGCAGCGTGGTTCCGAAATAGTAAGACCTGCTGGAGAGTTAAATATGAAAAGTGGCTATTTGCTTGAAGGTGCAGAAGAGATTTACATACTGAAAATTATCTTAGACATAGAAATAGACAGAAAATTAGCTTAGACAAAAATAGACAGACAGGTTACAAAACCGCAACTTAAGACGCAAAGCTAAAATAATTAAACAAATAATTCATTTATATAGCACCCCAAGAGAACTTAATCTCTATTCAGGCGCTTCACATATGCCTCGGGGCTCGAGCCCACGACCTCAGTCGGACCTTGGTCGGGGCGAGCACCTTAACCGCTAGAACAAACCAGCTACTTATGAAGGCGACTGAAGTACATGAAAATCTTAGTAATGTCCAAAGATCCTGTGGTTTAATTTTACGAGAGTGCAAAGTTGACTAGATTTAAGGCAAATGAGTTATAAAAGACTCTGAACTATAGGTTAGATTCTATATTGATACATTTCTGAGCTTAATTTTAGATTTGTCTAGGTATTTCTCTAAAAAATGACCACACGGTAGGAATGTTGGTGATTTTGCTAGCCATTAATTCGCAGCGGGAGATAACTCAGTATTCATAGCGACTACTGATGAGCATGTTTTTTGTGTGCAGAGTATCGTCGAATGGTTAAAAAGCAATTTATTGGTACAATCAAACATTTAGCATGCTTAATTTTCAACGAAAACTAAAGGTTTAGAAAGTATCGTACTTCCTTTGCAGCAAATGTAAAGTGCCTAGACGATTGAGATTGAGTTCTAAAGAAGAAGAAATTGAGTTCTCTGAGGGAGCTTTATCAAATGCACCATAATTTTCATTATCTCTCGGATGGATGATTTGGAAACGCATTCGCTCTAGATGTAAAAGAAAATGAATGTCCAACGCCTATTTAAGTACTTCAAAAATACGGCTCCTGTTGATATATCGCTTTAGATTTACTCCAAGCAAGCCAGTCACGCTACGACATCTAACTTGCTAGTGCAGTCGTTGGATTTTTGGTTGGTTGCTAAGGCTCTGTCCGCCTTCGTCTAAGTCTATTCTTTCAAACTTCTCTACCTTGAACTCGTTAGTTCTCACTGCGGGCGCTGCCTGCATAGCCTTGGTTTAAGAGTGGTCACGTGTGTGTGCCAAGAGAGGCGACAGTTATGCACTTTGCACAGCTACAGCACTAGCTACCTGACTAAAAGGGCCAAATAGATTGCCTGCAAAAATAAAGGCCAGCCTCACCTAAGAATATAAAACTAAACGCGTTGAACTTGCTAAGAAAAACGTGCTACTATAAGACGATAAAATTTTGCTAAACGTTGCCACCGTTCGAAAATGGCTACGATATCAGCCTCCGGTGTTGAAGGTCAATCAATTCACCCACTCAAAGCAAGTAAAGGACATATGCGTATAGCATTGCTGCAGCTGGTATAATGACTTCAGCCTTGGAATGGTTGCAGCCGCAAGCATAGGTTTAGTAGCTATAATGGTATCAGCTCTATAATGACTGAAGCTTTTATAATTACTGCAGTGGTTAGCGTGACAGCAGCCGTTACAGCAGTTGCAAACGGTGGCATGGTTTTCAGCAGTTAAAATGATTGCGGCCTTTAGAATAGTCGCAAAAATTAAGACGGTCGCAGCAGTTGGCTTGGCTGTAGCAGTTAACACGCTGAATTCTAACTTAGGCACTTAAAGGAATGAGTAGCAAAGCAATAGCTCGGCATAGAGTAATCACGAAGTGCCAGAGGCGCCTAAGGGATTCTGCATTTTCAAAACATTTTTATTAACGACTTACGATCGGGAGGCACTCACGTGACAGCTAAGAGGCAGCGCGTCTAAACACCGAATACTAAAAGATAAGCCTTGGCAAAGTATGCATTTTAATGGGTCAATTTTGCTTGAATCGGTAATGCGGCCAGCAGCCACCAAAGTTTCTTCAGTAATGCGGAGTTTTCTAATAAGGATATAGATAGTCTTGGCGGACACGTTAAAGTTAAATAACTTGAGGTGTCCACCTGAATTCATGAGAGCCAGCTAACAAAGTGCTCCTGTCAAAGAGTCCAGCTACACGCTGGAAGCTGTTACAGATCGCTACCGAGACCACCGGGTATTTAGCTCCAAGTCTCAGAAACCGTCACAGAAAGACGATCGGAGATTCAGATGACTCACTGAGTAGATAGATGTGGAAATCACCACAAGGGTCTAAGCCCAGTGGTGATATCGCGCTTAATGACTCGGGTCGTTTGTCTGAGTCATGCAGCAGGAAAAATAGTTAGTGGCTAGCTGCAATGTGATAGATGAAAACTGCCAGGGCTGCTCTGTTGCTGGACGTATATATGAATATCGAATCAAATGATCTTAGTTTTTTAACTTAACCATATAGCCTCTGGAGATTGGCGATTCATAATCTTTTCTAAATTAATTTCACTAACAGCTTGCTTTTGTAAGCGGAAACTAAAACTGGGGCTGGTGAAATTTAAGGAAGGAAGCAGTTTACATACTCGACAAGACAGCATTTTTGATATTTAGGCATACTAAAAAACAGACCAATAAATCAACTGGCCTAGCCATTTTGTGTGTTTGCCTCTAATGCTTTCCGGAAAATTCACGAGTTATACTCTTCAACGATATCAAGCTTATTCCCCGTGAAACTAGAAGTGATTACTCAAGACCATATACAAAAACCAGCTACATTTTTGCTCTGACGATTATCTTGCAAGCACTTAAACAAGTAATGAATATGCGCTCCAGCAGCAAGAAAGTTTCAGCTGATTTGAGAGAATCTTTTTTCCTTAATTGTATGACAAGTTATAAAGATTAAATTCTTGGTTATGCATTCTGATACCATATTTGGTGTTAGCAAGGCATCTTTCTAGTTCGTAATCCTTCCTAATTCGGAAAACTTCCCAATACATAATTTAAAAAACTGAAGCGATCCAGTCGCGGGAAGTACGGAAAATGTTTAGCCACCGAAATTGAGATGCTATTTTATCGATTTGCTATTTGCCTGTCGACCAAAGAAAATAAGCACCCTAGGTTTCAGCTGACATCGGGTAACTGCTAGGGAAGCTTCCAAAGAGAAAGTATAAATGAATGATTCCACTGACTGCATGTTTCGTTTCACTGCAAGTGGTGGCTAAAGCAAAGTCAGTAACAATACTAATACTATTAAAAAATTCAAGTGACAACTCCACATGACTCCCCCCTCAATTCCGTTCAACACCTCGATGACGATATTCAAGCCTACCATGACTTAATTCATACTGAAATTTATCTAGCAGTCAAAGAAGACTACTAACCCCGAATCCCATTTCCACTGTCCTGCTTCTACAATGAATAGATACGATGCAGCCATGCATAACTAACGTCACAAATATGTCATTAGCCTCAGATCATGTCCCAGCACCTTTCTAAAAAGGATAGTCAGACCACTAATCAAGAAAGCAACGCTAGACCAAGAGAACTTGAGCAACTTCTGCCCAACTCCCGTCTACCACTCTAATCGAAGACACTGGAAATAGTCGTGGCAGACCAGTTGAACTCATATATTGAAACAAACTTCACAATTGGCCAGTAAGTTCCAGTCTGGTTTTAGAGCTAATCAATCCCTATTGCCATGTACATTGCCAAGCACAATCTAGGCTGTCACTTCTATGCAGATGAAAGTTGACAGATAGACAGTTGTACCATTGCTTTCAACCATCCCATCAGTACAGCACGTCGAATTCTCTCAACTCCCCTGCTGCATGTATTGATGACATCTGCACATGGATTGCAGCAAAACTTTCTTAAATTGAATGATAATAAAACCAACTTACGAGTCATGGGCAAACCAAGTGTGATTCGGAAATTGGAAGGGCTAACGCTCACAATCGGCTCTGCCAGCATATCTCCTGTCGAATCTGCACGAAATCTAGGTGTCGTGCTCTAAAGTGACCTTTCATTAGACGACCACATCAGCTCCACAGTTAAGTCTCCCTACTTTTAGCTACATAACATTGGTAGAATTCAGACTTGTTCGGACAGGGATGCCACATATAAATTGGTTCATGCATTTGTGACATCCTGTCGTGACTTTTGCAACTCACTGCTTGCGGGTCTACCGGGCTGTGCAATCAGGCGCTTACAGCTGGTGCAAAAGTCTGAAGCTAGGCTTGTATGTCGTAAGCGTCGCAGTTTCCAGATCTCACCACTTCTCGCTGACCTGCACTGGCTCCCAGTCAAGCAACTCATCGACTTCAAGGTTTTTTCACTCCCTTTTAGGTCCCTTCTTCCTTTGGTTCCAGCCTACCTATCAGATCTACTCCCCCACCAGGCTAAGCATCGTAGCACCGCTTTTCGGAATGGAAGTGTTTACCTTTACATCTTAAAAATATCAAATCCTTTGGAGACCGTGCCTTTAGTTCGTATGCTCCCAAATCCTGAAACTCTCTCCCGACTTGCGTCAGGACATGTCCTGAATTGACCACATTAAAAAAACTAAAAGCCCCCAGTTATCATAGCCTTTAGAGCATCCCTGTGATTCGTCCTTTATGTTTTTGCCGAGCTGGTTCGGTCCATCGGTGCTCGCCCCGACCAAGGTCTGGCTGAGGTCGTGGGCTCAAGCCCCGAGGCATGTGTGATGTGTGCAGCGCCTGAATAGAGATTAAATTCTCTAGGAGCTCTACACAAATAAATTATATCATACAAGTGAATTATATTTATGTGCTTATGCGTGCTGACACTGTGCATGCTGGCAATAACCATACCTGCAGGCTGAACATGTGCATGTCACCCCTACCCATGTCATTCTTGTTGTTTATTGAGTATTCTAACACTAATCAAAAGATCCTTTGTAGCAAATGTGAAGCACCTACAGAGAGATTGAGTTCTCTTTATCAAATGTATCATTATTATTATAATCCACAGGATCAGAATTGATTCGCGGGTATAACAACCTTCTCAGTGATAAAGACTTAGATAAAGTCTCTGCTTGTGTTGTTTAATATTTCGGCTGCGCTTGATGATTTTGATCACCAAGTCCTTCACGAGTGACTCTCATCTCCCTTGGGCATCACCTTCGTAGTAGTAATAATAATAATACACCTGTTTTACCGTCCTCAGATAACTAAATCTCTTTCTAGACACTTGACGTTTGCTGCAGAGGAAGTGTGATGGAGTGGTTAGTGGTAGCATGCTCAACGACAACAGGTATAGCATGGTTAGAGG
Source organism: Cristatella mucedo (assembly GCA_009760855.2). Classification (NCBI taxonomy): domain Eukaryota; kingdom Metazoa; phylum Bryozoa; class Phylactolaemata; family Cristatellidae; genus Cristatella; species Cristatella mucedo. The sequence continues at coordinate 5,614,377 of WPIO01000017.1, forward strand.
TGACATGCACAGGGTCAGCATGCATATATGATTAGTGGCAGCATGCGCAGTGTCAGCATGCATAAGCACGCAAAGGACAAATCAATTGGACCCACTAAATGCAGTACTGCTATTGTTTAGGTCATATCTCAGTGGGAGACTCCAGAATACTGATTTGAATGGGCAATGATCATCCGATGAACCACTGAAGTAAGGGGTACCACAAGGCACCAGGCCTGGTCCACTCCATGTCATTATTCGTTCTCTCCTCCTTGCCATTATGAAGGTCAGGCACAATCTAGACTTTTAATAATATAATAATAATAATAATAATAATACACTTGATAAAGCGCCCTCAGAGAACTCAATATCTCTCTAGGAGCTTTACATTTGCTGCAAAGGGAAATGCAATGGAATGGTGAGTAAAATCATGCTTGACAAACAAACAAAATGAATAACATGGTTAGGGGTGACATGCATTTTGCTTCCACACAGTTAACTCACAGCTAAACTTACGCGTTGATTCCTTTGAGACTATGAGCACGTCTTCGCTCCCAACTCCGTTACTGAAATAATTGGTGACATCTTTATTGGATGACATCTAACTTTTCTCTTACCTGTACTAGCCATAAACCAACTTCTTGATCGTAGGAAACTAAGTGTGACTCAGAAAATGGCAAGCTTAATGCTCACAATTGGCTCTGCGAGCACATCTCCTCTAGCACCTGAACGGAATCTATGTGTACCGGTCCAAGGAGAACTTTCGCTGGACAACCACATCAGCTCCACAGGCAAGTCTGCCTATATTCAGTTAAGTAGCAGAATCTCGGGCCTGCTTAGAGAGGGATACTACGTCCAAGTTGGTTCCGACGTACTCACTCCAGACTGACGTCGCAGCATCTAATGGCTTTTGAAAAGAAGCTAAAACAGACTTTTTTGCAAACCATTCGGTTGTTTCTTGTGATTTGTCATGCGTGTGGTCATGCGTGCTGGAACTGGGCACGCTAACATTAAGAATAGTTACATGTTGACACTGTGCATGTTACGGTTAATCATGTCATGCTGGCTCACATGTGCATGTTAACCAACGGCCATTTTATTGTGTTTTTTACATCATATTTTAAGTGCCTACTTAGAGATTAATTTGTCCAAGGGCACTACGCGAATGTATTATGGATATTAATAATATTATTTGTTGAGCGTCCTAAAATAACTAAATCACTTTCCAGGCACTTTGAATGAGCTGGATAGAAAAATGAAACTGAGTGATCCTTTGGCATTACGATTCCAAAGCGGGCATTACATAGTATGCATGATACAAATTCGGAAGTAATTGTGAGGATAACTACTACTAACGAACTTCTAAAACTTTTTGTTCCCGACAATCGACAAAGGAGCAATAAAATACGCGACAGAATGTAGCTTAGTCGCAAGCACAAACAGAAATATATTTCCTCGCCATGCCAGCTATAGCCGGGCTCGGTGGCTCTCCCAACTCAACTTGTCTCGGCGACGTCCGGCACACTTGTCAACTCCGAATGCCTCAGTTACAGTTAAAGCCCCGACTGCGACTCATCCCCTCATAAATCCACACCCCAGGATTAGTGCATTAGTACCCGCCATAAATGTCAGCGGGCCACAAACTTGCTGCAATGCGATCTACACGGCCTATGACAAATCGAGTGGCCACAATGAGAGCAGCAAGGCCTTAAGCGAAAACGGCCCACAAACCTCAAATAACAAGGTGATAAACGCCAACAGTCAATGAATCAGCCACTTTCGCACTCGATCTTTAGATCGCACTTCGAAAGGCCAAAAATTGTGGTCAAGCAACAAAGCTATTGCAAGATAGATAACATAGTATCTTCAAAACGTTCACACTGTCCCTAGATCTCCAGATCATCCATCAGAAGTACAATACAAAATCGTTCAACCTCGCAGGCTGTTTCGCCGTTCGCCCAGGAGTATGATCAGGGGGGCCCACTTCTTCATCGGTTTGGCTAGCCTCGGAAGCTGCAGGTACTGATCCTTCCGGACCAGCTGCCGCGTTCGGCACAGCTCGCATATCTGAAAGATGCCTGCGAACTCCGTCCGTCTCAATACTACCTCATGGCCAGGTCCCACGAGTAACTGTGATACACTGCATTTCGCTTCCATGCATTGCGATTAATGTCGCTCCAACTAGCAGAAAACTAAGGTTTGATATTTAGCTAATACAAAATTGTGTTGCCGGTTTACCGACTAAATTGCTTGCAGTTGTGCTTGCACGTTCTTGTACTTTGGTCTCCAGTGGCTCGGGCTATCCAGCGTCCCTAAACACTCATATTGCCACATAGCGGCTAATGCAAGGGTAGACGCTGCCCTACTGCTAGTTAAATTCCAAATTACAGAGAACAGCGTTCCTGTTTACCCGTTAGATTTCATGAGATTGAGCTTTCGAGTTCTCATGTTATGGCCTCCAGTGGTCCGGCCCAGATGACTGCACTAAATAGTCGTACTGCAATAGCCCTACAGTTTCCACAAAAATCTTCGCGCCACTGCCAATTTTTTTTTATTTCAAATGATAGTTTCAAATGAGTTGCTGTTATCGTTCGCTCGAAATTCAACTTCAAGCCATTTGCAGTACCCTCGAAGCAGTCTTTTGCATCGATTATCTTGATTTCACCCGAAAACAAGCTACCGATGATGGCAGTAGTCTATCGCCCGCCAGGTACCAAATCCTCCTTTATCTCAGATTCCTTCGATCTAATTTCGATTCTGTGTGCAAGAAATTGATCCTTTCTTGTTATAGGTGATTTAAACATTCACTTTGATATTCATCTGACGCCTTCAGAACTGAATTTCATGCATCACTGACTCATTGTCTCTTGTGGCTCATGTATTTGGCAATACGCACATCAAGGGTCACACACTCGACCAAATTTTCTCATACAACTGCACTTTATCATCACGAATTATTACCAAATCCTGCTTTTCTGACCAAATACAGATCTCATTCAGTCTACAGTATGTGGCCGCCTCCTCCTCGTCTGAAATCACCTGTGAATCGCGAAACCTCAAGACCCTTGAAATTGATGCTGTCCGTGCGAGAAAATCTGCCTCGCCTCTGCTGCTCAGTCCCCCATCCGATCTGTCATCATTGGTAGAGATAGGTATAACACGACATAAGCTGACATGCTCGACGATTTTGCACCTCTGACTAAGCGCACTGTGCGCTCTCGCCCAGACGGCCTATGGTTTACCACACACATTAAACTATCTAGGTCTACTAAGCGAAAGCTTGAAAAAGCATGCACAAGTAACCGAACTGACTGTTAATTGACAGACATACGAGGACTACTGTAGGTAGTACCAATCGATCCTAGCAAAGGCCAAATCTAGCTTCTATAAAAACATCGTTAAATCACAGATGCACAATTCAAAAATGCTGATGTCGACGATCAACCATCTCAACCGCTCCCAGATTAGCTCCTTACCGGATGATCTCTGTGATGATCTAGCTGATCACTTCTCTCGATTCTTTGTCCAGAAGATAGACAAGATCAGTGGGTCTATCCCTGCGATGGCAGAATCCCCCCAAAATGCTGTCCCTCGATTCCTTTAAGCACCTCAATGTCTACATTCAAGCAGGTCAGTAGTGATCTCGTCCTGAAGTTCATATCCTAATCAAGAACGACAACTAGTCCTTCGGACCCTATTCCTACTGCCCCGTCCAGAGCTCAAGCTTCTATCGCCAAAGGTCTTTAAGCAGAGGAATGGAACAGCTTATTTATTGTCCATACATGACCTGAGGGCACAAGGAGGCTGAAACTAGTACAGCTAGGTATGGAGGAGCCAAGCCGAGGCGGGCCTTGTGGGTGAGCGAAAGAACTTTGCTCTGTATCCATTGATCAACCGGCAGCCATTTTAGCTCTTTTAGCAAAGGTGACGCAGGGTCAAACCTCTGGGATTTGTAAGCAAGCTTTGCAGCCATTTTCATAGCCAGCTGCAGTGGCCTAGCGGCTTGCTTTGGTAGCCCAGCCAAAAGGGAATAACAAGCATAACATGATTAGAGATGACATGCATAGGATCAGCAGGGAATTATGGGTAGTGGCAGTATGCACGATGGCAGCTCACATAAGCATACAAAGGAAGATTCGTATGGACCCACAAAATGCTGCGATAAATTTATACATGTCATCTTCTTTTTAAATGTCGTTAGGTTAGGTAATGTTATGACTCCAGTCAGAAGTGAGTTCCAAGATGTGGGAGCATACGAACAAAAGGCATGGTCTCCAAAAAGATTGAGGTTCAGACGAGGTGTAGCTATACGATTCTATTCAGAAAAGCAGGTGGTGCGATGCTAAGCTTAGTGGGGGGCAGATCTGATAGGTAGGCTGGGGCCAAAACATGAAGAGACCGAAAAGTGAGCGACAGAATCTTGACGTTGGTGCGTTGCATGACTGGAAGCCCTTGCAGTTTGGCGAGAAGTAGTGTGATGTGGCAACTGCGACGCTGGCGTCAGAAAAGCCTAGCTGCAGAGTTTCTCACCAACTGTAAGCGCCTGGTTGCATAGGCCGGTAGACCAGAAAGCAGTGAGTTACAGAAGTCAAGACGGGATATCACAAATGTATGGACCCATTGAGATCTGGTATCTCTGTCTGAACAATCCCGCATTTTAGCAATATTATGTAGCTGAAAGTAGGCAGACTTAACTGTGGAGCTGATGTGGTCTTCTAATGAAAGGCCCTTTGGAACAAGACACTTTGTTTCGTGCAGATTCAGTTGAAGATACGCTTGAAGAGCACATTTTGAGCGTTAAGTTTTTTAATTTTTGAATTACACTTGCTTAATCCATAACTAGCAAGTTGGTTTTATTGTCAATTCAGTTTAAAAAAATTGTGCTGCTCTCCATATGCAGATGTCATTAATACTTGCTGCAAGAGAGTTGAGAGAATTTGACGTGCTGAGGAGCTGGAGGAATAAAAAAAGGCAAGAATCACTGTCATCTGCATAGATGTGAAAGTCTAGCTTTCGCCTGGCAATCATATCGGCAGGAGGTTGAGTATAAGCCGTGACTAAAGAAACCGGACCGAGCACACCGAGCCCTGAGGTATTTCATGTCAGTGCTTCCTCGGAAAACCTTTGCCTGTGCATGCCAATAATCTGGAGTCTCTCACTAACATAAGACCTGAACCATTGTAGTGCAGTACTAGTGATGCTCAGGCGAGATAAGAGGCTCATGAAAAGAACTTGGTGATTGCTAGTATTAGAAGCTGCCGAAAGATTGAGCAAAACAAGCATAGAGGCTCTACAGAAGTCTGCATTCCCTAAGAAGGTCGTAATACATTAAAAGCAATGCTGACTCTGTGGAGTGATTAGTTCTAAAACCAGACTGGAACTCACTAGTTTGGTGTAAAGTTTCCATATAAGAGTTCAGCTTGTCTTCCACGACTCGTTTCAGTGTCTTTTACAGGAGCGGCAGACGGGTGACTGAGAGGAAGTTGCTTAAGTTTTCTTGGTCTAATAATACATTCTTGGTAGTGGCCTGACTACGGCCTGTTTTAATAATAACAATAATAATAATAATAATGCACTTGATAAAGCGCCCTCAGAGAACTTAATCTCTTTCTAGACGCTTTACATTTGCTGCAAAGGGAAATGCAATTGAATGGTAAATAAAATCATGCTTGAAAAAACAAACAAAATGAATAATATGGTTAGGGGTGACATGCACAGGGTCAGCATGCAAATGTTGTTCGTGGCAGCATGAACAGTGTCAGCACGCATAAGCACATCAAGGACGAATCACAGGGACCCACTAAATGCTGTCCTAAATAAGTGTGTTTTTAAGTTCCTTTTAAATGTGGTCAGGTCAGGGGATGTTCTGACTCAGGTCGGGAGGGAGTTCCAGGCTTTGGGAGCATATGAACTAAATGCACGGTCTCCAAAGGATTTGAGGTTTGTACGAGGTATTTGTAGACTGTTGGATTCCGAAAAGCGGGTGGTACGATGCTTGGCCTGATGGGGTAGTATATCTGAGAGATAGGCTGGAGCCATAGAATGAAGAGACCTAAAAGTGAGCGACAAAACCTTCAAGTCAATCCATTTCTTGACTGGTAGCCAGTGCAGGTCGGCGAGAAGTGGAGTAATGTGGCAACTGCGACGCTCACGGCAGACGAGCCTAGCTGCCGAGTTTTGCACCAGCTGCAATCGCCTGATCGCACATGCTGGTCGGCCAGTAAGCAGTGAGTTGCAGAAGTCGAGACGTGATGTCACGAATGCATGGACAAACTTGGACGTGGTATCCTTATCTAAACAAGCCCGAATTTTAGCAATGCTATGAAGCTGAAAATAGGCAGATTTGACTGTGGAGCTGATATGGTCGTCTAGCGAGAGGTCGCTTTGGAACATGACACGTAAAAAAAAATCCTAGCTGATTAACAGCCTCTTTTTGTATAGCGACAGAAGAGCCTTTACGGCTATCACCACCGCTTGCAGTGGCGATACAGAATCGCCCACCGCAGGAATCGAACCCACGACCTCGGTCCCGAGGTCGTGAAAGCAACCGCCTTACCTAGTGTGCCATCACGGCTTACCAAGATTTCGAGCTGATTCGACAGGAGATATGCTGGCAGAGCCAATTTTGAGGGTCAGCCTTTCCAATTTCTGAATCACACTGGGTTTGCCCATTACTAGTAAGTTAGTTTTATCATCGTTTTAAAGGTGCTTGGACATGACCTGAGGCTAATGACATTTATTTATTCATGTTAGTTATTCATGTCAGCAGCAGAACTATGCACCGTAGAAGCAAGACAGTGGGGATAGGGTCTAGAGTATTAGTTGCCTTCTTTGATTAGGATATAAGCTTTAGGGTGAGGTCACTCGTGGCCTACTTGAATGTAGATATTGAGGTGATGCATGGATTTGAGGAAAATGAGTTCAGTGAGGATTCTGCCACCTTCGGGATGGACTTTCTGATCTTTTATATCTTGTCGACAAAGAAGCGAGAGAAGCGATCAGCTAGATCACCACAAGCAACACTAGGTGAGAAGTCAACTTGGGAGCCGTTAAAGAGACGGTTGATCGCAGATGTAAGCATTTTTGGATTGCGCATTTGTGATTCAACTAAGCTTTTATGGAAGTTAGGCTTGACCTTTGCTAAGATCGATTCGTACGATTTACTGTATTCCTTGTATGCCTGTCGACGAACAGTCCGTCCTGATCTTTTGTATTCTTTTTCAAGCTTTCGCTTAGTAGACCTAGCTAATTTAATATGTGTGGTAAATATTAGGCCGGCTGAGCGAGGGTGCTCAGACTGCTTAATCATTGATGCAAACTCGTCAAGTAGGTCGGCTAGTGTTGTTGTGTTGTAGCATTCTATCAATGATGGCAGGTCGGATGAGGGATTGAGCAGCAGGAGTGAAAAAGATCTTCATGTGAGGACATCATATATGTCATGGGTCTTGAGGTTTCACGATTAAATCTTATGCTTGTTTATATCTGGATATAACCACTAACCGTTGTATAATGCTTTCTTCATAGTTTAAGTGCCTAGAAAGAGATTAACTTCTATGAGGGCGCTATTATTCCTACAGCGTACATAAATCTACTGTAACAGTACTTGCAAGTTCTAGAGCATTTACTTTAAAATGAAAGCGAAAATGTGCTCAAACTGAGAACTCAAATATAAAGTGCTATATCACTGATGAAAATGTTGTCCTTCGATGGTATACTATGGACTCCATATCGTTATCCCTTTTCACACCATAGATAAATACCAGATTTAATTTTTCGCTGGACATTTTTACCTTTCTCTACCCTAAATTTCTCGTCCCGCGAGTCAAGAAACTTCGTCTGTTAAGTTTTATGCGGTTCTTAGAAATATTGCGTTACCCGCATTTTTATTTGACCATCCCACTGACCTTCCCTCCTCGGCCAACTGCAAAAAATCGACACTAGCCAGCATCCTTGATGAGGAGGAGTTTGTACCTCTGTATACACAAAAGATGCTTACCGACTAAGACACCCTTTAATTTAGGGCTGACACAGAGAGAGAGAGAGAGAGAGAGAGAGAGAGAGAGAGAGAGAGAGAGAGAGAGAGAGAGAGAGAGAGAGAGAGAGAGAGAGAGAGAGAGAGAGAGAGAGAGAGAGAGAGAGAGCAAGGAACACTAAGTGTAAACTTGAGAAAGCCGCCAAAAATTTGAGACTGATAACTCATAGTTTGGCACTTAAAAAGTATTGTAGGTCGTATAAATCCATTTTAGCTAAGGCCTTGTCCAAATTTGATAAAGAATGAGTAGAATGACTGCTTAACAACCCAGAAATGTCAAAGCTCACTATCAGTTATCTTCTTAGCAGCTAAAGCTTAACCATTCTCCTCAGAGATCCCAACGGTGACTTTTACCCGAGCGATTTTCCCAATTATTCTTAGTTAAGTTTCACTGGATAATGGACTCCATCTCCTCACTACCCGCAGGACTGCAAGGCCGTCACCACCCTGCTATTATCTCACATCCTTCAGGCCTGTCTCTACTGAAATCATCGTCCATCTTGCCTCCCAGGCTAAACATTTCACTAGTGCTCTAGATACTGTCCTAATAATAATAATAATGCACTTGATAAAGTGCCCTCAGAGGAGAACTCAATCTGTTTCTAGGCGTTTTAGATTTGCTGCAAAGGGAAATGCAATTGAATGGTGAGTAATGTCATGCTTGATAAACAAACAACATGAATAACATGGTTAGGGTGACATGCACATGGTCAGCATGCAAATGTGGTTAGTGGCAGTATGCACAGTGTCAGCACGCATAAGCACGTGAAGGACGAATCACAGGGATCCACTAAATGCTGTCCTAAATAGGTGTGTTTTTAAGTTCTTTTTAAATGTGGTCAAGTCAGGGAATCATCTGACGCAAGTCGAGAGGGAGTTCCAGGCCTTGGGAGTATACGAACTAAATGCACGGTCTCCAAAGGATTTGAGGTTTGTACGAGGTAGTGGTAAACTGTTGGATTCCGAAAAGCGGGTGGTACGATGCTTGGCCTGATGGGGCAGTAGATCTGAGAGATAGGCTCGAGCCAAAGAATGAAGTGACCTAATATTGAGCGACAAAAACCTTGAAGTCAATCCGTTACTTGACTGGTAGCCAGTACATGTCGGCGAGAATGGGTATGATGTGGCAACTGTGACGCTCACGACAGATAAGCCTAGCCGCAGAGTTTTGCACCAGCTGCAATCGCCTGATCGCACATGCTGGTCGGCCAGTAAGCAGTGATTTGCAGAAGTCGAGACGGGATGTTACGAATGCATGGATCAACTTAGATGTGGTATCCTTATCTAAACAAGCCCGAATTTTAGCTATGTTATGTAGCTGAAAGTAGGCAGATTTGACTGGAGCTGATGTGGTCGTCCAACGAGAGGTCACTTTGGAACATGACACCTAGATTTCGAGCTAATGCAACAGGAGATATGCTGGCAAAGCCAATTTTGAGCGTTCAGCCATTCCAATTTCTGAATCACACTGGGTTTGCCCATAACTAGTAATTTAGTTTTATCATCGTTTAGTTTTAGAAAATTTGCTGCCATCCATGTGAGGATGTCATCAATACATGCAGCAAGTGAGTTGAGAGAATACGAGTTCTTATCATGAGTTGCATAGATTTGGAACTACCAAACATGGTAAATATTGTAAATACAGCCATAGTTACAGGTTATGTTCCGCCTCCTTCAAAAACCACAATTGTCAGGCCACTCATTAAAATGGTTACCCAAGATCATGAGATTAGAAATAACTTTCGTCCAATCTTCCCAATATACCACCTTATCCAAGACAGTCGATCTGCACTTGGCCCAGAAACTAAACTCTTCAGTCAATTCATCAGATCTCGATAGCAAGTTGTAATAAGAATTTCTAGTAGACCATTTGAAAAAATAATCTACTTCGGCTGACGTGAACTTCTGAACAATATATAAATAATAATAAGGGTAGGGTCCATCTGATGATAATTCTGATTCTATCAAGGGTATGTGACACCATTGACGAACAGATTTGTCTGGACCTCCTCGCCACACGCCTAGGAATAGCTGGCTCAATGCTAAACTGGGTGAGGTACTACCTTCGAGAGGTGTCTGAATGTAGCCGTACACGGCTGTCTGTTTTATTTGAATTATTTAAAGTAAGTAAGGGTCAGCTGATCCAAATACCTCATTTATTTAATAGCGTAAGCCTTGGTGGCTATAGCCCCACTGACAGCATAATTATGAATAGTCTGCACAGGGCTCGAAACCACCACCTAGGTCGTGAAGTGGGAGCATCTTAGTTGTAGAGAATGACTAATGGGCCTCGGGAGCCCATAAGTCACGTGTTACCTCAAGGTTCAGTCATAGGACCATTGTTTTCATTAACTATATTATTCTCCCTCTGGTCGATATCGTGAAATATAATCTTGGCTTTCATTTCTAAGTCGTATAAACCTAGCTCCAACCATTCTTCATGATCCAACTTACTTAATTCCCTTGGTGCCCACATTGACGACATTCGCATTTGGGTGGCAACAAAGATCCTAAATTTTAACAATAACACGAACAGCCAAATCTCTATTGGAAAAAGAGTGTCGCTCAAATTTTGGATGACTTAATCTTCAAGACTAGGTCAGCTAGTATCGCACCGTGGCTTCCGCCAGTACTCTGGGCAAACTATCCCGAAACAACTTTTCATCGCATGAGCGCCACATTTTTTCCACTGTAAATTTGGTCTTTTTTGCAGCTGAGGAGCATCTCTAAAATTACGGCCTGTTTAGGTAAGAGTATGACAGCCAAGCTTAAAATATCTCATGCGCTGTACAATTGCGTCTAGATTGTTGCCACTGCCGCTATCAAAGGCTCCAAGGATGTCATTCATCTTATTCAACTGGCGCTAGAATCAGTGAATCGTCGTGACTTTCGTCAAAGGCACGGCCACAAAATTGCGCCACTTCTATTTGAGTTTCAGTGGCTCCCTATCAATGATCGAATCAGTTTCAAGATCCCCAGTCTCAGGCTTGCAGATCATTTCACTCGTTTGCATCAGCATGCTCACATATGGCCTGCTGCTCCTTCAATCACGTGCTCTCCCGCCCCACCCTCTTTCTCAGCTCTCTATTCTTGGCGTCGCGGGGTCCTTCGCACTTGAGTGAAACATGTTTGTGATTTAGTCTTCAGCTCGCATGAAACGAAAGTCTCAGGAACTCGCTCGTAGCCGTGTCTACTACTCCAAATGACCGCGCACCTTCCAAGTCTCAGGTAGAGAAGGAGATGTTCCGATAAGCTTTTCCTTCGCCAAATTAAGCTTGCTAAGGTTAAGTTGTTATAGTGTGCTTTTTTACTCGCGTGCACGCGTCAGAGCATTTTACTAGCCAGGGGTCTTACCTCGAGTGCCTTCATGTTTGCTTGAGCACACATCGCCTAAGCAGAACACGTGCTTAATTTTGCAGGCTTGATACTGTGCATGCTGCCTAACCATGTGGTATTAACACGGTTTCAGCAAATTTTAAAGCCCCCGGATAAATCTCTCTCTCTCTCTGTCTCTCTCTCTCTCTCTTAGATTGCTCTTGAAGCAATAGATTATAATTATTATTTTACTATTCCAAGTCTCACAAAGTTGCGTCTGAAAAATATAATGCAAGATGGTGAGGAGCCAGGAATTAGGACGGACCACTTTTCTGCAGTGGAGTAGCGTAGCTATGGTCGTTAATGGCTCGATGCTGCCACTTACATACATTTTAAAAGTCCACTTGTTAATTTTAAGGCATGTGTTTATTTTAGTAAAACAATCAGTATCCACCAACTGATATCAATTAGCTAGACATGAACAAAACTAGGTCTCGCTCAAGCAAACCTAGTGAGGTAATCAAACTAATGCGAAACTTAACGACTCTGCGGTGCCGATCGCTGCACTTGGCATTTTCTGCTTTGGGAAAATCTACCCTAACAAGGGGACGGCTGAAACTAGGAAACAAATAATGAAATATTTTTTCGAAAGAAATGCAGACCCAAAAGACCAGACGAGCTCGGGCAAAAATTAAAATGGCCTCATACCAAAGAGGCTCAAAAAGTACATCGGTACATAATTCTCGGCCTTTCTTAATTAAGAGATGGGTTGGCTTCATTATGATGGTCTCTGCAATTGCCATCTATAAGGCAAATGGCAGCCACTTGATTCGTAGTTGCAATAGTTCAGGGCAAAGTCCAATGGGAATCGAGGTACGATACAGTCAATCCTAATCTCATTGAATCGGAACTAATAGAAGTCGAATTTGAATGAGAAGCGTACAGCTGGAGTGTACGGATTGTAAGTGATAGGCGAAACTATGGGCATGGATGCTTAAAATGATGGATGTATTTGGAACCTGTGAAGGAGTTCAAACACGGAGAGCCCGCTGCGAATCACTAAAAATTATGGGCTTTCCAGCTGAGATCAGCCATTTGACTACTTTAAAGAGATTTAGTCGGACAGGAAAATTCTGTCGCATCCAATTCTGAGCAAAGAACGTCAATACCTTTGGCGCTGGAGCAGTTTTTCTCGTTGTAGGGGATTTCCTGCTAAACTAGACAGCTAGTTACCTTTCGGCTGAGAACTGAGAGCTTTTTTACGTCTCATTAACTATCGTTGAACTTTGAATGTTATCCGATTAAGCATCAAATTCACTTACAGATTCCCTCTGTGTCCTCTAGAGTGTTTCATTTCCTTGCACCAGCCTATCAATCCGAGCTTCTTGCTTCCCGGTGTGCTCTCGCACCGTTCGACTGGTCTCCCTCTTCCCGCACTAGCTCGATATCATTTGGTGATAACGCCTTCAACTCCATCTTACCGGAAGTCAGAACCTCAATTCCTGCTTATGTCACCGCTTGCATTGACGTCACACCGTTCAGGTCTCAGCTAAAGACAAATTTTTCCAACTCGGCTTTTTTGGACCCCCAGTGAAATTCTCTTTTAAACATATATGGCTGATTAACACTAAGTCTGTAATACGTGTGGCAGGTTAATGGCCTGTTGACAAGTATTACCTTGTTGTTCGTACTTGAAAGGTTTATTTTAAAGTATGCGTTTCACCACTATAAATATTTTTCGACATATAATTCGAAAGTTGTAGCCATTTTTCGGAACAGTATTTTTCATTTTTATGCTATTGGCTTTAAAGTGGTCTCATAACGAAATGCCAGCAAATTTTAGATGGATCTGCCGGCGCATTAAAACGCATAGGTTAGCAATAGTAATAGTAATAATATCGATATATGCGGTGATCTAAGAGAACTAGATCTTTTTCCAGGCGCTCTAGATATTTGGGAAATGGAGCATGATAATTGGTTGGTGGCATCATTAACATATTCCGCATGTATAAACACAAAAATAACAAGTCAATAGGACTAAGCAAATGCTATAAATCACCTAGCAGTGTTTTCATCGATTGGTTTTGGTTATTTATTTTCAGGTTTCTTTATCTTCAATTTTGTGTACTGCTTAGTTGGCGGATGTCGTATCAGGTAATAGTGAGGTCCAGGCATCGGAAGCATAATACCACAGACAAGGTCTGCACTGCGGCTTCGAGTTTCGGAAAGTCATTGGCACAGATACATGGCGCGAATAAGAAGAGAGAGTGGAACAATTAAATGTCTAATAACGATGTATTTAAGATAGGAAGGCTAGTTCGCGAGAATATAGGGAACTAAAGTTGAGCGTCATGACCGCTCGGTTGATATACTGCAAGAACAGGTCGATGATATGCCGTAAAAGCGTGGCTTGCACGAATTTGACGAATCTCAGGAAACGACAGCAAGTTGTTGCGTGGATAATTAAGAAAATGTATACACACGAGTAAGCTGCCTTCAGAGCGATTGAATTTAATCATCCGAAAAAATACTAACACGTAAACTAAGGCAATTTAAGTTGATCGAAAATACTGCTTGCATCTTTAGGCTTTCTAGAAGAGCTGCTTACATAGGTGAGCGAATACTCAAGATACTGCACAGTGTGGAGACTTCAAATGGAACTATACTAAGCTCTATCTTTTTTGATGCCATTAGTTGTTTAGTATAAAGCTGATTGTTGCATCAGCTGAGAGAGACAAACAAACAGCCAGAGAGAGACAGAGAGACAGAGACAGAGAGACGGAGAGACGGAGAGAGAGAGAGAGAGAAAGAGAGAGGGAGGAAGAGAGAGAGAGAGAGAGAGAGAGAGAGAGAGAGAGAGAGAGAGAGAGAGAGAGAGAGAGAGAGAGAGAGAGAGAGAGAGAGAGAGAGAGAGAGAGAGAGAGAGAGAGAGAGAGAGAGAGAAAGAGACAAAGACAGAGGCAGAGACAATGACAAAGAGACAGAGACAGAGAGTGACAGAGACCAAGACAGAGACAAAGAGACAGACAGAGACGGACACAGAAAGAAAGAGACATAGAGAAAGATATATATATGTACATACACACACACACATATATATATATATATATATATATATACATATATACATATATATATATATATATAGGTAGAGAGAGAGAAAGAGACAGAGAGAGCCCCAAGCCAAGCCGAGGTCAAGCAAACATTTAACTATATTTAAAGGATTTAAAGAAGTGAAAACGACACTCTGTCTAGTAATAACAATTGATTGATTAAAGTATTGGTGCATTTATGAAAGAACGCAAAAACAGTCACACTTTGGATTGGCGACCATGAATTGTTTGGCTTACTGCCTCGGTGTATACTCTTGCGGATTCATATTGTCCTTTGCCACAAGCAAGCCGATCTGTATACAAATATATAAATAAGTAAAATTAATTTATATAGCGCCCTAAGAAAACTTGCTCTCTATTCAGGCGCATCGCATATGCCACTGGGCTTGAACCCACGACCTCGGCAAGACCCTGGTTGGGGCGAGCACCTTAACCACTGGGCCAAACCAACTCGGCCCATGCATTGACTTGGACTACTTCTTCGCAAAGAAATAGCTAGGACAAATGCTGCACAGGGGCAGAGGGCTGTCAATGGACATGTGCATACTTAAGTATATGTACAGCTACTGCACTATCTCGTGCCCCCAACCGCAAAACTCCAGGTGGAAGGCAAAGGTACGAGGTCCTCGTTCCGTAACGCCACGACAATCTATTATTCATACGCCATAATTGGGGGCCACCAGGCTATCCCAAATCCCCGAAAACTGCTGCCTTGAACCTTATATGCTAAGTAGCTCGACTTGACCAAAGTCCAGGTGAATCCATTTGATGATCGAGGTCTCGGGCTGGAACCCCATGGCCGAAGTGAAAAGAGCTTCGAATCGAGATTAAGTTCTCTTAGGGGTGCTATGCAAATCAATTACAATTAATGTAAGTCTTCATTTATTGCCATTATTTCCAACGCATAGGCGTATGCAGTCTACGAAGGTGTCCCGGAGGTGGCAAAGAAGATTATGAGACATTAAAGAAAGCACTGTTGGCAATGTTTTCGGCTAATTACTTCGAGGCTTACGAGAAGTTCGCCTCACGGTGCCTCGTCGGAAGTGAAAAGGAGGACTATATTTGGTCAACTTGAATTGTTTTGCTAGCCCATTTGCTACTGACTTTGTTAAATACGCCTTTATTGCCAATAACCGGATGTAGCAAAAAGACAACTTCAGGCCCATTGCAACCATTTGGAAATGCCAAAGCAAAATTTCCTTGAGAAGGCCGGCGTTGTAATAAAGACAAGCAGCATAGTGTGCTTCCTCTGTAAAGCATCAGGGCACGAAATAAGAATAATAATAATAATTATATTTCTATTGAGCCCTCAGAGAACTGAATCTCTTTCTAGGTACTTTACAGATGCTATTAAGAATGAACGACCGAATGATTAGTGGTAAAATTTGCAGTATCATCAAGCGTAACATGTTTTCATTTCATCAAGCCCGTGTTTTAGGAAAGTTGTGCAACTGAAAGTAGGCAGAAGTGACGTGGAGCTGGCGTGGTTGTCTAATAAAAGGTCGCCAGGAACAGGACATCTAGATTAAGTGCGGATGCAAGAAAAGATATGCCAGCAGATCCAATGTTGAGTAATAATCTCCCCAGTTTCTGAGTCACACATAGTTTGCTCATGACTATTAAATTGATTTTTCGTCTTTCATTTGAAAATTCTTCTGCCTTTCATGCGGAAATGTCAGCAATACATGCAGGAAGCACAAGCAGGGCCAAGCGGTTGCAGTGGTGACTTCTGCCACGCCTGGCCTTGAAAGTGGGAGCCGAGTCTGACACTATGTCGAGCGGCCAGCCGCCATGGCATATCTGACGGGCCTTTTCGGTCGGCGTAACCGTGACAAATTTTTCCTAGCTGCAGGCACAGGGGGAACGCACCCCAGACCCCCTTTTACAAGGGGCTCCGCCCCCAGTCTTCAAGGCCACCCTGGTGCTCCGATCCTGGCTTCTACACTGGTGGGAAGGGTTTTTAGAGAATTCGATGTGGTACAGGGTTGGGAGGAATCAGAGTAAAATTACAATTGCGTGTCATCTGCATAGAAGTAAGAGCCAACATTTTTCGTGAGGATTTATATTGGCAAGAGGGAGAGTATTAACTGTGAAAAGAATTTGTTCGATTCCAGTCGTGACAGCCATTACAGAGCTGCACGACAGGTACTTGGAAAACATTGCTGCGTCTGTGAGAACATACAGCATCTCGCTCCTAGCTACTCAATCATTTCTGTGGACCGGAGCTGACAAAAAACGAATAGGAGAGAGCGGGCATTACTGAGCTGGCGCTCATCTCCTTTTGGCCCGCTTTCCCACAGTATGTGTCCTTGTCGGCGACTACGAGACGACTGAGATGTTGGACACTGGATGCTCGAGGTCTAACCTTTCTGAGTCATCTGCGAACCTTTCGAGGGTAAAGCCAGCGAGTGAACTCGTCTTGAGGTTGAATGGAGCGGTGGTGATCTGCAAGTCTGAATGCTCTGCAAGCTGGCTATCAGTGGATGGAAAATCATTCTGGATTGCTTGGTGTCACATATCGTTCCTGGTTTTGTGCTGCTGCTTGGTATGGAAGCCATTGCACTGTAGGATGGCATGCTCAGTTAACCCTACATGGGCCAGGTCGAATTCATGGGCCACAGAGGAGCCGACGCCATGCTGGTGGCATCTGCCCGGTTTGAAGTGTTGAAGGTGTCTGCCGGTGCCGGGCCTACTGCAGCACTATCTCCAGCTGAAGTGACATGAAGGATTTTCAGGCAGTGCTCCTTCAGGGATGCTAGACGGTGAAGTGGGAGTGGTCAGACCCTTAAAATGTGCCGGAACTGACTAACCACGTAACTGTCTACAGCGCCTCAGAGAATATTCGAGCCAAATACGAGAAGGAGGTGAAAGAGTGGATTAAGGAAGGCTGGCTCTTGCTGTTGACAGATTGGAGTGGTGGCCTAGTCGGATTGATGACCGTCGTCCAGCAAACAAAGGCGAGGTTCGATCCGTGTTGGAATTCAAAGAGCTTAGTCAGTTCGCCTACGTCCACAGAGCTGCTGGCGACGTATGCAGCACTATGCTCAGAGCTTTGACGACAGCTGGGCGAGCGCGTGAGCATCACTGCCTTTCGGAGGCTTGTCGATCTGCAGGTGCATGTTGACCCAGCTCTGTGTCAATAAAAGAAGGTCGTTGAGGACACGGGTCATCGGTATTGCCTCACACGATTGGGTTTCGGGCCATATGTCTCCAAAGGTAATCACTGCGATTCTTACTAAGGTACTGTCTCACAAAGGTCCTGCCTCAGCAATGCCAATGACCTTCGTTGGTGCCGACATAACGTGGTGAGCACGTTGCCAGATGCATTATCACGACTGGAGGTGTTTTTGTGGTGCGGGCAGCTGATCAGACATTTCCTGGAGGCAGGCAAGCTTTTTCCTGTCTGTAGTTGCTTAAAGAGAGTCACTAGAGTTATCAGCTAGGACCGAGTCGTCGTCGAGTGAAAGTCTCCCCAGTTTCTGGGTTCACTTGGTTTGCCTAAAACTATTACATTGATTTTTCGTCTTTAAATTGAGAAAGTTTGCTGATTTTTATGTTGGCATGTCGGCTTTCAATGCAGGAATGGTTTGTAGAGAATTTAATGTGTTAAAGGGCTGAAAGGGATCAGAGGGTAGGTACAACTGAGTTTCGTTTGCATAGAAGTGAAAGCCTAGGTTACGCCTGACGATCACGTCGGCTAGAGGGAGAGAATAAATCGTGAAAAGAAACGGAGAAACCACAATGCCCCGAAGTTACCCATACTTCCGTGGTTACTCTTATTCTCTTTTTCGTTCACACCAATATTCTGGAATCTCCCACTAAGATATGACCTGAAACGTTGCAGTTCAGTATTAGTCATGCCCAGGCGAGATGAGAGGCTCTTGAGAAGGATTTGGTGATCGACTGTATAATAATAATAATAATAATAATAATAATAACGCACTTGATAAAGCCCCCTCAGATAACTCAATCTCTTTTTAGGCGCTTTACATTTGCTGCAAATGGAAACGCGATTGAATGGTGAGTAGAATAATGCTTGATTAACAACATGAATAACATGGTTAGGGGTGACATACACAGGGTCAGCATGCAAGTATCAAAAACTGCCGAAAGATCGAAAAAAACAAGCTGAGAGACTCTACCTAAGTCCTCATTCCTAAGAAGGTCGTCGCAGACACGAAACAATGCTGACTCCATGGAGTGAATTGCTCTAAAACCAGACTGGAACTTACTAGCTAAGGGTGAAGTTGCAATATGAGAGTTTGGCAAGTCTGCCACGACTCGTTACAGTGTCTTTGATAGGAATGATAGACGGAAGAATCGGCGGAATTTGCTCTAGCTCCCTTGGTATAGTGTTGCTTTCTTGAATAGTGGCCTGAATGTAGCCTCTGTTTAAGAGGTTCTAGGACATGACCTAATGCTAATGACATATATTTATTATGTTAGTTATGCATGGCAGTATAAGATTTATGCATCGAAGAATCAGGGCGGCGGTAATAGAGTATAGAGGACTAGTTTTTTATTGGGATAAGAGCTCTAGGATGAGGTCACTCGTGGCTTTCTCGAGAGTAGATTTTGAGAAGCTGCATGGAATTGAGGAACAGAATTCCTGAGGGGATATTGCCACCCTCAAGATGGGCTCCCTAAGCTTGTCTATCTCGTAGACAAGAAATCTAGAGAGGGGATCAGCTGGATCATCACAAGGATCTCTAGTTAAGGAGCCAACCTGGGAGTGATTAAGGAGACTTATGATCATACGCGTAAGCATTTTATAATTGTGCACCCGTGATTCAAAAATGTTTTTATAGAAGATAGGTTTGACCTTTGCTAGGATCGATTGGTACGATATAAACTAGTCCTTGTATGCCTGTCGATAGACAGTCAGTCCTGATATCTTGTCTGCTTTTTCACACTTTAACTTAGCAGAACTAGCAAGTTTAATGTCTTCGGTGAATACGAAACCGTCCGGGTGAGGGCGCACTGTCGGCTTAGTCAGAAGTGCAAGCTCGTCGAGGATATCGCATAGCGCGGTGTTGTAGCATTCTATCAATGACGACAGGTCAGAAGTGGGATTGAGCAGCAGGGGCGAAGTTGATATTCTATGCTTCGACTTTGAGGGGGCAGGTGAAGGGAGGCATTGCCTCGGCATGTCTGCATGTTGCTCTTGTTCAGGGCGGGCCTGTCATAAGTCATCTAGTAAGGAGCTTGCCACGGCATGTCTGCAGCGGCCGGTAAGGAGTCGGGAATTCCGGTGTACCTACTGCTTTGCACAGCAAGCTTGAGCCCGTTGTTAGTCAGAGTGTTTGAGGCAGCTCAGGAACGACTTCATTCAAGCAGTGCCTCAGCTAAACAAGGTTGCTGCCTCCCGAGTCAGGCATGCTGACAACTAATGCTGAGGAAATGCACCAAAAACACTCGAAATTTCAAGGGATGGCAGTGTCTCTTTCGCCATGATGCCTAACTACAGCTAAATCAAGATCTCATTTTACTACACAGCCGGACCTTGCTCCACTTTGCCTGTCAATCTGTCTGTCTGTTCTTCTTTCTCCCTCTCTCTCTCTCCCTCTTGCTCTTGGTCCACCCGGGATTCTTCCATCTCCCTTGCTGAATCCACACAAAAGTATCTCCACGAAACTCAGCAAGTTCTGCTCTTATTGATGTCTTGTAAGCAGCTTGGGGTCATAATTTTAAATAAAATAGTCTGTTTCAGCGTCATGGCACGACCCTTTATCATAAACGTTGGACAGGCTGAAAAATTAGCAAAGCCGGCCGGTATAAAAGTTAGATATGCGATGTCATTTAAAGCTTGAGCTTTTAGACTTGGCAAGAAGCAAATGGAGCCCACAGCTCACTTAAATCAGCACTCGTAATGAATGCTGTAGTCCAGATATTATGCAAAACGCCTGCTTACGTCACTCGCTGGAGCGTCTGCTGTAGGGTAGGCGATAGAAGATTCTAACGACCGAGCCAAAAAGGAAGGTAAATAACGTTCGAAGCGCTCTGTGGAGGGGCTAGCGTCATTGGCATTCGTGGTTGAATAAACATAGCGCGCAGCCGAAACGTCTGACCTCGCAGTGTAAACATTGGGGGCCTCAGGTCGTACTAATCGAAGCCGAAACGTCAGGGGCGGCAGAGCCAGCGCCTGACGAATTCGTCCGCCGAAGCTTTCCGGTCGACATGACGAATATTCGTCGTCATCTATCTGCGACGTCATCCGTCGTCATTCGTCGTCTATCTCCGACGTCCAACTATACTGTCCTTTAGTGTACTTTACAGACGTTTCGTCGCTCGCCCTGCATTTCTCCTGCCTCTCGCTGGCTGGCGCTGCTGAACCTGTTTCGGTGAGCCACCGCGGGCGGACGCTCCACGCGGCTCCTAGGGCGCAGCCGGAGCAAACGGAAAACGCAGCCACTCTGTGAATGGAAGGGAAGGGAGTCGGCCGGCGTCGGAAGAGGTCGCGGCCGGTTAGTGCCGGCTGAGTTGTCTCCTCGCAGAGATTACGAATTCGAGCCCATTTCGTCATTACCCCGAACGTCGGACTAAGGCCCAACTCAGATGCGTAATCGTGTTCGTAGAATTGCAAACTTCGGACGACTTTCCTGCTTATTCGCCAGTGGTTAAGGTTCTCGCCCCGACTAAGGTCTGGCCGAAGTCGTGGACTCGAGCCTGTGGCACATGTGAAGTGCCCGAATAGAAAAAAAGTTCGCTTAGGGCACTATACAAACGAATTATATACACACACACACACACACACACATATATATATATATATATATACATATATATCCTGGTCCGTGCTCCGAAGCGTCGCTTGCTCGTCGTTCGAAGTCGAGTATTTCGGGGAGTCTTCGAGCGCTGCTCAGCCGGTGTAGGTATACAAGTATACGAGCAGCATTTCGCTGGGCGCACGTCCGACGTACGAATGAATCTGCCATTAATTTGGTTGCTTTCGATATCGGCCGCGAAAGCACCCTTTATTATCGTTTGCAAAGAACTGCCTCTGCAAAGCTGGACTGCAGGCATTCGACAAACCGGGCGCGCCTGTTAGCCTAACTTAGCCTGACTCAAATAGCAATGTCAATACTCGGTTGGACGTCAAGCAGCCGGCCCGAGGCGCCCACTTTAGTCGCTTTTGATCTGTGTGCGTCACGAGGGGACAGCTCGTTCGTCGACGGCTAGCCCTACAAATAGCGACCGAAAAACCGCTGTGCGACCAGATCTGGACCGGGCGCAGCCACAGCCGTTCTCCGTGCATTCAAACTGTCGTGGTAAGGGCGACGCGATGGCCGAACGATCGCTTGCAACCTCGTTCTACATGTGCTGGCGCGGCCGCTGAGAATTGCAGCCTAGATGCACTCAAGCATACGACGAGGCTGCCAAGCATTTTCCGAGCTTTTTCCGAGCGTGCTGAAGACACCGACCTGCGTCGTGCCGGAGTAAAGGATCGTAGTGGCAGCCGTAGCGATGCGAATGGTGGGGTCCTGCGAAAGCGTTACAGTCGGGTAGGGAAGAAATTGAGATAGCTGAAAAGTTATTCATGCAAGTGAATGACTGCCTTTCTGCTCAAACTAAGCGCGCTTCGTCGGCGAAAACCCTCGGCTATACTGGGCGCTCTGAAATAGCTCTACCTTGCTGGCTCGAGCACTTGGCGAGCGCCCCGGCGGCCTTCGACCAATTTTCCCGAATCATCGAGCTGGCTCTCCCAGCTCCCAGGGAGTAGGGAGGGTCTCCACAGCTCTAACGTGCCCCCGGAACTGGAGCAGTTCGCACAGCCTCGGCTTAAGCTCAGTGGTGGCTGGACGCATCTCTCGCTCCTTCCATCAGCTGCAGACCGAGACTCAATACGAGCGAGCAAGCAAGCAGCAATAAAGGCCACGTGCGAATGTGACGCTTCACGTACAGCAACAGGCGAAGGCCTTGACAATGGCCTTCACCCTTCGTAGAAGAGCCGAGACTAACCACAGCTAGCCACTACGTCCGATCCCCATCTAAGATTAGGATCTGTCGTCTACAGTGGCTGGCAAAAAACTTAACTAGCTCCTTTGTCCTGTCTCGGCTAGAGTATAGTAATTATCTTTTAGCTGGGCTACCAAAAAAGTCACCAGGCCAGTGAAGCTGGTGATAAATGTGGCTGCAAGGCCAGTTTATAAATCACACCGGTTTTAACGTGTGTCTCTGTAACTGAAAGTGATTGGATGGCTGCCGGTTGATCAACGGATACAGAGCAAAGATCTTTGGCGACTCACAAGGCCCTCCACGGCTTGGCTCTCCCATAAATAGCTGAACTGCTGCACCAGTTTCAGCCTCCTCATACCCTCAGGTCCTGTATGAACAATAAATTAGCTGTTCCATTCCTCCGCTTAAAGACCGTTGCCGACAGAAGCTTTTGATCTGCAGTTCCTACACTGGAACTCGCTTCCACAATTCTTTCGCAACGACAACTGCTCTCCTGCTGCCGACTATGGCTCATGCTTGCTATTTGTCTTGAGCTGCTACTTTCATGCTGCTCAGTAACTGAACTGCTCTTCTGACTCAGCTATGCTTCTCACTTTCTCTTTGTTGCGTGAGATGAAGTCTGCTGACTACCGAATGCGGACCGAAATCCGGCTAGGCTGTGAGTGCTTAACAAAAAACTCTATTGCCTAACATCCCCATAGTATTTTTGGCTTTTGTAGAGTTACAGATGGAGATACATTAAATTGCATTACGTTAGTCGTGGCAGCGTATACCGACGGTTTAAATGACAAATGCAGCTAAGTATTGGCAGCATAAAAGTGATAACACGGGCCTGAATAACATTTCCCAAAGGTTGAATATAAATGGAGAACAGCAAAGACCGCCGAGAACCCTTGAGGGACTCCACAGGACCTTGAGGGACTCCACAGGACCTTGAGGGACTCTCGGAGGTTGAGTATAGATGGAGAAATACTAAAAATCGAGAACAGTCTCTTGAGGGACTTCACTGGTGACTGGTTTTCTGGATGAGACCTTACCCCACACGACACGGATTGAACACGCTCAGACAAGTACGATTTAAACCATGCCAGTGCATCGTCTACCAGACCTATCGCTATTCTCAATAATTATAATAATGAAAAAAATACATTTTTACAGCGCCTCCGTGAGAAATCACCCTCTTTCTAGGAACTTCACTTTTGCTGCAAATCGAACGGTTAGCCGTAGCATGCTCAATGACAACAATCATAACATGTTTATAGGTGTAACGCTCAGGGTCAGAATGCAAATATTGTTAGTGGCAGCATGCACAGTGTGAGCGCGCATAAGCATTAAAAGTACGAATCTCAAGGACCCACTAAATGCTATGATAAATAGATGCACTTTTAACTACTTTTTAAATGTGGTCATATGAGGGGAAGTCGTAACACAAGTGAGTTCCAGAGATTCCGAAAAGCAGGTTATACAATGCTTAGCCTGGTGGGGGAGTAGATCTGATCGGTAGTAGAGCTGAAGCCAAAGAGTGAAGGAGCCTAAAGGTAAGTGACAGAACCTTAAAGTCTTGCTTGAATGGAAGCCAGTGCAGGTCATCAAAAAGCGGTGTGATGTGGCAACTTCGACGCTCACGACGGACAAGCCTAGCTGGAGAGTTGTGCACAATCTGTAAGAGCCTGATTGCACAAGCCGGTAGACCAGCAAGCAGAGAGTTACTGAAGTCAAGATTGATATCAAGAATGCATGGACCAATTTAGATGTGGTATGCCTGTCTAAACAAGCCCGAATTTATTCTATGTTATGTAGCTAAAAATAGACAATTGTTCAAATAGGATATCGTGATCAATTGTGTCGAGAACAGCTAATAAATCTAGCTGCACTAGGGTAGTGGCATTCCCGTCATTGGTAATAATAATAATAATATTAATAATGATAACACATTTGATACAGCATCCTCAGAGACCCCTATCTCTTTTTAGGTACTTTAAAATTGCGGCAAAGGAACCACGGTCGAATTGTTAGTGGTAGCATGCTCAATAAACAACAAGAATAGCATGGTTAGGGGTGACATGCACAGGTTCAGCATGCAAGTATGGTTAGTGGCAGCATGTAACAGTGTAAGCTAGCATAAGCACATAAAGGACAAATTACGGGAACCCAATTAATGCTTTCATAAATAGATGCGTTTTAATATCTTCTTAAATGTGGAAAAGTCAGGAGATGTCGTGCCTTAGGTTGGGAGTGAATTGCAGGCGTTGGGAGCATACAAACTAAAGGCATGGTCTCTAAAGGATTTGAGGTTAATAGGAGGTATAGGTAAATGGTTAGATTCCGAAAAGTACGATGCTGAGCCTGGTGGGGGAGTTGATAGGTAGGCTGGAGCCAAAGATAGAAAATACCTAAAAGTGAGTGACGAAACCATGAAGTCGATGCGTAGCTTGACTGAGAGCCAGTGCATGTCGGCGAGAAGTGGTGTGATGTGGCAACTATGACGCTCATGACAGACAAGCCTAGCTGCAAAGTTTTGCACCAGCTGTAAGCACCTGATTGCACGGACCGGTAGGCCAGCAAGCAGGGAGTTACTGAAGTCAAGACGCAATGTCACAAATGCATGGACCAACTTAGATTCGGTATCCCTGTCTAAAAAGTCCGAAGTTCAGCAATTGTATGCAGCTGAGAGTAGGCAGACTTGACTCTGTGGAGCGAATGTGGTCGTCCAATAAAGGTCACTTTGGGACATGACACCTAGATTTCGTACAAATTCAACAGGAAATATGCTGGGAGAGCTTATTTTGAGCGTTAGCCTTTCTAATTTCTCAATCGCACTCGGCTTACCCATAGGTAGTAAGTTAGTTTTATCATCATTCAATTTAGGAAAATTTGCTGTCATCCATGTGCTTATGTCATCAATACAAGCAGCCAGGGAGTTGAGAGAATGCGACGTGCTGGAGGGCTGGGAGGGATCAAAGCAAAGGTGCCATTGAGTGTCATCGGCACATAAGTAAAAGCCTAAATTGTGCTTGACAATCATATCGGCAAGAGGGAGAGTATAGACCGTGAACAAATCCGGACCAAGCACGGAGCCCTGAGGTACCCCATACTTCAGGGGTACCTCGAATGACTTTTGTCCATTGACATCAACACTCTGGAGTCTCCCACTGAGATAGGAGCTGAACCATTGCAGAACAGTGCCAGTGATTCCCAGGCGATATGGGAGGCATTCAAGAAGGACTTGGTGATCGATAGTATCAAAAGCTGCCGAAAGATCGAGCAAAACAAGCACTGCCCATGTCTGCGTTCCTAAGTAGGTCGCTGTACACCCCAAGCAGCGCTGACTCAGTGAAGTGATCAGCTCTAAAACCAGACTGGAACTTACAAACAAGGTTTGGAATTTCAATGTGTAAGTTCAGCTGGTCTGCCACGACTCGTTCAAGTGTCTTTGATAGGAATGGTAGAATGGAGACTGGGTGGTAGCTGCTCAAGTTCTCTTGGTCTAGTGACGCTTTCTTGAGTAGTGGCCTGACTACAGCCTTTTTAAAAGGTGCTGAGGCATGACCTGAGGCTAATGACATATTGATGATATTTGTTATGCATGGCAGCAGCAGATCAATGCATTGCAGCACGCAGGGCAGTGGCAATAGGATCCAGGACAGCATTTAGTGGGTCCCTGTTATTCGTCCTTCATGTGCTAATGCATGCTGACACTGTGCATGCAGACACTAACCACATGTTCATGCTGACCCTGTGCATGTCACCCCTAACCATGTTATTCATGTTGTTTGTTTATCAAGCATGATATTACTCACAATTCAATTGCGTTTCTCTTTGCAGCAAATGTAAAGTGCCTAGAAAGAGATTGAGTTCTCTGAGGGCGCTTTATCAAGTGCATTATCATTATTTTTAAAGGACTAGTTTTTTATTGGTATAAGAACTTCAGTACGAGGTCACTAGTGACCTGTTCGAATGTAGACATTGAGGTGCTACTTGGAATTGAGGGATATCATTCCAAGGAGGATGTTGCCATCTTAGGGACGGGCTCCCTGATCTCGTCTATCGTCTTGAGAAAGAAGCTGGAGAGGCGATTCCCTAGATCATCGCAGGGATCATGTAGTAAGGAGCTTACCTTAAAGCGGTTAAGTTGACAGCTGGTCGTCGACATTAGCACTTTGGATTGTGTATCTGTGATTCAACAATGTATTTATAGAAGCTATACTTGGCAATTGCTATAATCGAGTGGTACAATCTTCAGTTGTCCTCGTGAGCCTGTTGATGGACAGTCAGTCGTGCTGCACATGATGTCACTGGTTACACGGAGAAAGAGGTTTCAATATAATGCTATCGCTTAAAGCCCCGTTTGAAATTTCCTGAAATTCTATAAAAAGGAAGAAGGAACACTGGGCAATAGTGGGTCACGGTTGGAAACAGACTTAGTCTCATCCAGCAATGAGAAAATCAAAAGCCTAGTTTTGAGTCAGGAGGGCAGTCGAGCTAGTGAATAGTATGGAAGTAGCATGTGAGTAAGTGATGTGGAATTTAATGTTGGTAGCAGAAGAGATGTTGTCGGGTAAAAAATATATAACACAAGTATACAGTCTAGGAGAAGCTGTGCATCAGTTTACTTCGCAATGTTCTTTACGCGAATAAATTGAAGAACAAGTCTTTTCTCAATAAAGTAACCGAGGGGGCTGAAACTTGTGCCGTTCCCCAGCTAAGTATGAAGCAGCCAAATGATGGCAGAGCCTGGTGAGTAGGAGTAAGGTCTTCGCTATTTATTCCTGTATCAAACGTTTACGAGCTCATGCAGCAAAGGAGAATTATATCTGAAGTTAGATCTCACCAGACTTTCAAAAATGTATTTCATTTGCATAGCACCCTAAGAGTACTAAATATCTATCCTGGTTCGTTTTACGCTCCACTGACGTACGACACACGACCTTGCCTATCATAGGTGAGCATCTAAACCTTAATGTAAACCAAACCAGACTTGTTAATAAACCTTTAATATTTATCGTCATCTAATGGCTCTTGCTGGCTTCTATCAGTAGCACAGCCAAAACCGAATTCAAGTATTCGTCTAGAGAACACGGCGGAGATAATTAAATTTTTAGCCCAGCGCCTCTGTATATATATACATATTTTGATGACGAGATGCATTAACAGCTTTTTTAAAGGCTATCAAGTCAGGGAATGTCGTAGCGCCGATCGGGAGTAAAGTCCAGGCTTTGGTAACAAATAACTACGGGCATAGTTTCCCAAGGATTTAAGGTTTTTCAGAGGCCCAGACTTGAGTCAGAAGCGAGGATAGTGCGACGCCTTGCATCATCAGGAAGTAGTTCGGACAGGTAGGCTGGAACAAGAAAAGGAAGGAACCCAAAAGTAACTGAAAAAATGATTGAATTCAACACGCTGTTTGATTTTGGCAAATGTCGGTCGCGAGAAGCGGTGTCATCTGGCACCTGCAATATTAATGACAGGCAACTCTAGTTTCAGAGAGGTATACCAGAAATATGCACCTTATTGCGTATGTACCAAGCACACGTACCAGGCACACGCCCTGGATCTCAGCCCAGAAGTAGGATGCTCACTCTCCCAAACCAAGGTAATGGGTTAGAGCTCTACGGTGGGTGATCCTTCATTGCGAACAGCAAGCGGCAGTGACAGCAGTTAAGGCTCTTGTGTAGACACGAGGCGGTTGAATAAGATAACCTTTTACATCCCTGCGGAACCCCATATCTTATTAAAGGCTCGTTATAACAGGGTTGACGATTGCAGCAATACTCTTAAATCTTCCAATGAAATTGCAGTGATGTGCTAGCAATGGTAAGGCAATATTACTGACACTTATTGATTATCATATTTATCAGACGCTTCCGAAAAACCAAGAAAAATATGCAAATAGACCTAAGTCTGCCTGGCTGAGAAGGTCGTCATGCACTCGCTGCAACTTTTCTCTGTGAAGGGATTAGCCCATTACTGAATCGCTATTTATTACAGCACTTGGAAGCTCTTTTGATTTGTTCTGCGTATGCATTTACCT
This sequence comes from Cristatella mucedo, assembly GCA_009760855.2. Taxonomy (NCBI): domain Eukaryota; kingdom Metazoa; phylum Bryozoa; class Phylactolaemata; family Cristatellidae; genus Cristatella; species Cristatella mucedo. The sequence goes on from WPIO01000017.1 coordinate 5,642,803, forward strand.
ACTATGCCTGCAGCTTGTGGAGTTACCAGCAATCGTTTGGTAATGCTTTTTATACAGCATCAGTAAAGTGCCTAGAAAAATATTCAGTTCTTGGAGGGGGCTTTATAAATGTATTATTATTATTATGACAAGACACGGGAACTGAACTGCTATGTTTGAAGTTTTGATATACGAGTCAAGCTGGCTGTTTTGCCACCACAAGTTTCAGTGTCTTTGATGGTAATGGCAGTGGGAGGATTGGTCGGACTTATTTAAGTTTTCTTCGTCTGCTGTTGTCTTTTATACGATTGACCTAAGTACAGCTTTTTTTAAAGATGCACGGACGAAACCTAAGTTTAACTACATTTTTAGTATAGGAGTTATGAAGGAAAGTTAAAAATCAATGTATCTCTAAAGGAGAAAAGTTGGCATTAAATTCATCGTTTTAGCAGTCTTTTCAGACGGGGCGATGAACGTCAAAACGAGGTCACTAGTTCCTGGTTTGAAAGTGGTCAGAGAATTACCACAGGGAAAGGAGGAATAACAATCCAGTGAGGATATTACCAAGAGGGGGAGCAGTCAATTGGGAAATTCAATTTAGGTAGGGAGTATCTGATTTTACTTAAACTGCTTATAAAGAAGTGATGCACTTTGATAGCAAAGATCTCTGCAATGATGACTTGGAAATGTGCGGACTTTAGATTAGTTAAGGAGATGGTTGATGGTTGACGGAAGGTAATTTTGATTTTGTATGCGTGATTCTTATGATTTTTTTTAAAGTAACTGGACTAGGCCTTAATAAGGAAAAACTGATATGATCCGCAGCAGCCCTCGTATGCAAATCGATGGACTACCAGTCCTAATCTTTTGTATGCCTTCGCATGCCTGGGTGCTGTCGGGGAGATACTAAATAAAAGACTTCAAAACTGCTACAAGGAGGCTGCAAGCGGCTTGAAATTGAGCGAAGAACAGGCAAAATTGTCATCTCAAACGGCTTCATTTATTGTGAATTATGAAAGAAAGGAAAGCCTTTAGGGTCTGCAAAGGTTGGGTTCTGGCAGTCAGTCCGTTTCAGCCGGGTCGCCGAGAAAGTAAATGGATCAAGGGCGTCGTCAAGAACAGTATCCTGCATTTTAAGCGTCTTGCCGTTGTTTAGTGAGCACTCTACCAATAACCATCGACCGTGTTCCTTTGCAGCAAATGCAAAGCACCTAGAAAGAGATTAAGTACTCTGAGGGCACTTTCTCAAATGGTATTATTGTTATTATTATTGCACATTAATTTCTTATTCCACATGCTCAGTTTAAGAGGGGCCACTTGGGCTATGGCATGCCCGATGACCGTCAAGTTAGATTGATTCACCGATGTAATTGAGGTCGAGCGACAATGATAGTAATATTGAACATGAGCCCGGCAGAATCGCTTGCTACGGCTGGATTTCCTACCTGATTTATCATGTTCATAAAACCTGCCAGAATCAAGTGGAACTGAAAATGCATTTAATCGACAATAGCGAAGCAATAATGGGAACCTACTAACGTAATGACTAGTAAGGTGAGTAAGAGCCAGGAAAGCTTTTGCGAAGAGAAAGTCACCGAATCATTCATTGTCACTGTTGATTTTTCTCATTCAAAATGGCTGCAATCAACATGTCAAAGGAAACTTGATCGAAGCTGTGGGATTGCTGTGGGATAGAGTTGAGATCGCAGTTGGGATCATCGTGGGAAAGCTGATCGCTAGCAGAGCTCCCATATACACGGTATAGACAAGGTCCAAGCCGAACGAATTTCCTCGTCAGGTTGAAAAAGCCCGAAGAATGCATGGCAGCATCAATTAGCTAGAGACTTGATTACCAACAGACTCATAGGATTATTGACAGTGATCTTGTATTCATAGGCTGCCCAAATTTTGGAGAAGTACTGCAGCTCTTCAGATTGGGTGGTGCAAGTCTAGTGGTGAGCTCTTAAATGATTCTCACAATGCCAATATGTCTTCGAGCGGGTGTTTTCCATTGTTTGCTCTGCTAACTCAAGCTTGAGATCAGTTCAGTTGTTGAATGCTGCTGGTGTGTTGCAACTTGAAACCATTGCATACATTTCCTCTAGAATTTGAATTGAGTGTACCAACAAGCAATGCAAGCATTGAAGCAGTGGCGTCACTGCCTCGGCAATATTTTGCATGCAAAATGTCCGAATGAATTGCTATGTGCATACCCACAAAGCAGTTGCGACGCTGCTTGGAGGTTCACAGACAGGGCCGAGGTACTAATACAGCTTGTGCCTATTCCTCTTGAATAATGTTGCTCAAGACCATAGAAGCATACGAAAGATAACAATACATTTTTGGCGCCAAAAGTGTCTTCAAAAAAGTCTAAGGCGTATTTATAGTCGCATTTCTTGTTCACTTTACTTGTCATCGCTTCAGATGGATACAAGCAGAGGATTGAAGATATTGTCTCTTCTGATTTTGACAGCAGTGGGCACTCATTCAGGTAACTTGACTATCCTTATTCTTCACACAAGTTAAGTATAGCATAATATGTTAAACTATACGAACAAGGCTTGGCTGCGAAAATTAGCCACATCGTTGTAGCTCTGCTGAAGCGCTTTGAAAAAAGATGCATCACTAGCCTCAAAACTATGGCTGCCAGCGTCGGCAGGAGATAGTGGGGCCATGCTGAATGCTTTTTCAGTTTCTTCCGACACGGGTACTTGAAACCTCGGACCGAGACCCACAGTTTTCTCGCATTGACCCTCTGTGGGGGACTGGGATCGCGAAGGGCAGCTTGTGCCTTTTTTGCTAATACTTTCTCCAACGGACTCTTTTGTAGAGGCTGTGAACTGGTCTTACGACGGAGCCGAAGGTATAGTAGTTAGCAAGCTCGAGAGGCAGGATTGGCATTGTTTGCAAGCTTGCCTTTCAGCTAAAGTGCTTCATGCTTCGCTGATAGACTCACTGCTGTGAACACCGGGCTACATCGCATTGCCACTGTCAAGCAGTACGTTTACAAAACTAATAAAATCTCTGGCTGAGACTCTCGGTCAAAGATTTTATCGACATTCAGACTGGCACTTGTAGGCACGCTTCCACCTCAGCAATGGGAAGTTGCTTATCCAACGTGTGGCGGACCGAACCAGTCACCCGTGTGGCTGAGGCCAAGTAAGGCGGTACCAAGGCACTACCAGCCCTTTATGAGCTACCTGAATGATCCTAGCTTCGAACTCACGAATGTCACGCTGCAGAATAACGGACACACCGGTAAGGCTCTTGCTGACGAGAGAGAGAGAGAGGAGAGAGGAGAGAGAGAGAGAGAGGAAGAGAGGGAGAGAGAGAGAGGAGAGAGAGAGAGAGAGAGAGAGAGAGAGAGAGAGAGAGAGAGAGAGAGAGAGAGAGAGGAAGAGAGGGAGAGAGAGAGAGAGAGAGAGCAAGAAACAAAGAACGAGAGATAGAGGCTGAGAAGGGTTACAATGAAAAAGACGGAAAGACTGGGGAGAGAGAAGAGAGAGAGAGAGAGAGAGAGAGAGAGAGAGAGAGAGAGAGAGAGAGAGAGAGAGAGAGAGAGAGAGGGGGGAGACCGGTTGTCTGGTATACCTAGAAGAACCACATTTTATTGTAAAGGAAGCATGATCGAACGGTTAGTAGAAGCACGCTCACTTACCACAAAAACACGGTTAGAGATATCATGCACAGCGTCAGTATTTACATGGTTAGGGGCAGCATGCACAGTGTCATTACGCATAAACACACCAAGGACCAATCAAAAGTACCCACTAAATTCTATGAGAAATATATGCGTTTTTAGCTTCTTTTTAAAAGTGGTCAAGTCAGTGGATTTCATAACGCCAGTTGGAGGTGAGTTCCGGGCTTTAGGGGCATTCGACGTAAATGCACAGTCTCCAAAGGATTTGAGGTTCGTATGAGGTGCAGGCAAACGATTAGATTCTGAAAAGCGGGTGGTACAATGCTTAGCCTGATGGGGGACTAAATCAGATAGTTAGGCTAGAGCCAAAGAATGAAGGGACCTAAAAGTGAGTGACAGAACCTTGAAGTACTAGATGTCATTGCTGCTGCTACGATCCATGAATCATGCATTAACAAAAAAGCGCCCTGGAGCCGTAAGGGGGGGGGGGGCTCGGGAGCTGAAAGCCTGCTTGTTAGCCGGGAAGCTATGAGCTGAGTACCCTTTCGTTTGATGTTCCTAGCATTGTATTGTACTGCTCAAGGCGTTCTCCTTCAAGCATTGCTGTGAATCTTTCTAACTTAGCCGTCATCATGCCTTCTGTAAGGATGGCGTCCCAACTTAAGGCTTGTCTTTGAAAATCTTCATTTAATGAACAATAAATCGCTATTAATAAATAAACTTATTTCTGAAAAAGGCCTCGACTTGCTCGCCCGTACTGAAACCTGGCTGAAATTGGTAAACCATCTGGCCATTAATGATGAAATTCAAAAAGACATCCTTCTTTCAAAATCCTAGATCAATCAAAACTTGAGGAGGAGTCGCTATTATTACACGCTCGCCTTTCAATTTCAAGCCGTTTGCAGTCCCCTCGAAGTAGTCTTTCGAATCTATTGCTTTGAGTTCACCCGACAACAAGCTACCAATGGTGGCTATAGTCGATAGTTTCCCAAGTTCCAAGCCATCCATAATCTCAGATTTCTCTGATCTCATTTTGATTCTGTGTGCAAGAAATCCATCCTTCCTCGTTATGAGTGACTTTGACATTCAGTTTGATAACTTATCTGACGCCTTCAGCACTAAATTTCGAGCACTGACTGACTCATTGTCTCGTCTGGCTCATGTGCATGATCCTACTTACATCAAGGGTCACACACTCGACCAAATTTGTCCTCAAACTGCACGCTATCATCATCAATTGTTACCAAATTCTGCTTATCTAAAGTTATGCAGATCTCATCCAGTCTACAATGTGTGCCCTCCTCCTGATCTAAACTCCCTTGTGAGTCGCTAAAATTCAAGTCCCTTGACATCCATACTGTCCGTGCGAGAATATCTGCTGCTCGATCCTTCTGAACTGCCAATATTAGCAGATTGCTACAACGCGACACTAATTGACATACTTGACGATTTTTCCCTCTGACTAAGCCAACTGTGCGCCCTCGTGAAGACGGCCTATGGTTTACCTCTAACCTTATATTAGCTAGGTCTACTAACCATAAGCTTGAAAAAGCATACAAAAGATCAGGAATAACTGTCAATTGGCAGTCATAATATATATATATATATATATATATATATATATATATATATATATATATATATATACATATATATATATATATGCATATTTATACGAGACAATGCAATGGCAGATTAAATGATTTGATATAGCTTACTTTACAGCACAGGTAAAGTGCCTGGACCGAAATTCACTTCTCACACGGCGCTATACAAACGCATTATTATCATAAACAAGTATCAATGAAAACAGTTATGTGAAAGCATTCTGCGAGGCGCATTAAATTAGATTTGGTTCTTCCATCGCTTTAAATAAATCGCGTACCAATGATATAGTTCTTGTTTAAAAAAGCATGATTAACACGAGATAATCTTGATTATAATAATAAGACTTCATGTTGAATAAGGATTCTTACTTTATTAATAACAAGTGGGATTCAGAAATTGGAAAGACTAGCACTCAAAATCGGCTCTGCCAGCATATCTCCTGTTGAATCTGCCCGAAATCAAGGTGTCGTGTTCCAATGTGACTTTTCTTTTGACGACCACACCAGCTCCACAGTCAAGTCTGCCTACTTTCAGCTTCATACTACTGCTATAATGCGGGCTTATTTAGACTGGAATATCACATGTACGTTGGTTCATGCATCTGTGTCATCCCGTCTTGACTTCTGTGACTCACTGCTTGCTGGTCTACCGTTCAGTGCGATCAGACGTTTCCAGCTGGTGCAAAACTCTGCAGCTTGGCTTGTCTGTCTTGATCGCCAGAGTTGCCACATCACACCACTTCTGGTCAATCTGCACTGGCTACCAATCGAGCAATGCATCGTCTTCAAGATTTCGACACTCAATTTTAGGTCCCTTCATTCTTTGGCTTAAGCATACTTATCAGATCTGCTCCCCGACCAGGCAAAGCATCGTAGCTTCCAGTTTTAGCCTTGCTAATACCTCGAGGTGTCTCAGACCCCTCAAATCAAACTGGTCAACAGTTCTGGACGGCTGAATTCAGATGAATGATAGATCTCAAATGAAGTCAGAATGCTTAGAGTTTTCGAGATGAGTCGCTGTGGAATTACCTACTGACGCACCACATGGAAACGCTTAGAACGCAGGAAATCCTACCTACAGTGCTTCGTAGTGTATTTTAAGTCGACATTCTACTTTAGAGATTAAGCAAAAGTGAGCTCGCAAAATACACAGACCAAGGCAAATGCATTAGTATTATAATGCATGCAACAATATAAAAGTAATTATCTAAAACACGCTAGCTGCCTATTATTGCCAGGCTGTTTTTATCTTTTATTTTGGCCAGAAAACAAGCATGTGAAGGTGCCGGCCTACTTCGGTGGCTTACAATGCTGCTAGTGGCCGCTGCTAGAGCGACGCTATCAAGAGCGTTTTTTAATGCACATTCTTTTACAGCTGAATTGGTTTTTCCGGCAAGAAAGTACATTCTGCAAGGAGGCGGCCTCGAAGCCGAGTACTATGCGGCCGGTCTGCACTTTCACTGGGGCCCTAATAATACAAACGGAGCTGAGAACGAAGTCGGGGGCATCCACTATCCTCTTGAGGTATGTACTTCTGTTGATTGCACCCAGCAGACTATGGGAAATTTTGAGCCGTGGCCTGATTTCTCCATGGCTTATTAGTGAGATTCTTATGGAGCTCTAACAATTACCTCAACCAGGCTTTACGGTTCGTTTTATATCGTGACCAGTTCATAAAGATGTCTGGTGATTCAATGTCATCGAGACTTTATGTGAAATTAAAATCTGTTATGAGAAGACAGTATGGAATACGTAAGACAGTATGGAATAAGTTTAAATGAAGGTTGTTGATAATCATGGGATAATAAAGAGCCGATTATAGATTAACAATATTGCCTAATCACTGTATGCAAATTTACACAGTAAATCATCATCAGCCTGTCCTCCAACTTATTTCGCATTCACTTAGTGATGTCAATAAATTGATTAGTTATTGACGACGTCTATTGATTGCTTTACAAACTCGATTCATACTTTCCGGTTGCGTAAGCAATGGTTTGTTGGTGCATCAATGTGTGCCTGTTTGTTATTCAGGTCTGCTTATCTGGTATTTTTATTTTAGATGGTTTTGTAAAGATAGCAGTCTTTAGGTTATCGCATGTACAATACCTTATTGGGTGGGACAGATGGCATTGTACTGGCGGTGACGGACTGGGACCAGAAAGAACGAGGACTGAGATTGACCAAGACGCGACATATAGCATATAGCAATATCACAGGCAGAGACGGATCGGACTAAGGTGGACAGACGGGATGTTCGGAAGGACCCAGATGACAGTAACGGAACCAGAAGCGTTTGGAATAGTGGAATGCGGTTTCCTATCTGGTGTTGCTGGGTCCCGAACTCGTAAGATATTTCCAGTAGCCGGTACGTATAGGATAATTTATTCGGCAGTGCCAGCTTAGTAATGACACGAGCTCACTAATGCATCACACGGGGAATGTACTAGCTTCCCTAGAATACCGACTGGCTTCACTATCGATCTGTATGAGCTCGAATGGAATTAAGGGTACGTCAACTTACCGTGTTATCAGAGGGCTGCATTTTTAACCTCGAATGGGTTCATTTATTATCGAACTAATTACTTGGTGTCTTTCCTCATCTCTGTACTGTCTTCGTACTTCCGTGCGGCTGGTCTGGGGGATCATACTCGAAGCAGAAAGACAGGATAGTCAAAGAATGGGGAGGAGTGGTCTGACAGTACACAGAGCCCCGGGGTTACAGTGAGCTTTGTCGGACTCAACAGGTGCTTGGATTGACTTATCTGCTGCGACAATTAGCCTGTTGTCGCAATTACTTAGTGCCATCAGTAAATGAGTCAATGAAATGTTTGACTCGTTATAGCTTCATCTCGTTCACCACAAAACAATCTACAGCAACCTGACTGTGGCTAAAGCTGCTTCAAATGACAGCTCTGCCATCGCAGTATTGGCCATCTTTATGCAGGTATGCAGTGCCTTAAGCTTTTATGCTGGGACGAGCTTTTTCTAGCAGCTGTCAGTGGGCGCCCAGCGGCTAGAATGCAAAAAACAGCCATATCGGCGACGGCGGCGGCAGCAGCAGCCGTAGGAGGAGCTCAATTATACCTCGCCGATTGTCTCTGCATAGGCATTTCGAGAGAAAAAATATTTTCAAAGCCAAATCTTGCGGTATCTGCTTTAGGTAAAGAATAATCAAAGGAACGAATATTTCGCACCGATAGCCGACAGAGTTAAAGTCATGAAAGGTCAGAACCCTTCCGGTGAGTATCAGCTCTGGAGAGTAGAAAGCAGACATGTACGGCACAGAACATGGGTTGCCATGATCAGATCAGAGGTAATACCCTAATCAGATTAATATTAAAAATGTTGAGCAGTTCCCATGCCTGCAAATCGAATTTATTACATACCCAGTCAATGTCTAGACAGCTGCAAAGGGTATCGGTCGATTGCTGGCTGCTATTACCTAATGCATGCATATTTCTGGAGTTCTATATCAGATTTCTATTTCATCTGCTACTTATTTATATGTAAATGGTAATCATAATAATCATATATATTTTTAGTGCCTTATGGAGAACTAAACCACTTACTTGAAATTTTAGGTATAATTTAAAGGAAGCATCTTAATTAGCTTGCAATAACATGCGAAATTTGAGTGTGTATAAGTACGTAAAGAGCAATTTACGTCTTCGATTTTGAATTTACGAGAAATTGCACCACATATAAACAGCTGGTTGTGGAGAGAGATTGTAGCTGAGCTCGTAAATTGCCTACGTGAAAACTGGCGTGCCACTCACCACGATGCAGTCCTGAAAAGATCACTTGAATGTTGTTCATTGTGAGAAACTACCTCTAACGCCTCAACTGAGCTTACTTCTCTAAAGGTAGCTTCAAGCATTGGTAATGTAAAAAAAACGCAAAAGCACCATCCAAATGAAATAACCCTGCATTGGGAGGAGCTGTTCCAGTAGTTACAAGCCCATCTGTATGTATCTAATAAATAAAGTTCGCACTTGAGCTTAGCATATCAAAAAATGCTCAACACTATCCGATTATCCGTTTTAACTGTACGAAGCAAAGTAATAGAAGCTTTGTTTAGACTTATTTTGCTCCTGTTCACTTCGAGGCATCGTTACAGAGTCATCTGTCAGCACAACGCTGCCGTCACTTGCACTTGGTTCCCTGGTCAAACATGCATACACATCCGGCTTCTACCGGTACCAGGGCAGCCTGACAACACCTGCCTGCAACGAGCAAGTGGTATGGACTGTCTTTGAAAAGCAGCTGACTATATCTCCATATCAGGTGAGTACAAATGTCGCACCAAATTAAGTTGGCAATGAGGAAACTGCCAGCAAAAAGAAGCAGGCATAGTGAAAATCGGGTTTTGATATAATATAGAAACTTAAAGGCACTGTTTTATATCTTTTAGATTCAACCTTTTCGAAGCCTAATTAATCTGTTGGGCACAGCCATGAGGGCAAACGCTAGACCTGTTCAGCCCATCGGCTCAAGGAAAATATATCACAGCAAATAAGAGTGAACGAACGCGGGACATTAATTCAGTCTGAGGATTAGATTTTTGCAGAATCAAATAAGGCATCTCTCAGCTCAAGAAATAATTTGATGCGTCATCAGACGATATGGCAGGGTGCTGCATAGTTCAGCTGCTGAGCTGTCAGTGTGATGCTCTTTCCATGTGCAGAATATTATTCCTTGTGATTTAATAATAATAATATTACATTTCATACAGTGCCGTCAGAGAACTCATTCTCAGTCTAGGCATTTAGCTTCCCTCATCTGGTTAAAAAGTGAGTTCAACCACCTCTGAACGAATGTGCTTATGTAGGGGATACATAATTTGTGACAGCAGCTCCAGTCCGATGCTCGACTACAACAAGCGAAGCCGAGAGCTTTGGCGCACGACTAGAGTACCACCAACTCACGAAGGTGGACGCCGCCGATAGTGGAACTGGGATAAAGTTAAGCGCGACCGTACCTTAGGATTGCAAACCGTACCCCTACAGGGTAGAGAAGTATATTCGGCAGAGACTTGGGTGACTGGCATCCGGCCTTGCTAATGGCATAGAACATCTCTGGGCTTAGTGAGCCACTGAACTGCCGATTGGCGAACTGCCTCAGGCGCCACTACCTCCTAGCTGCATTGATAAAGAGCATCTGACTGCCTAATGCACGATTTAAGCTTTTATACCGCCTCATTGAGGATTATGATACATCTGATTCTTAGTCATCATAGTTCAGGAACCACGAATAACATTTTGGCAGTTGTAATCAGGCTGAACTAGCTGGCTCAAGTGTTCCCGAGCTACTTAAAGTAAGTAAGGCAGTCCTCGGCCAGAATGAGAAAGGACACCAAACACAATCAAACGTGGTAGGCGTCATAGTGTGGCCACATTACCTAGTTGGGCATTACCATAGATTTATACCGATAATTGTCAGGCTCCTTTCTCACCGCCGTCAGTCTACCAGTCTTGCCTTCCTTAACCTTCATCGCCAACAGCCATCTCAGAAACGAGCCTGGGCTTCTGCGAATCTCGGGAAATCACCGACATTTCAGACGCTCGAGTCTGTGGTAATTTGCTTGGCTAAAGACGGACGAGCGCCTTTATCTTCTGCTCCTTCTCAATAGATACGTGAAACGATCTGTAACCATTATGTAATTATATGCATGCCACACAAGGACGAATATACTTTCTTGCCCCGTTACGTTAGCAACTATGACTTTGAATTATTAATATAATTATCAGCTTCAATACAAAGATGATTTCAACATTTCAGTCTTGACTGCCTGTCATTCAGTTGGACAGAATGTGGGACACGATGGACAATGCCAATCAGAGCTATTAGGAAACATGCACCCACTAGCACACTTTCAAAATGCAAAGAACACTATAAATCTATTGCGACTAAAGAAAAGAAGTCCGATCCATTGCTTTTACGACCCGACAATCATTCCACCCTAGCATGGTCGTAACCACAGACATTTATTTGACATGCTTACGTTAGGAGGTCATGGCATGGCATTCGCTCAGTTAGAAAATTAACAGAACAATCGCAGGACGAGTCGAATGGATAGTATGATACGAACAAATAGCAGCTTCCTTATATCGGTAGAAAAGTGAGGAGGAGTCTTGGCAGTGCAGATAGGATGAAATTGGTAAGCAGCCTTTTTGGCACCGTACAGTATCGTAGCATACAGTATTGGCATCTGATATCGTATCTTCAGAATACTGAATATTTCCATGACATGTTTCCTAGATGGCAATAGCGAGAGTTGGCTACATTATTATGTATTATAATCCAAGCACTACTACCAGTTTTGTAGGAAATCAGTGGGTTTAGGGTCTATCTAGAGGGCTAGCTGTATTACTTAGACTTAAGATAAGCTTTATTGTATGGACAACTGGTGCAGGCTTGAGGCAAAAAATAAGGTATTTCAAGGATCGTATATCAAGATATCCAGTGAGAATGTACCATTGAGGATAAACTTCCAAATTGTGTATATAAGTCCGTTACAGAAGCAAGAAAAAGGCGCTGGCATAGATCACTACGAAGATCCCTGTGTGTGGTGTGTTACTGTTGTGGTTGAGGTAAAGTTGGAGTTTGACAGCAGCATTTGTGTATTAAAAGCGCGTATGTCTGTCATATTCCGGTAGAAGCTAGGGTGGGTTTTCACTCTTATAAATTGATATCATCCACAAAAATCATCGCATGCAAATTCTTTGTTGAAACTCAGTCCCAATTTAGTGCGTGATTATGCTGGGCTTGCACTTATTTATCATGGTGTTTTTAACATCAGCATCGAAGCGTAGGCAATCTAGGCAGAAAGCCCACAGTGCTCTTAGGCTTAGTCAGAGGAATTAACTCATTAGATCATCAGTTTGTATCATGCTTTGGCATTTCAACTGTAATTAAAGGCAAGTTTGAAGGATCAGGCTAAAGAGGCTAGCAGAGATATTTTTTTCACAAACAGTCACATCATCAAGGTTTCTACCTGAATTTTCTGACAATTTTTCGCATCAAAAAGATGCATACTACTGAGAAAAACAGATAAGACTGTGTTGAGATGTGCTAAATTTGATTAGAGTGGAAGTTGTAAGCATTAAATGTTTAGATATTAATTGATTGAGAGTGTGACCTTTAATGTGCATGGGACCACTCACATGAGCTATTGGAGAACCTTATTTAGCCAGAGAGCAGAATTTGGCACGTTGGGGTGAGCTGGATTGTGGAAAGAAATCTAAAATTCATTGGTTTCTAGCATAGACGATTTTTTGGACGAAGAATCTTGTTTATATATGAACCACGTGAAACAAGTTAATCGAAATTAATCTTGAATTATGGGGCTATAGATGACAGCCGAACTGAATCCAGGGAATGCAAACGTTAATTCAGTGAGAAATGAGCCCAATGTATTCCATTACCGCTGTACCAGTATCAAAAGAAATAGATATATAACAGATTCCTGGTACCCCATACTTTCTTGGCTTACCTGGCTTAAAAATATCCTTCTAAAATTAGTCGCTTCGTAAGAATTGTGAAATTTAATTCCAGTGTTGGACCTACAGAGCGAAACCTGAGGCCAAAAGTCTGTAAACACAGGACTGAAATGGCTATTTATTGTGCTTAGAAGAGGATCTAGGGGCACAAAGATTCAGAAACTGCACAATCAGCTGAGTATATGCATTTATATAAGAAAAATATTTGGTATAGCACCATTCAAAAAATTAGTCTCTGCTCAAGAGTTTTACATATTCCGCCGGGGCTGAACCCACAACCTTGTTCGTACAAGATGACCATCTTAACATTTAGTCAAAACGAGAGTACGAAGAAGGCAAGCCAGCATGAGTCTCGTGTGTCAGAGTAAGATTAAAAACACACTGACAATGCCATTATTTCTACGAGCTTCACATAATTTCTTTAATAAAAGTATCGATTCTTGAAAATATTGTCACTAAGAATCATGTAGCACACGCTTACAATAATAATAAATCATAAGAAAGCTTGTAGTAAGGATTTAAGTGACACTACTCCACTGAAGCTGCTCTTAGTATAGTTAACAACTTTCTATGCAGCAACGATGACAGAAAGAATGTTGCTGCCCCAGTGCTGCTGGATCTTAATGTGAGCTGCACTCAACACGTTTGATTACGATATCTTACTCAAATGATTGTAAACGTCAATAATTTTTTCAGAAATTACACTAAAGTGGTCCCAATCTTAGTTGGCCTCTCGTGTTCAGCGTGTCATGTGATGGTCAAGTCTTATCCTCCAGATCAGTCACCTGTAGGGTCTAACAGTTCTCAGAGGTTTGATATTCTCATTTTATACTTAATATCTTGGAGACAAGATTTGGGCCTGTGGAATTGGCTGTTACTTCTATGCAGACAATGCATAGCTACATTTGTCATTTTACAATCAGATTGTGGAATTCACTTGAAAAATTCTTATGCAGCAGCATCTGTTCTTCCGCTTCAGTCGCACTGCCTTTCATGCTGTCCTAAGCTGCTACTTCCACGCTACTCACGTCCTTAACTCTCCTCCAGACTAAGCTTTGACTGCTACTTCCTCTTTGCTTCGTGAGATATTGTCTGTTGGCTACCGCATATGTACCGAAATCCTCTTCGGCTTGGAGCATGCAATAGAAGACTCTGCAGCACTACAACCACTTAGTCTTTGTGGTTTATTGGAGTTACATATGGAGATAAATTACATTACATTACATCCTAGGATCATAGTTGCACTGCCTTGCTTTTAAGCTATACCCGTACTTTTCACTAGAAAGTTTAGCTTCTGGGAATCTGACGAGCTGCAACCGAGTGAAGATGCATCAGGGATGCATCAGGCACCGATGTAAACTAGACAGACTGTTTGCCAGTGATCTGAGTTCGCACACGGTGTAACTTTCTGATGGATAGCTGTGTTCAAAGCTCTGAGTGACCCGCTGCCAGCAGAAAGCCGATCGGCACTGGCTGGTTTGCAGGTCCATGCTAAAGAGCTATCAGCCAATCTTGGAGGGCCCAATAAGCATTGTGTAGTGTAACGTCCGTACCAGGCAGACCCAGGTACACAAATGACAATAGACGAAGCGGACGTGCCCTGTCTAGGCCATAGAGCTTGCTGTTTCGCCCCACCTTACGATTAGAATCGCGTGCAGTAACCAAAAGGGTATGAGCCTATACCCACGAGCTGAATCGTTGCGTTCTTCTGTTTCATTGCTGGTCTCTCAGGTAAATTGTTTGGCGAGAACGACTCATCGCCGTTCGGCAGCATTTCCTCGGGTCTCTCAGGCTCGTTGTAATTGGCGTGACTGACCAACGGCTTCAGCTCCACGAATTGGCCTATTCTCCTCGGCTTTTTTCTCAGTCTCTCCCGTCCACTGTTGTCCACTTTAGCTGAGACCTGAATGAGGCTAAACCACTTTCAGTCTGTGTGAGAAACCGAAATCATACTTTGCTTTCATTGCATTCGAAATCGAGGAATAACTACAAATTTCAATTTGGCATGGCAAGTGACTGCACGACTGAGAACCCATGGACGGTTTTTGCGAAACAAAGCTCGTACAGCATGGCGGTCGGACGGTTAGGAGTAAGGCGATCGCTAGGGGGCGGTCCTGTATTGTCGCCGTAAGCTTTGGCGATCGCCATTAAGGCTCTTCTGTAGGCAGACGTTCGTGCAGGTTCTCCGGTAGACGACTTATGCACACCAGCCTCGCGAGAGGATCCTACTCAGGGCGACTGCCGGTGCACAGCGGTCATGCCGGAAGTTCTATCTCTTCTATTAAGCCGGCAACAACCGGTCGGACGACGACTAGCCAGTTTGCAGTCCTCTTTCGGGTGGTTGGTTTCCTTTCGCGGTAGTCACGTGAGATGCCGCACATGGATTGATCGGGAGCCCCTTTAAAGTAGCCACCTGGAACGGCTGCACGCAGTCGTGAAGCCTGCTCGCCGCCTCGCCAGCTCAATCGACGGCCGAGGTAAAGGCTCGGCGCGAGCGTTTCGGGAGTGATCAGTGCTAGAGGTGCCGTCGATGAAACAGCGGTTAATTGCAGCCTCACCACCGGTTCGCTCTCTATATATACGAGAAACGGAGATGGCGATGCCGCCGGCTGAGCGGCCTGAAGGCTAAAGCGCTTTGCAAAATTGAGCTTCCGGGTCGTTCTGCTGCGATTTGAGTGCCGTAGCTTCGAGCGCTCTCTGGTGAGCGAATCGCTCTCTGCTAGCTCGAGAGCTCATTGACTGCTTCCTCCGCAATACCGACCGGCGGCTCCATATAAAAAACGTTTCGTGCTTTTTCGCGGCGCTATCGGTCCCAATGCAGCCCGGTAGAACCAAAGTGCGGCTGACCTAGCCTTGCTCTGCGAGCCGGTCGGCCGGCAAGCCGTCCAGCCTGCACTCACGGTCTGTCGTTCCCACTGTCTATATCTTCCAGCCGAGTTTGCCCCGGATCCGGCCAATTGTTTCGCATTTTCTGCTCTCGAGAAGTCTGCCATTCTTACGGCGCAAGTCGGAGTCGACATAGCAGCGCACGGCTAACACGGTCGCCCTTATGAAAGCCGAGAGGCGGAGAAACTCGTATCTCTAAAATGATCTAAAGATAATGTGAAAGAAACAGGAAGAGACCAATTCGCGACACTAAAGCCGTTTGTAAGTCGCTGCACGAGCAACAAGCGCATGAAACTGAGGAGAAAGCAGAAGCCGCGAGAAGTTTCCCGCAATCGTTAACGAGTTAACGCAAATTCCGCATTCAACGAGTTGCATTAGCTTATTTGCCTGTCGCAGCCACCGAGCTCTAGTAATATATTTGGTAATACTTTCTGTATAGCATTTTGAAAGTTCCTAGAAAAAAATTCAGTTCTTTGAGGGCGCTATACAAACGCATTATTCTTAAGAACTCGCGCTTCCGTTATTACCGATGTGATATTTAAACAATGTAACAGCAATAATAAGAATAATAATAATGTACCTGATAAAGTGCCCTCAGAGAACTTATTCTCTTTCTAGGCTCTTTTTATTTGCTGCAAGAATGAGTGTCAC
This sequence comes from Cristatella mucedo, assembly GCA_009760855.2. Classification (NCBI taxonomy): domain Eukaryota; kingdom Metazoa; phylum Bryozoa; class Phylactolaemata; family Cristatellidae; genus Cristatella; species Cristatella mucedo. The sequence continues at coordinate 5,659,068 of WPIO01000017.1, forward strand.
GTCTAAAGCATTTTATACTAGTGAACATTCGGATCGAGAAAGCTGAGATATGAATGCCATGTCACCAGTTCTAAACGGTAGGGGAGGAGTCAATGTGAATAGTGGGAGAGTTCCATTGCTTTATGGCCGCGTTCGAGGAAGAAGCCTAAAGGTCAAATTGTATACGATTGATCGGAGACCTCAGAGCTAGCTGACCTATTAGTAATAGATCCAAAAAAGCGACAGCGATATCACCTTCATCGACCCATTGCGCTCGGAGACCTGTCTCAAGGACTGCGTGAGTTAATAATAGAAAATGTATTGCAACAGATAGAGGTTTATATACAGTTGGTGATAAATTTATGATGAATAGCTTGTAACCGTATATATTATGCCGCAGCAAATTCACATACGTAGATTGCCTCAGCTCGATATTCACTTGCCGCCTAGCAGAAAGTTCTCGACCTCTACCCTTCTGAGTTCTATTTCGGCACTTTACGAGAGTGAATACACCACCCCCAGTTGGACGACGAGGTTAGTATCAAATTCAAATAGTTAGCCGTCATCGACATTGTCATGTTGACTAAATTACTTACTTACGACAAGTTCCTCGAAGCTCTCGAGTGGAAACAATCGCCATCTTCTGCATATAATGGGGAGATAAGTCGCTAATACACCAAAACAGTCGCAGCATTGAATCCTGTTGCTGAAATTAAACATGCCTTGACGTGCTTCCTTTAATAAGAGACTGTCAAATATAATCTGCACGTTGTTCTTTACGGGGCGTAGCATATAGCTCATAGTATTTACATTTTTTCAACGCGTCCATAGGTTGCTCACATGCCCCTCAATGCTGATTTGCGGTAGTGAGTAGCGTGGAAGTAGCAGCTCATGACCGCTGAAAAAGACGAGCCATAGTCGGCAGCAGGAGAGAAATGCCGTTGCGTAAGAATTGTGAAAGCGAGCTCCACAGCCTAAGACCTGCAGAGCTGAAGCTTCCGTCGCAAACGGTCTTTAAGCGGAGGAATGGAACTGCTAATTTATTGTCCACACAGGACCTGAGAGTGCGAAGAGGCTGAAACTGGTGCAGCAATTAAGCTAGGTGCGAAGGAGCCAAGCCATGGCGGGCCTTGTGGGTCAGCGTAAGAACTGTGGTCTGTTTTCGTTGATTAACCGGCATCTATCCTAGCTCTTCTAGCAAAGGAGATACGTGGTCAAACCTCTTGGACTTGAAAACTAGCGTTGCAGCCATATTCATAGCCATCTGCAGTGGCCTAGTTGCTTTCTTTGGTAGCTTAGCCTACGAGGAATTACAATGATCAAGACGAGACAGAGCTAAGTAGCAAGTTAAATTATTTGAAAACTCGGCGGAAGACAGCTCCTAATCTTAGATAGGGATTGGAGTGATGGCTATGTAATAATAATAATGTACTTGATAAAGCGCCCTCAGAGAACTTAATCTCTTTCTAGGCGCTTTACAATTGCTGCAAAGGGAAATGTAATTGAATGGTAAGTAAAAATCTCGCTTGAAAAACAAACAAAATGAATAACATGGTTAGGGGTGACATGCACAGGGTCAGCATGCAAATGTGGTTAGTGGCAGCATGCACAGTGTCAGCACGCATAAGCACGTAAAGGACGAATCACAAGGACCCACTAAATGCTGTCCTAAATAGGTGTGTTTTTAAGTTCCTTTTAAATGTGGTCAGATCAGGGGATGTTCTGACGCAGGTCGGGAGAAAGTTCCAGGCTTTGAGAGCATACGAACTAAATGCACGGTCTCCAAAGGATTTAAGGTTTGTACGAGGTATTTATAGACTGTTGGATTCCGAAAAGCGGGTGGTACGATGCTTGGCCTGATGGGGGAGTATGTCGGAGAGATAGGCTGGAGCCATAGAATGAAGGGACCTAAAAGTGAGCGACAAAACCGGTGACACCTTGAAGTCAATCCGTTGCTTGACTGGTAGCCAGTGCAGGTTGGCGAGAAGTGGAGTAACGTGGCAACTGTGACGCTCACGACAGACAAGCCTAGCTGCAGAGTTTTACACCAACTGCAATCCCCTGATCGCACATGCTGGTAGGCCAGTAAGCAGTGAGTTGCAGAAGTCGAGACGAGATGTCACGAATGCATGGACCAACTTAGACGTGATATCCTTATCTAAACAAGCCCAAATTTTAGCAATTTTATGAAGGTGAAAATAGGCAGATTTGACTGTGGAACTGATATGGTCGTCTAACGAGAGGTCGCTTTGGATGATGGCTAGTTGTATAAGCATTCTTCGGAATGAAGCTTTAAACTTGAGAATTATATATATATATATATATATATATATATGCATGAAAAGAGGGAAGAGAGAGCCCCAAAGTCAAGCCGAGGTCAATCAAACACTTAACTTTATTTAAAGGACTTAAAGAAGTAAAAGCGACACTCTGACCAGTGATAACAATTGATTAATTACAGTACTGGTACATTTATGAAAGGACACAAAAGCAGTCACACTTTGGATTGGCGACCATGAATTGTTTGGCTTAGTGCCTTAGTGTACACTTTTGAGGATTCATATTGTCCTTTGCCACGAGCAAGCCGATCTGCATAAAAATGTATGAATAAATATAATTCATTTATCTAGCGCCCTATAAGAACCCACTTTCTATTCAGGCGCATCACATATGCCGCTGGGCTCGAACCCACGACCTCGGCCATACCCTGGTGAGGGCAAGCACCTTAACCACTGGGCCAAACCAATGCGGCCCATCGAGTTCTCTGAGGGCGCTTTATCAAGTTTGTTATTATTATTATTATTATTATTGACTTGGACTGCTTCTTCGCATAGAAATAGCTAGGACAAATGCTGCACAGGGGCAGAGGGCTGTCAATGGACATGTGCATACTTAAGTATATGTACTGCTACTGCACTATCTCGTGCCCCCAACCGCAAAACTCCAGGTGGAAGGCAAAGGTACGAGGTCCTCGTTCCGTAACGCTACGGCAATCTATTATTCATACGCCATAATTGGGGGCCACCAGGCTATCCTAAATCCCCGAAAACTGCTGTCTTGACCCTTGTATGCTAAGTAGCTCGACTTGACCAAAGTCCAGGTGAATCCATTTGATGACCGAGGTCTCGGGCTCGAACCCCATGGCCGAAGTGAAAAGAGCTTCGAATCGAGATTAAGTTCTCTTAGGGGTGCTATGCAAATTAATTACAATTAATGTAAGTCTTCATTTATTGCCGTTATTTCCAACGCATAGGCGTATGCAGTCTACGAAGGTGTCCCGGAGGTGGCAAAGAAGATTATGAGACATTAAAGAAAGCACTGTTGGTAATGTTTTCGGCTAACTACTTCGAGGCTTACGAGAAGTTCACCTCACGGTGCCTCGTCGGAAGTGAAAAGGAGGACTATATTTGGTCAACTTGAATTGTTTTGCTAGCCCATTTGCTACTGACTTTGTTAAATACGCCTTTATTGCCAATAACAGGATGTAGCAAAAAGACAACTTCAGGCCCATTGCAACCATTTGGAAATGCCAAAGCAAACTTTCCTTGAGAAGGCCGGCGTTGTAATAAAGACAAGCTGCATGCTGAACGCGGTCAAAAGCTGCTTTGTGTCTAATTCTATCTCGAGGTTACCGACCCAAGCCCCATTGCCCCGGGACGTAGTGTGCTTCCTCTGTAAAGCATCAGGGCACGAAATAAGAATAATAATAATAACATATTTCTATAGAGCCCTTAGAGAACTGAATCTCTTCTTAGGCATTTTACAGATGCTGTTTAGAATGAACGACCGAATGATGGCTGTAAATTTTATGATTATGATTTATGATTATTATTTATGCTTTATGATATGCTATATGGATACAATTTGGTGGTAAAATGTGCAGTATCATCAAGCATAACATGTCTTCATGTCCTCAAGCCCGTGTTTTAGGAAAGTTATGCAACTGAAAGTAGGCAGAAGTGACGGTGTACTGGCGTGGTTGTCTAATAAAAGGTCGCTAAGGAACAGGACATCTAGATTAAGTGCCGATGCAACAAAATATATGCTAGCAGAGCCGATGTTGAGTAATAATCTCTCCAGTTTCTGAGTCACAATCAGTTTGCTCATGACTAAGAAATTGATTTTTCGTCTTTCATTTGAAAATTCTTCTGCATTTCACGTGGGAATGTCAGCAATACATGCAGGAAGCACAAACAAAGCCAAGCGGTTGCAGTGGCGACTTCTGCCACGCCTGGCCTTGAAGGTGGGAGCCGAGTCTGACACCACGTCGAGCGGCCAGCCACCATGGCATATCTGACGGGCCGTTTCGGCGTAACCGTGGCAAATTTTCCCTTGCCGCAGGCACCAGGGGAACGCACGCCAGACCCCCTTTTACAAGGGGCTCCGCCCCCAGCCCCCAATGCCACCCGGCGCTCCGATCCTGGCTTCGCCTCTGGTAGGAAGGATTTTGAGAGAATTTGATGTGGTAGAGGGTTGGGAGGGATCAGAGTAAAGGTACAATTGTGTGTCATCCGCATAGAAGTAAGAGCCAACACTGTGCGTGAGGATCTATATTGGCAAGAGGGAGAGTATTAATTGTGAAAATAATTTTGTTGATTTTAGTCGTGACTGCCATTACAGAGCTGCACGACAGGGCATTGGTAAATATTGCTGCGTCTGTGAGAACATATAGCATCTCGCTCCCAGCTACTCAATACTTTCTGTGGACCGGAGCTGACAAAAAACGAATAGGAGAGAGCGGGCATTACTGAGCTGGCACTCTCTTCTCCTTTTGGCCTGCTTTCCCACAGTATGTGTCCTTGTCGGCGACTACGAGACGACTGAGCTGGTGGACACTGGATGCTCGAGGTCCAACCTTTCTGAATTGTCTGCGAACCTTTCGAGGGTAAAGCCAGCGAGTGAACTCGTCTTGAGGTTGAATGGAGCGGTGGCGGTCTGCAAGTCTGCATTCTCTGCGAGCTGGCTATCAGTGGATGGAAAATCATTCTGGATTGCTGGGTGTCACATATCGTTCCTGGTTTCAGTAAACCCTACATGGGCCAGGTCGAATTCATGGGCCACAGAGGAGCCGACGCCATGCTGATGGCATCTGCCCGGTTCGTAGTGTTGGAGGCGTCTGCTGTGCTGGGCCCACAGAGGCATTATCGCCAGCTGAGGTGACATGGAGGATTTTCAGGCAGTGCTTCTTCAGGGACGCTAGACGGTGAAGTGGGAGTGGTCAGATCCTTAAAATGTGCCGGAACTGACTAACCACGTAGCTGTCTTCAGGGCGTTAGGGAATTATCGAGCCGAATACGAGAAGGAGGTCAAAGAGTGGATTAAGGAAGGCTGGCTTTAGCCGTTGACAGATTGGAATGGTGGCCTAGTCCGATTGATGACCATCGTCCAGCAAACAAAGGCGAGGTTCGGTCCGTGTTGGAATTCAAAGAGCTTAGTAAATTCGCCTACGTCCACAGAGCTGCTGGCGACGAATATAGCACTATGCTCAGAGCTTTGACGACAGCTGGGCGAGCGCGTGAGCTTCATTGACTTTCGGAGGCTTGTCGATCTGCAGGTGCATGTTTACCTAGCTCTGTGGCAATAAAAGAAGGTCGTTGAGGACACGGGTCATCGGTATTGCCTCACACGATTGGGTTTCGGGCTGAATGTCTCCAAAGGTAATGACCGCGATTCTTACAAAGAAGAACTTTCGTTGTCGTCTATCTCTGACGTCATCCGTCGTCATTCACCGTCTATCTCCGACGTCCGACTTTACTGTCGGCACAGTCGTTCCGTCGCGAGCCCAGCATTTCTCCTGCCTGTCGCTGGCTGGCGCTGCTGAACCCGTTCTGGTGGCGCCATCCCAGGCGGAGGCTCCGCTGTTCTAGGGCACCACCGGAGCTCGGAAAACACAGTCACTCTGTGAATGGAAGGGGAAGGGAGTCGGTTGGCGTCGAAAGAGGTCGCGGCCGGTTCGTGCCGGCTGAGTTGTCTCCTCGAAGAGATTACGAGTTCGAGCCCATTTCGTCATTACCCCTAACGTCGGACTAAGGCCCAACTCATCCGAGCAATCGTGTTCTTAGAAGTGCAAGATTTGGCTGTTATTCGTGCTTATTCGCCCAGCACTTAAGGTGCTCGCCCCGACTAAGGTCTGGCCGAGGTCGTGGACTCAAGCCCCATGGCACATATGAAGTGCCGGAATAGAGAATGCTCGCTTAGGGCGCTATAAAAACGAATAAAATATAAATGAATAAATAAATAAATTTATTTATTTATTTATTTATATATATATAACTGCCCGTGCTCAGTAGCGTCGCTTACTCGTAGTTTGAACTCGACTATTTTGGGGAGTCTCCGCGAGCCGGTGTAGGTATGCAAGTATACGAGCGGCGTCGAGTTAGGCCACGTCAAACGTACGGATGAATCCGCCGTTGGTTTGGATGCTTTTGACACCGGCCGCGAAAGCACCCTTCATTATCGTTTGCAAAAAACGGCCTCCACAAAGTTGGACTGCAAGCATCCGACGAGCCGGCACGTTCCTGCTAGCCTAGCTTTACCTAACACCAATAGCCGACTGCCAATAGCCGGTCAAAACTGAAGCCGCCAGCTCGAGCCGCTCGCTCGAGTCGCTTTTGTTCTGTTCGCGTCACGAGGGAACCGCGTGCATTTCATCGACGGCTAGCCCTACAAATAGCGACCGCTAAACCTGTGCTCCACCAGTCCTGGACCGGGCGTAGCCACAGCCGTTCTCTGTGCATTCAAACTGTCACGGTAAGGGCGACGCGATGGCCGAACGGTCGCTTGCAGCCTCGTTCTACATGTACTGGCGCGGCGGCCGCTGAGAATTTCTGCCTAGATGCACTCAGACATACGACGAGGCCGCCGAGCTTTTTCCTAGCGCACTGAAGACATCGGCCTGCCTCGTAGCAGAGTAGAGGATCGTAGTGCTGCAGCCGTAGCGATGCGAACAGCGGAGCCAGCGAAAGCGTTACAGTCGGGTAGAGGAGAAATTGAGATAGCTAAAAAGCTATTCATGCAAGTGAATGACTGCCTTTCTGCTCAAACTAAGCGGGCTTTGTCTGCGAAAACCCGCGGCGAAACGCTCGGCTCTCTGAGCTAGCTCTGCCTTGCTGGCTCGTGCACTCAGCAAGCACCCCGGCGGCCTTCGCCTAATTCTTTCCCGATTCGTCGCACTGGAGTCTCGCAGCTCCCAGGGAGTAGGGAGGGTCTCCACAGCTCTAACGTGCCCTTGGAACTGGAGCAGTTCGCACAGCCTCGGCTTAAGCTCGGTGGTGGCTGAACGCATCTCTCGCTCCTTCCATCAGCAGCAGCATGAGACTCAGTGGGAGCGAGTAAGCAAACAAGCAGCAGTGGAGGCCATGGATCCCATAGCTCCTTTGTCCTGACTCTTCTGACTCAGCTATGCTTTTAACTTTCTCTTTGTTGCTTGATATTAGGCCTGCTGACTACCGAATGACGACAGAAAGCCGGCTAGGCTATGAATGCTGGGAGTTGATAGGTAGGCTGGAGCCAAAGATAGAGAATAACTAAAAGTGAGTGACGAAACTAGGAAGTCGATGCCTTGCTTGACTGGGAGGAAGTGCATGTCGGCAAAAAGTGGTATGATGTGGCAATTATGACACTCATGACACACAAGCCTAGCTGCAAAGTTTTGCTCCAGCTGTAAGCACCTGATTGCACGGACCGGTAGGCCAGCAAGCAGCGAGTTACTGGAGTCAAGATGGAATGCTAAAAATGCATGGATCAACTTAGATTCAGTATCCCTGTCTAAAAAGCCCGAAGTTCAGTGATTTTTTGCAGCTGAAAGGCGGCAGACTTGACTGTGTGGAGCTAATTTGGTCGTCCAATAAAGGTCACTTTGGGACATGACACCTAGATTTCGTACAGATTCAACTGGAGATATGCTGGGAGAGCCGATTTTGAGCGTCAGCCTTTCTAATTTCTCAATCGCATTTGGTTTACCCATAGCTAGTAAGTTGGTTTAATCGTCATTCAATTTAGGAAAATTTGCTGTCATCTGTGTGCTTATGTCATCAATACAAGCAGCCAAGGAGTTGAGAGAATGCGACGTGCTGGAGGGCTGGTAGAGATCAAAGCAAAGGTGCCATTGAGTGTCATCGGCACAAAAGTAAAAGCCTAAATTGTGCTTGGCAATCATATCGGCAAGAGGGAGAGCATAAACCGTGAAAAGAACCGGACCAAGCACGGAGCCCACAGGTACACCATATTTCAGGCGTACCTCGAATAATTTTTTTCCATTGACATCAACACTCTGGAGTCTCCCACTGAGATAGGAGCTAAACCATTGCAGAACAGTGCCAGAGACTCCCAGGCAGTATGGGAGGCATTCAAGAAGGACTTGGTGAGCGATAGTATCAAAAGCTGGCGAAAGATCGAGCAAAACCAGCAGTACCTTTCTGCTTTCCTAAGTAGGTCGCTGTACACCCCAAGCAGAGCCGACTCAGTGGAGTGATCAGCTCTAAAATCAAACTGGAACTTACAAGCAAGGTTTGAAATTTCAATGTATAGTTTCAGCTGGTCTGCCACGACTCGATCCAGTGTCTTTGATAGGAAGGGAGACTGGGTGGTAGCTGCTCAAGTTCTCTTGGTCTAGTGTCGCTTTCTTGAGTAGTGGCCTGACTACAGCCTTTTGAAAGGTGCTGAGACATGACCTGAGGCTAATGACATAGTGATGATATTTATTATGCATGGTAGCATCAGATTAATACATATTAGACGATGGACAGTGGCAATAGGATCCAAAGAACTTGTTTTTTTATTGATATATGAACTTCAGTACGAGGTCACTAGTGACCTGCTTGAATGTAGACATTGAGGTGCTACATTGAATTGATGGACAGAAATCCAGGGGGAGATGCTGCCATTTTAGCAATCGGTCTCCCTGATCTTGTCTATCTTCTTGAAAAAGTAGAATCGATTCCATAGATCATCACAGAAATCATTTGGTAAGGAGTTTACCTGGTAGTGGTTAAGTTGACGGCTGGTCGTCGACATCTCCATTTTTGGATTGTTTATCTGTGATTCAACAATGTATTTATAGAAGCTAGATTTGGCCATTGCTATAATCAAGTAGTACAATCGACAGCAGTCTTCGTGAGCCTGTTGATGGACAGTCAGTCGTGCTGCACAGTATGTCACTGGTTACACGAAGAAAGAGGTTTCAATGGAAGGCTACCGCTTGAAGCCCGGTTTGAACTTTCCTGAAATTTGACAAAAAGGACGAAGGAAAACTGGGCGATAGCGGATTACGGTAGGAAACAGACTTCGTCTCATCCAGCAAAGAGAAAATCAAAAGCCTAGTTTTGAGTCAGGAGGGCAGTCGAGCTAGTGAATAGTATGGAAGTAGCGTGTGAGTAAGTACGGTTTGGAATTTAATATTAGTAGCAGAAGAGACGTCGTCGGTTACAAAATATATAATAAAAGTATACAGTCTAGGGGAAACTGTGCATCAGTTTCCTTCGCAATGGTCTTTTCACAAATAAATTGAAGAAGAAGTCTTTTCTTAATAAAGTGACAGAGGGGGCTGAAACTTGAACCGTTCCCCAGCTAAGTATGGAGCAACCAAATGATGGCAGGGCCTGGTGGGTCAGAGTAAGGTTTTCGCTATTCATTCCTGTATCAAAAGTTTACGAGCTCATGCAGCAAAGGAGACTCATATCTAAAGGGAGACCTCAGCGGACTTTCCAAAATATATTTAATAATAATAATAATAATTCACTATAATAATAATAATCCACAGTACTAAATATCTATCCTGGTTCGTTTTACACGTCAATCACTACCTTGGCAATCAAAGGTGAGCATCTTAACCTTAAAACAAACCAAACCAGACTTGTAAATAAACCTTAATATCTAACGCAATCTAAAGGCTCTTACCGGCTTCTATCAGTAGCACAGCCAAAGCTAAATTTAGGTATTCGTCTGGAGAATACGGCAGAGATACTTGGATTTTTAGACCGACGCCTCTGTATATATAAAAATATTTTGGGGACAATGTGCATCACCAGCTTTTATAAAGGCTATCAAGTCAGGGGTTGTCGTAGTGCCGGTCGGTAGTAAGGTCCAGGCTTGGGTAACATATGAACTACGGGCATGGTTTCCCAAGTATTTAAGGTTTTTCAGAGGCCCAGCTACGCAAATTGAGTCAGAAGCGAGGATATTGCGATGAATCGAATTATCAGAAAGTAGTTCGGATGGTAGGCCGGAGCAAGAAAAGGAAGGGACCTACAAGTAATTGAAAAAATGACTGAATTCAACACGCTGTTTGATTTTGGCAAATTTTGGTCGCGAGAAGTGGTGTCATCTTGCACCTGCAACATTAAAGACAGGCAACTCCAGTTTCAGAGAGGTATACCAGAAATATGCACCTTTTTGCACAAGCCCGGAAGGTATGCAAGTAGTGAGCTGCAGAAGTAGAGATAGAATGTCCCAAATGCAAAGATCGACTTGTACTTTTTTGTTCATATCTAAATAGGCCCACATTTTTGCTATTTTATTCGTCTGATTGTTAGCTGACGTTACTGTGAAGCTGAAGCAGACGTCAATTGGAAGTTTTCTTTGGAAAGAAATACTAAAATTTTGTGCAGATGCTGTAGAGTATTTAATAGAGGAGACACTTTCGAGGAAAAGGCTTTCCAATTTGCGAGTAACACTAAACTCACCAAAAACTTGTAAGTTGGCTTTATCGTTTTTCCAGGAGGGAAAGTGTGCTGTTGTCCAAATAAGAATGTCAGCAATACATGTAGCAAGAGAGATAGACAATTTGACTTCTAGAAGGCTGAGAAGAATCAAATCGCAAGTACATTGTTCTTAGTTATTGCATTAATATACGAGAGAGCATACAAAGCTAAATGGCGTGTACCAAGCACACGCCTCTGGATCTCAGCCCAGAAGTAGGATACTCACTCTCCCAAACAAAGGTAATGGGTTTGAGCTCTACCGTGTGCGATCCTTCATTGCGAACAGCAAGTGGCAGTGACAGCAACTAAGGCTCTTTTGTACACACGAGGCGGTTGAATAAGATAACCTTTTACATCCCAGCGGAACCCCATATCTTATTAAAGGCTTGTTATGACAGGGTTGACGATAGAGGCAATACTCTTAAATCTTCCAATGACATTGCTGTGATGTGCTAGCAATGGTAAGGCAATATTACTGGCACTTATTGATTATCATATTTATCAAACGCTTCCGAAAAACCAAGAAAAATATGCAAATAGACCTAAGTCTGCCTGGCTGAGAAGGTCGTCATGCACTTGCTGCAATTTTGTCTCTGTGAAGGGATAAGCCTATTACTGAATCGCTATTTATTACAGCACTTGGAAGCTCTTTTGATTCGTTCTCCGTATGCATGTACGTATTTACACTATACCTGCAGCTCGTGGATATTACCACAAATCGTTTGGTAATGCTTTTTATACAGCATCAGTAAAGTGCCTAGAAAGATATTCAGTTCTTGGAGGGGGCTATATAAATGTATTATTGTTATTATGAAAATACACAGAACTGAACTGCTAGGTTTGAAGTTTTGATATACGAGTCAAGCTGGCTGTTTTTCCACCACTTGTTTTAGTGTCTTTGATGGTAATGGCAGTGGGAGGATTGGTCGGACTTATTTAAGTTTTCTTCGTCTGCTGTTGTCTTCTAAACGATTGACCTAAGTACAGCTGTTTTTTAAAGATGCACGGAAGAGACCTAAGTTTAACTACATTTTTAGTATAGGAGTTATGAAGGACAGTTAAAAATCAATGTATCTCTAAAGGAGAAAAGTTGGCATTAAATTCATCGTTTTAGCAGTCTTTTCAGACGGGGCGATGAACGTCAAAACGAGGTCATTAGTCCCTGGTTTGAAAGTGGTCAGTGAATTACCACAGGGAAATGAGGAATACAAATCCAGTAAGGATAATACCAAGAAGGAGAGCAGTCAAGCGGGAAATTCAATTTAGGTATGGACTATCTGATTTTACTTATGCATCTTATCAAGAAGTGATGCATTCTGATAGCAAAGATCTCTGCAATGATGACTTGGAAATGTGCGGACTTTAGATTAGTTAAGGAGATGGTTGATGGTTGACGGAAGGTAATTTTGATTTTGTATCCTTGATTCTCATAAATTGTTTTAAAGTAACTGGACTAGGCCTTAATAAGAAAAAACTGATATGATCCAAAGCAGCCCTCGTATGCAACTAGATGGACAATCAGTCCTAATCTTATGTATGCTTTCGCACGCCTGGGTGCTGTCGGGGAGGCACTAAATAAGAGACTATACAACGCCTACGAGGAGGCTGCAAGCGGTTTGAAATTGAGCGAAGAACAGGCAAAATTGGCAGCTCAAACGGCTTCATTTATTGTGAGTTATGAAAGAAAGGAAAGCCTTCAGTGTCTACATAGGTTGGGGTCTGGCACCCAGTCCGTTTCAGCCGGGTCGCGGTAATAGTAAATGGATCAAGGGCGTCGTCAAGAAAAGTTTCCTGCATTTCAAGGGCCTTGCTGCTGTTTAGTGAGCATGCTACCAATAACCATCGATCTTGCTTCCTTTGCAGCATAATTAAAGCACCTCGAAAGAGATTAAGTACTCTGAGGGCACTTTATCAAACGGTATTATTATTATTATTATTGCACATTAATTTCTCATTTCGCAGGCTCAGTTTAAGATGGGCCACTTGGGCTATGGCATTCCCGATGACCATCAAGTTAGAGTGATTCACTGATGCGATTGAGCGTGAGCGACAATGATAGTAATATTGAACTCGAGCCCTAACTCCATCGCTTGCTACAGCTGGATTTTCTAAGGGATTTATCAAGCTCATAAAACCTGCCAGAATCAAGTGAAACTGAAAATGCATTTAATCGACAATAGCTAGGCAATAATGGGAACCTACTAACGTAATGACTAGTGAGGTGAGTAAGAGCCAGGAAAGCTTTTGCGAAGAGAAAGTCACCGAATCTTTCATTGTCACTGTTGATTTTTCTCATTCAAAATGGCTGCAATCAACATGTCAAAGGAAACTTGATCGAAGCTGTGGGATTGCTGTGGGATCGAGTTGAGATCGTAGTTGGGATCGCAGTGGGAAAGTTGATGGCTAGCAGAGCTCCCATATACACGGTATAGACAAGGTCCAAGCCGAACGAATTTCCTCGTCAGGTTGAAAAAGCCCGAAGAATGCATGGCAGCATCAATTAGCTAGAGACTTGATTACCAACAGACTCATAGGATTATTGACAGTGATCTTGTATTCACAGGCTGCCCAAATTTTGGAGAAGTACTGCAGCTCTTCAGATTGGGTGGTGCAAGTCTAGTGGTGAGCTCTTAAATGATTCTCACAATGCCAATATGTCTTCGAGCGGGTGTTTTCCATTGTTTGCTCTGCTAACTCAAGCTTGAGATCAGTTCAGTTGTTGAATGCTGCTGGTGTGTTGCAACTTGAAACCATTGCATACATTTCCTCTAGTATTTGAATTGAGTGTACCAAAAAGCAATCCAAGCATTGAAGCAGTGGCGTCACTGCCTCGGCAATATTTTGCATGTAAAATGTCCGAATGAATTGCTATGTGCATACCCACAAAGCAGTTGCGGCGCTGCTTGGAGGTTCACAGACAGGGCCGAGGTACTAATACAGCTTGTGCCTATTCCTCTTGAATAATGTTGCTCAAGACCATAGAAGCATACGAAAGATAAAAATACAGTTTTTTGCATCAAAAGTGTCTTAAAAAGTCTACGGCGTATTTATAGTCGCATTTCTTGTTCACTTTACTTGTCATCGCTTCAGATGGATACAAGCAGAGGATTGAAGATACTGTCTCTTCTGATTTTGATAGCAGTGGGCACCGATTCAGGTAAATTGACTGGCTTTATTCTTTACACAAGTTATGTATAGCTTACTATGTTAAACTACACGGACTAGGCTTGGCTGCGAAAAGTAGCCACATCGTTGTAGCTCTGCTGAAGAGCTTTGAAAGAAGATGCATCACTAGCCTCAAAACTATGGCTGCCAGCGTCGGCAGGAGATAGTGGGGCCATGCTGAATGCTTTTTCAGTTTCGTCCGATACGGGTACTCGAAACCTCAAAACGAGACCCACAGTTTTCTCGCCTTGACCCTCTGTGGGGACTGGGATCGCAGCGAGGGGCAGCTTATGCCTTTTTTTGCTATTACTTTCTCCAACGGGCTCTTTTGTAGAGGCTGTGAACTGGTCTTACGACGGAGCCGAAGGTATAGTAGTTAGCAAGCTCGAGAGGCAGGATAGGCACTGTTTGCAAGCTGGCTTTTCGCTGAAGTTCTTAAGCTTTGCTGATAGATTCACTACTGTGAACACCAGGCTACATCGCATTGCCACTGTCAAGCAGTATGTTTACAGAACTAATAAAATCTCTGGCCGAGTCTCCTGGCCAAAGATTTTATCGACATTCAGACTGGCACTTGTAGGCACGCTTCCACCTCAGCGATGGAATGTTGGTTATCCAACGTGTGGCGGACCAAACCAGTCACCCGTGTGGCTGAGGCCAAGTAAGGCGGTACCAAGGCACTACCAGCCCTTTATGAGCTACCTGAATGATCCTAGCTTCGCACTCAGGAACGTCACGCTGCAGAATAACGGACACACCGGTAAGGCTCTTGCTGACGTGCATGATACAGTAAACAGCAGCATCGAAAGTCCAGTCATGTCTTGACGACATCCAATTATAGGTGAGCATAGTACTTCCTTCCAATTTCCTAAATAATACATTATAAATTGATCCCACAGAGTGGGAATAGGAAAGTGAGACAGAGTGATGAGAGAAAGAGAACGAGAGAGGGAGAGAGAGAGAGGGAAGGAGAGAGAGAGAGAGAGAGAGAGAGAGAGAGAGAGAGAGAGAGAGAGAGAGAGAGAGAGAGAGAGAGAGAGAGAGAGAGAGAGAGAGAGAGAGAGAGAGAGAGAGAGAGAGAAGAGAGAGGGAACGAGAGAGAGGAGGCCAGTTGACTGGTATACCTAGAAGAACAGTCGACAGAAAGACAAACACCCAATGAATTACTGACCGACGACCTTCACGACAGGTGCAGAGGTGAAAAAATAGAAATAAACACAATACTTTAAATAGTATGAGTAAAAGGAAAAGGAGCGTGATAAACGAATGATATTTGTGCATGGGCGAGCGTTTTTGGTAGTCATATGGCAGCTTCTTATTAATAATGACACATTTTTATGGCACTCCCAGAGAAGTCTCTTTCAAAGCACTCCACATTTTGCTGCGATGGAATCATGATCGAACCGTTAGTAGTAACCCGATCACTGACCACAAAGACACGGTTAGAGATATCATACACAGCGTCAGTATGTCAACATGGTTAGGGGCAGCATGCCCAGTGTCGTTAAGCATAAGCATAAAAAGGACCAATCAAAAGTACCAGGTAAATTCTATAATTAATAAATGTGTTTTTACCTTCTTTTTAAAAGTGGTCAAGTCAGGGGATTTAATAACGCCAGTCGAAAGTTAGTTCCAGGGTTTAGGAGCATTTGACCTAAATGCACAGTCTCCGAAGGATTGGAGGTTCACATGAGGTGACCCTTGATATCCATACTGTCCATGCAAGAATATCTGCTTCGCCTCTGCTGCTCAATCTTCCTTCTAAGCTGCCATTATTAGCAGATTGCCACAACGCGACACTGATTGACATATTGACTGATTGACATGATTTACGATTTTTCCCCTCTGACTAAGCCCACTGTGCGCCCCTCTCGAAGACGGCCTGTGGTTTACCTTGACATTATACTAGCTAGGTCTACTCACCACAAGCTTGAGAAGACATAAAACAGATCAGGACTCACTGTCAATTGGCAGTCATACTTAGACTACGGTAAATCATACCAATCGATCGTAGCGAAGGCCAAGTCTAGCTTCTATAAAACATTGTAGATTCACAGATGCACTATCCAAAAATGCAGATGACGATGTTCAACCATTTCCTTTACCATCCCCAGATTAGCTCGTTACCTATTGATCCTTGTAATTATCTAGCTGATCTCGTTTCTAGCTTCTTTCTCAGCGAGATAAACAAGATCAAGAAGCCAACCCCAACTGGAATCCTGTCCCTCAATTCCGTGCGGCGCATTGACGTCTACATTCAAGGAGGTCACCAGTGACCTCGTTATGAAGCTCAGATACCAATTACAGAAGAAAACTAGTCCTCTAGACCCTATTCCAATTCCAATGTCCTGCTTCTATGATGAATTATTCGGCTGCTGCCATACGTAACTAACATAGTAAATATGTCATTGGCCCCAGTCTATGTCCCAGCAACTTTCAAAAAGGTTTTAGTCAGGTCACTAATAAAAAAGCGACACTAGACTAAAAGAACTTGAGAAACTTCCGCCCAGTCTCTTTTTTACGTTCCGGTCTAATACAGTGGAACAAGTCATGGCAGAACAGCTAAACTCATCTATTGAAATTTCAAAAATTGCTAGTAAGTTCTAGTCTAGTTTTAGTGCTAATCACTCCGCAGAGCCAGCTTTGCTTCGGCTGTATTATGCTCTACTTAGGAATGCAGACTTATGTAATGTAACGTAATATATCTTTGTCTGTAACTCCACAAAGCCACACAGACTATGTGGGTGTTACACAGGAGAGTTTTGTATAGAGCACTCATAGCCTAAGCGGCATTCGGTACGCATTCGGCAGCCAACAGACTTCATCTCAAGCAACAAAGAGAAAGTGAGAATCATAGTAGAGTCAGGAGAGCAGTTGAGGTAGTGAGTAGCATGAAAGTAGCATTTTTTTTACATACTAACTGATTTAGCAGCTAAGTTTTATAGTGGCATCGAACCACTTGCTTTTCGGAATTCATTCGTTTACCTACACCTCGTACGAACCAAAAGTTCTTTGGAGATTGTTCCTCATTTAGGTTCGCATGCTTCCAAAGCCTGGAAGTTACTTTCGACTTGCTTCATGGCATCCCCTTACTTGACCACATTTAAAAATAAACTAAAAACGCATCTATTTATCATAGTATTTAATGGGTCAATGCGATTGTCTTTTACGTGCTTATGGGTGCTGACGCTGTGCATGCTGCCACTAATCATGTTTGAAAGCTGGCACTGTGCATGTCACCTATAACCATGTTATGCTTGTTGTCGTTGAGCAAGTTACTACTAACCGTTCGATTGTGCTTCCTTTGCAGATAATTTCTAATGCCTACAAATAGATTGAGTTCTCGGAGGGTGCTATATCAAGTGTGTTTTATTATTTTTTTTTATTAAAGTCGACAAGTATTTCAGTGGGAGCCATTGCAGGGCAGCATGAAGTGGTGTGTGAGGAGGCAACGGCTAGGCCCACGATAGAGAAGAGAATGGCTGCTAATTTTGCTTTTCATAAAACTCTGGAATTAAAGAAAGAGGGCCACACGCAATCACAGAGATTCATATGCATGTATGGTTATTGGCTTATCGCGAATTTATGCTCTCTGAGAAGGTACATATTAATATATCAACCTTTGTAGGCATAGGTACCTGCTCGTTCACTTACATGTACGCGAGTGCACATAAACACACACACACACTCACTCACGCTGGCACACACACACTCACACACACACACATACACACACATATATATGTGTACGTATAGGTATACATGCACATATATACGCCTGAATGTCGATATTCAGGGTATACACAAATATACCAACATGATTGATATGGGTGCATGAATTGATATAAAATATCTTAAGAATGGCTGCACATACAGGTGCATTGAAACACGTGTCGAGCTAAACTACTTGGATTATGGCAGGGCTGAGTTTATAAGTGGCTCCTGAATTATGAGCATTAGGTAACAGGCACTTTACAATCTTTTGCTTATAACAGTATGCTCTGTAGCTGTAGTCAGTTAGTGCTACTTTCAGATTCAAAATAGTTAGTTGCACTTTGCTGTTGTGTTCCGGATGGTTATTCTTGCTTTAGACTAGAATAATTTAAACGACCGAACTGAAATATTTAAATTGAGATATTGCTGCCGTGTGCGGCTACCATGGCAACCTGCATGTAACAGTGCACAACTTCGAGTCATTAGCCCCGCTACAAAGTATCAGCTACACTTGTCAGGCGTAAGCAATGGCTAGTAGAAAAATTATCAGCACTAAGTTTGTTTGAAGATTATATTAGTTCAGAAGAAGCTGCAGCACTGTTGTAACAATATATATATATATATATATATATATATATATGTGGGTATATGCATATTTATATAAGACTATGCAATAGAAGGTGAATAATTTTGTAATACTCAATCTACAGCACAGGTAAAGTGCCTGGACAGAAATTCACTTCTCACACGGCGATATAAACACGTATTATTATCATAAATAAGTATCAATTAAAGCAATTTTGGGAAAGCATTCTGCAATGCCCATAGAATTCAATTTTGTTCTTTCATGGCGTTAAATAAATCGCGTACCAATAATACCGCTCTCGCTTATAAAACCATGATTAATACGAGAAAATCTTGATTGTGTTAACAAGACTTCATGCTGACTAAGGATTCTTACTTTGTTGATAACAAGTGGCATTCCGAAAATGGAGAGACTAGCACTCAAAATTGGCTCTGCCAGCATATCTCCTGTTGCATCTGCCCGAAATCAAGATGTTGTGTTCCAAAGTGACTTTTCTTTTGACGACCACATGAGCTCCACAGTCAAGTCTGCCTACTTTCAGCTACATACTACTGCTATAATGTGGGCTTGTTTAGACATGAATACTATACGTACACTGGTCCAGGCATTCTTGACATCCCGTCTTGACTTCTGTAACTCACTGCTTGCTGGTCTACCGGCCAGTACAATCGGGCGCTTACAGCTGGTGCAAAACTCTGCAGCTAGGCTTGTCTGTCGTGATCGCCACAGTTGCCACATCACACTACTTCTGGTCAAGCTGCACTGGCTACCAATCGAGCAAGGCATCGCCTTCAAGGTTTTGTCACCCACTTTTAGGTCCCTTCATTCTTTGGCTTTAGCATACTTATCAGATCTGCTCCCCGACCAGGCGAAGCATCGTACCACCCGCTTTTCGGAATCGAATTTTTACCTCTACTTCGTACATGCCTCAAATCCTTTGAAGACCGTGCCTTTAGTACGTATGCTCCCAAAGCCTGGAATTCTCTCCCGACTTGCGTCACGACATTCCTGACTGGACCACATTAAAAAATAAATTAAAAATGCATCTATTTATGACAGCATTGAGTGGGTCCCTGTGATTCGACCTTTATTGCTTATGCGTACTGACGCTTCGCAAGCTGCCAGTAACCGTACTTGTATGCTGACCCTGTGCACCTCACCCCTAACCATGCTATTCTTGCTGTTTATTAAGCATGAGCATAGTACCAATAAGCATGCGATTATGTTTCCTTTGCAGCACATTTAAAGCGCCTAGAAAGAGATTGAGTTTCCTGAGGGTCCTTTATCAAGTGAGTTATAATAATAATAATATTAACCATTATTATTATCGTTATTTGGATAGTTAGTCCTTCATAAATACACTGTTCATGTCTACTCACGAAGGCAAATAGGTTTTAACCTTTCAGCTCAACACTATTCAGCATTGTCATTCATGCATTTCATGGCTTTGTCTGGGAGTCATTGAATACATATTTTTTAATGATGACAAAGAGAACTCCAACTGAGAGCCTAGCTGTAGCAAGTCTATCCGTTCATTCAGCCTTCTGGATGTAGCTATTTCCGTTCTAGACGTCTTGCGGTTGGTTATCGTCACTAGGATGAGGCTTCCAGTTTTAGCCTTGCTAATACCTCGAGGTGTCTCAGACCCCTCGAATCAAACTGGTCTAGTTCTGGACGGCTGAATTCAGATGAATGATAGATTTCTAGAGAAGTCAGAATGCTTAGAGCTATCGAGATGAGTCGCTGTGGAATTACCTACTGACGCACCACATGGAAACGCTTAGAACGCCGTAAATCCTAACTACAGCGCTTCATAGTGTATTTTAAGTCGACCTCGTACTTTACAGATTAAACGCAAGTGAGCTCACAAAATGCACTGACCAATTCAAATGCATTATTATTATAATGCATGTAACAATACACAAGTAATTATCTAAAATAACCTCGCTGCTTATTATTGCCTGGCTGTTTTTATCTTTTATGTTGCCCGAAAACTAGCATATGGAGGTGCCGGCCTACTACGGTGGCTTACAATGCTGCTAGTAGCCGTTGGTAGAGCAACGCTATCAAGAGCGTTTTTTAAAGCACATTTTCTTGCAGTTGAATTGGTTTTTCCGGCAAGAAAGTACATTCTGCAAGGAGGCGGCCTCGAAGCCAAGTATTATGCTGCTAGTCTACACTTTCACTGGGGCCCTAATAATACTTATGGCGAGGAGAACGAAGTCGGGGGCAGCCACTATCCGCTTGAGGTATGTACTGCTGTTGATTGCATCCAGCAGACTATGAGAAATTTTAAGCCGTGGCCTGCCTTCTACATGGCTCAGTGGTGAGATCCTTATGGAGTTCTAACAATTACCTCAACCAAGCTTTACGGTTCGTTTTATATCGTGACCAGTTGATAAAGATGTCTGGTGCCTCAATGTCATCGAGACTTTACGTGAAATGTAGAATCTGCAATGAGAAGACTGTATGGAATAAGTTTATATGAAGGTTGTCGATCATATGGGATAATAAATGGCCGATTATAGATAACCATTACTGCATAATCACTGTATGCAAATTAACACAGTAAATCATTATCAGCCTGTCCTCTAACTAATTTCACTTTCAATTAGTAACGTCACTAAATTGATTAGTCATTGACAACGTCCATTGTTTACTTTACCAAAAAAATTCATACTTTCTGGTTGAGTAAGCAATGGTTTGTTGGTGCATCAATGTGTGCCTGTTTGTTATTCAGGTCATCTTATCTGCTCTTTTTATCATAGATGGTTTTGTGAAGATAGCGGTCTTTAGGTTATTGCTTATAAAATACGTTGCTGGGACAGATGGAATTGTACTGACGGTGACGAACCGGGACCAGAAAGAAAAAGGACTGACGTTGACCGAGATGCGACATATACCACCGGAACAGACTGAGTCGGACTAAGGTGGACAGACCTTGACGTCCGGAGAACCCAGATGACAGTAACGGAACCAGAAGCGCTTGGAATAGTGGAATGCGGTTTCCAATCTGGGGTTGCTGGGTCCCGACCCTCTTAAAATATTTCCAGTTGCCGTTACCTATAGGATAACTTATTCGGCAGCACCCGCTTAGAAATGACACGAGCTGAGCTCACTAATGCATCACACGGGAATGCACTAACTTCCCTAGAATACCGAGTGGCTTCACTATCGATCTCAATGAGCTCGAATGGAATTAAGGGTACGTCTACTTACTGTGTTTTCAGAGGGCTGCATTCTTAACCTCGAATGGGTTCATTTATTATCGAACTAATTACTTGTTGTCTTTTCTCATCTCTGTACTGTCTTCGTACTTCCGTGCGGTTGGTCTGGGGATCCTACTCGAAGCAGAAAGACAGGATAGTCAAAGAATGGGGAGGAGTGGTCTGACAGTACACAGAGCCCCGGGGTTACCGTGAGCTTTGTCGGACTCAACAGCTGCTTGGGTAGACGTATCTGCTGCGACAATTAGCTTGCTGTCACAAATTACTTAGTGCCATCAGTAAATGAGTCAGTGAAATGTTTGACTCGTTATAGCTTCATCTCGTTCACCACAAAGCAATCTACAGCAACCTGACTGTTGCTAAAGCTGCTTTGAATGACAGCTCTGCCATCGCAGTATTGGCTATCCTCATGCAGGTATCCAGTGCCTTAAGCTTTTATGTTTCGACGAGCTTTTTCTAGCCGCCTTAAGTGGGCTCCCAGTAGTGAATAGCTCCGAAATTTAAAAAAAAACAGCCACATCGGCGACAACTGCAGCAGCAGTAGCCGTAGGAGGAACTCAATTGTACCTCGCCGATTGCATCTGCATTAGTATTTCAAGAGAAAAATATTTTCAAAGCCAGCTCTTGTGGTATCTGCTTTAGGTAAAGAATAATCAATGGAACAAATATTTCGCACCACTAGTCGACAGAGTTAAAGTCATGAAAGGTCGGAACCCTTCTGGTGAGTATTAGCTCTGCTGAGTAGAAAGCAGAAATGTGCCATTGAAATGAACATTGGTTGCAATTACCAGATCAGAAGCATTAATCAGAGTGATTATAAAAAAGTCGAGCAGATCACATGCCTGCAAATCAAATTTATTACATACCCAGTCAATGTCTAGACAGCTGTAGAGAGTATCAGGCGTTTGCTGGCTGTTATTAACTAACACATGGGCATTTCTGTAGTTCTATATCAGCTTTTTATTTCATCTACCACTTATTTATATATAAATGATAATAAAATTAATAATAATATATTGTAGTGTCTTATAGCAAACTAAACCACCACCTTGAAATTTTACGTATAATTCAAAGGAAGCATCTTAATTATCTTGCAATAACATGCACGATGTGAGTGCATATAAGTACGCAAAGGGCAATTTAAGTCTTGGATTTTTGTATTGGATGAATTGTACCACAGGTAAGCAGCTGGTCGCATAGAGAGACTATAGCTGAGCTCGTAAATTGCCTACGTGAAAACTGGAGTGCCACCCACCGCGATGCGGTCCTGAAAAGATCACTTGAATGTTGTTCATTGTGAGCAACAATCTCTAAAGCCTCAACTGCTCCTACTTCTCTAAAGGTAGCTTCGAGCTTTGGTAATGTGATCAAAAGGCAAAAGCACCATCGAAGTGAAATAGCCCTGCACTGGGAGCAGTTGTTCCAGTAATTACAAGCCCATCTGCATGTATCTAATAAATAAAGTTTGCACATGAGCTTAGCATATGAAAATATGGTAAAAACTATCCGATTATCCGTTTTAGCTGTACGAAGCAAAGTAATGGAAGCTTTGTTTAGACTTATTTTGCTCCCCTTTACTTCGAGACTGTCGTTGCAGCCTCATCTGTCAACACAACGCTGCCGTCACTTGCACTTGGTTCCCTGGTCAAAAATGCATACACATCCGGCTACTATCGGTACCAGGGCAGCCTGACAACACCTGCCTGCAACGTACAAGTGGTGTGGACTGTCTTTGATAAGCATCTGACTATATCTCCATATCAGGTGAGAACAAATGTCGCACCAAATTAAGTTGGCAATGAGGAAAGCGCTAGCAGAAAGAAGCAGGCATAGTGCCAATCGGGTTTTGATACGACATGCAAAAATTAAAGGCACTGCTTTATATTTTTCAGATTCAACCTTTTCGAAGCCTAATTAATAGGTTGGGCACAGCCATGCGAGCAAACACCAGACCCATTCAGCCCATCGGCTCAAGGAAAATATATCACAGCAAATAAGAGTGAACGAACACAGGACATTAATTCAGTCTGTGGATTAGATTTTGGCAGAATCAAATAAGGCATCTCTTAGCTCAAGAAATAAATTGATGCGTCATCAGAAGAAATGGCAGAGTGCTGCATAGTTCGGCTGCTGAGCTGTCAGTGCTATGCTCTTTCCATGTGCAGAATATTATTCCTTGTGATTTAATAATAATAGTTTTACATTTGATACAGTGCCATCAGAGAACTCAATCTCAGTCTAGGCATTTAGCTTCCCTCTTACGGTTAAAAAGTGAGTTTAACCCCTTCTGAACGAGTGTGCTTATGAAGCGGATACATAATTTGTGACAGCAGCTCCAGTCCTATGCTCGACTACAACGAGCGAAGCCAAGAGCTTTGGCACACGACTATAGTACCACCAACTCACGAAGGTGGACGCCACCGATAGTGGAACTAGGATAATGTTAAGCACGACCGTACCTTAGGTTTGCAAACCGTACCCCTACAGGGTAAGGAAGTATATTCGGCAGAGACTTGGGTGACGGGCATCTAGCCTTGCTAATGGCGTAGAACATCTCTGGGCTTAGTGAGCCACTGAACTGCCGATCGGCGAACTGCCTCAGGCGCCACTACCTCCTCACTGCATTGCTAAAGAGCATCTGACTGCCTAATGCACGATTTAAGCTTTTATACCGCCTCATTGAGGATTATAATACATCTGATTCCTAGTCATCATAGTTCAGGAATCACGAAAACATTTTGGCAGTTATAATCTGGCTGAACTATCCGGCTCAAATGTTCCTGAGCTTCTCAAAGTAAGTAAGGCAGTCCTCGGCCAGAATGTGAAAGGGAACCAAACACAATCAAATGTGGTAAACGTCAACGTGTGGCTAGGCTACCTTATTTGGCATTACCATAGATTTATACCGATAATTGTCAGGTGCCTTTCTCACCGCCGTCAGTCTACCAGTCTTGTCTTCCTTAACCTTCATCGCCAACAGCCAGCCCAGAAACGAGCCTGAACGAAGTTAATCTTGAAGTTAGTCTTGCATTATGGGGGTTATAGATGACAGCCAAATTTGACAGCTAACATATTAAGGGGCAGAGAACGTCAAGTTAGCGAACTGCTTCCAGGGAATGCAAACAGCTCACAATTCAGTGAGGAATGAGCTCAATTTACTTCATTACCCCAGTACCAGTTTCAAAAGAAATAGATATGTAAAATAATCCTGGTACCCCATACTTTCTTGGCCTACCCGGCTTAAAAATATCCTTCGAAAATTAGTTGCTTCGTAAG
Organism: Cristatella mucedo; assembly: GCA_009760855.2. Taxonomy (NCBI): domain Eukaryota; kingdom Metazoa; phylum Bryozoa; class Phylactolaemata; family Cristatellidae; genus Cristatella; species Cristatella mucedo. The sequence continues at coordinate 5,683,715 of WPIO01000017.1, forward strand.
AATTGTGAAATTTAATTTTAGTGTTGGACCTACAGAGCAAAACCTGAGGCCAACAGTCTGTAAACATATGACTGGAATGGCTATTTATTGTGCTTAGAAGAGAATCTAGGGGCACGAAGATTCAGAAATTGCACAATCAGCTGAGTATATGCATTTGTATAAGAAAATATTTGTTATAGAACCATTCAAAAAGTTAGTTTCTGATCAAGAGTTATACATATTCAGCAGGGGCAGAACCTACAACCTTGTTCATAGAAGATGACCATCTTAACATTTGGTCAAAACGAGAGTGCTAAGAAGGCAAGCCAGGACCAGTTTCGTGTGTCAGAGTAAGATTAAAAACCAACTGACACAGCCATTATTTCTAAGAGCTTCACATAATTTCTTTTATAAAAGTATCGATTCTTGAAAAGATTGTCATTAAGAATCATGTGGCGCACGCTGAAAATACTAAATCATAAGAAACCTTGTAGTCAGGATTTAAGTGGCAGTACTCCACTGAAACTCCTCTTAGTATAACCAACAACTTGCTATGCAGCAACGATGACGGAAATGTCTCTGCTCTAGTCCTGCTAGATCTTCTTGTCAGCTGCGCTCAACCCGTTTAATTACGATATCGTACTTAAATAATAATAATAATAATAATAATACACTTGATAAAGCGCCCTTATATAACTTAATCTCTTTCTGGGCGCTTTACATTTGCTGCAAAGAGAAATGCAATTGAATAGTAAGTAAAATCATGCTTGAAAAACAAACACAATGGATAAATGGTTAGGGGCGACATGCACAGGGTCAGCATGCAAATGTTGTTAGTGGCAGCATGCACAGTGTCAGCATGCATAAGCACATGAAGGAAGAATCACTGGGACCCGCTATATGCTGTCCTAAATAGGTGTGTTTTGACGTTCCTTTTAAATGTGGTCAGGTCAGGGGATGTTCTGGCGCAGGTTGGGAGGGAGTTCCAGGCTTTGGGAGCATACGAACTAAATGCACGGTCTCCAAAAAATTTAAGGTTTGTACGAGGTGTAGGTATATATATATTTGTACGAGGTATACGAGGTTTGTAGACTGTTGGATTCCGAAAAGCGGGTGGTACGATGCTTGGCCTGATGGGGTAGTATATCTGAGAGATAGGTTGGAGCCTTAGAATGAAGGGACCTACAAGTGAAGTAAATGCACGGTCTCCAAAGGATTTGAGGTTTGTACGAGGTATTTCTAGACTGTTGGATTCCGAAAAGCGGGTGGTACGATACTTTGCCTGATGGGGTAGTATATCTGAAAGATAGGCTAGAGCCATAGAATGAAGAGACCTAAAAGTAAGCGACAAAACCTTGAAGTCAATCCGTTGCTTGACTGGTAACCAGTGCAGGTCGGTAAGAAGTGGAGTAATGTGGCAACTGCGACGCTCACGACAGACAAGCCTAGCTGCAGAGTTTTGCACCAGCTGCAATCGCCTGATCGCACATGCTGGTAGGCCAGTAAGCAGTGATTTGCAGAAGTCGAGACGGGATGTCACGCATGCACGGACCAACTCGGACGTGGTATTCTTATCTAAACAAGCCCGAATTTTAGCAATGTTATGGAGCTGAAAATAGGCAGATTTGACTGTGGAGCTGATATGGTCGTCTAATGAGAGGTCGCTTTGGAATATGACACCTAGATTTTGAGCTGATGCAACTGGAGATATGCCGGCAGAGCCCATTTTGAAAGTCAGCCTTTCCAATCTCTGGATCACACTGGGTTTGCCCGAAACTAGTAAGTTAGTTTTATCATCATCAAATGATTGTAAAAATCAATAATGTTTGCAGAAACTACATTAGAGTGGTTCCAATCGTTGTTGGCCTGTCGTGTTCAGTGCGTCATGATATGGTCAAATCTTATCCACCAGATAAGTCACTCGTAGAGTCTAGCAGTTCTCAGAGGTTTAATATTCTCCATTTGCACTGAATCTCTTGGAGACGAGATACGGGTCTGTGGGATTGGCCGTTACTTCTATGCTGACAATACATGGCTGTATTTGTCAGTTTAACAATCAGACTCAGCTGCAGCGACTGATAGAATAAATGACTTGGCAAACAAAAATTTGAGCCTGGACGTAAACAAGTATCCTTTAAGTAAACGAGAATAAAATGAACTGCTATTCTTAGGACACCTAAGCATTCGGCTGAATTAAGAGACTTTAATCTTCTAATAGGCGATGCTATTTTGCAAACGTCACCATGTGCTCAGAATTTTGATGATGTCTTTGATAACTGCTTTTATTTTTATAAGTTTCATTAGGAAGACTTTGCCTCCAAAGCTAGCCATTACGTCCGATTTCTATTTGAGGTTACTCACTGTCTTTAATAGCCATTTGCAAAAATTTAACCATCTGCCGGTGTTGTTTTTGCTTGGTTATTGCAATTTATTTTTGGCCGGGCTACCAAAAGAGTCATTAGATCACTGCAAGTGGTGATGAATATAGCTTTGAGGTTAGTAAAAAGATTCCCGAAGTTCAGCTATGTAGCTCCTGGACTGAAGGAGCTTCGAAGGGTTCCAGCTAATTAATTTATAAAGAGTAAAGTTCTTACGGCGATCCACAAGCTCACCATGGTTTTGGTCCTTCATAACTTGAATGCTGGTGCACCAGTTTGAACGTCGTCGCATCATCAGGTCTTCTATGAACAGTCTATTAACTGGTCTATTTCATAAGCTTAAAAACCATTAAAGACAAGAGCTTTTGATGTGCAGGTCTATATTGTGGAGTTGACTTAAAAAATTCGTATGCAGCCGCATTTGTTCGTCTGCTCCAGTCGAGCTGCCTTTCATACGTCCTAAGCTGCTACTTCCATGCTAACATCACGTCCTTAACTCTCCTCCAGACGAAGCTATGACTATCACTTCCTCTTTGCTTCGTGAGATATTGTCTTTTGACTACCTCATATGTACCAAAAGGCTCTTCGGCTTCGAGCGTGCTATAGAAGACTCGGCCGCGTTACAACCATGTAGTCTTTGTGGTTTTGTGGAGTTACATATGGAGATAAATTACACTACATAACATTCTGGGACCTCAATTGCCCTGACGAGGTTTTAAGCTATACCTGTATTTTTCACTTAAAAGTTAAGCTTCTGGCGATCTGATGAACTGCACCCAAGTGAAGATGCATCAGGGATGCATCAGGCGCCGATGTAAATTAAACAGACAATTAGCCAGTGATCTGAGTTCGCACATGGTGTAACTTTCTGATGAATAGCTGTGCTCAAAGCTCTGAGTGACCCGCTGCCAGCAGAAAGCCGATCGGCACTGGCTGGTTTGCAGGTCCATGCTAAAGAGCTATCAGCCAATCTTGGAGGGCCCAATAAGCATTGTGTAGTGTAACGTCCGTACCAGGCAGACCCAGGTACACAAATGACAATAGACGAAGCGGACGTGCCCTGTCTAGGCCATAGAGCTTGCTGTTTCGCCCCACCTTACGATTAGAATCGCGTGCAGTAACCAAAAGGGTATGAGCCTATAGCCACGAGCTGAATCGTTGCGTTCTTCTGCTTCATTGCCGGTCTCTCAGGCGAATTGTTTGGCGAGAACGGCTCATCGCCGTTCGGCAGCATTTCATTGCGTCTCTCCGGGCTGTTGTCATTGGCGTGACTGACAAACGGCTTCGGCTCCACGAATTCGCCTATTCTCCTCCGCTTTTTTCTCAGTCTCTCCCGTCCACTGTTGCTGCTGCTGGCAACAATTCCTATTCTTCTCAGATTCTGCCGACACAGGATCTCGAGTGGCGTTGATTCAATTAATGTACTGGCTGAAAATCTGGAGTCTGGCATGCCTCGGGCATGCGAGCGTCGGCTTTTCAGGGGCACACTCTAGAATCGTGAGCCAGTTCAGCATGTTAAAGGCTGCCCGCCGCGGAATAAACCCGAGCTTTCGCAAGCGCCGGCCCTCAGCTCAGATTGCCTCGAACCTCACCTAGACAACCTTGAGCACCTGGTAGATGCCAGGTCTGTGAGCAACAGGGGCCCAGGCGCCCTCTTTGCAAGCAGCCGACGCGGTCGCTTCTGCTCACGTACTCGCCAGAGACGCCGAGCCTGATGGCACAGTGGTCGATGGTCGCACACCGTTTCGCAACGGAAAGCTGACCGGGCGGCCAGCAGAGCCAGAGTGGCGCTCGCCATGAGATGGCGACTTGAAAGGTGCCCCTTGATTAGCTGGTCGCCGGGTAGCCCATCGCTGACTGAGGCTCACCGTGCGCTCCCCGCCGACGAATCGATGCCTGCGTGCAGTCGTCGTCGTTCGTTGGCTCCCCACACACTATCCTCCGGTCACTTGCCGAAGGCGTAACTGGGCTGCTCGTCTTCTGCTCTCTGCCTTACAGGAGTAGCACGTGCCCAAGCGGGTTCTGTGGTTTTACGAAGGATGAAAGCGCACTCTACACGACGAGCAGCACCAGTGCGGTGCCTTGGCTGCTGATGTCCGTGGTCAAAAGATCGGGAGCGAGTGGGCCTTTTGCCGGCCTGCCCAGCTGCCGCTTGCTCAAGCCAGTGTTGGCTTTTCGCTGGCGCTGAAAACCGAGCGAAAGCATTAAGACGCAGAGCCATTCGTCACCAGCCTCGAGCGGTGCACGACCGCTGCCGAAATTTTCGTCCTCGAAGCCTAGCCTGAGCAGCAGCAGCAGCCGGGTATGCTTTGCAGCGGCTCTCGCACCTTGCTCTTGGCAGCCTGAAATAAAGGCTGCCGGGAAGTAAAGTGAATGCATACTTTCGGCCAGAGCTCCTCTTATAAATACTACACGCACCGGTTATAATAGTACATAAAAATATAAAGCACAATAAAAAGTATAAAGTATAAAGTACAATATAAAGTATAAAGTACATATACATTTTCATATTTTAATAAACCAGTTGTATACACACACACACACACACACACACACACACACACACACACACACACACACACACACACACACACATATATATATATATATATATATATATAGAGAGAGAGAGAGAGAGAGAGAAAGAGAGAAAGAGAGAAAGAGAGAAAGAGAGAAAGAGAGAAAGAGAGAAAGAGAGAAAGAGAGCAAGAGAGCAAGAGAGCAAGAGAGAAAGAGAGCAAGAGAGCAAGAGAGAAAGAGAGAAAGAGAGAAAGAGAGAAAGAGAGGGAGAGAGAGGTTTTACCGCGTGTCTCCTTTGCTAAAAGAGCTAGGATAGATGCCGGTTGAGCAACGAAAACATACCACAGTTCTTACGCTGACCCACAAGGCCCGCCATGGCTTGGCTCCTCCGCACCTAGCTTAATTGCTGCACCAGTTTCAGCCTCTTCGCGCTCTCAGGTCCTGTATGGACAATACATTAGCTGTCCCATTCCTCCGCTTAAAGACCGTTGGAGACAGAAGCGTCAGCTTTGCAGGTCTTAGGCTGTGGAGCTCGCTTCCACAATTCTTACGCAACGACAACTTCTCTTCTGTTGCCGACTATGACTCATCATTTTCAGTGGTCCTGAGCTGCTACTTCCACGCTACTCACTACCGCAACTGCTCTCCCGACTCTGCTACGCTTCTCACTTTCTCTTTGTTGCATGAGATGAAGTCTGTTGGCTACCGAATGCGTACTGAAAGCCGCTTAGGCTGTGAGTGGACAATACAAAACTGCTACGTAACATCCACATTGTCTTTTCTACTTTTTGGAGTTGCAGACGGAGATACATTACGTTACATTAATCTTTCTGTAGAGCTACGGCAGTGCGGACCGGAGTGACATTCGTTCTTGCTTCTTCTTGTCGTTGTTATCAGCGATAGGTAGGCTTATACTCTCCGCGCTTTACACCATTTTGTTCCCGATTTATGGCTGCAAAATCTCGCCTGGTCAACAATGGCAGGGGATGCAAAAGTATTGGAAGAAAATTAGCATTAAGCTGCTAGACATTCTATAAATCTTCAGCTTTAATTTGGAATACTGGCAGCGGTTTCGTAGCTGCTGAACCCATGCTCCTGAATGCAAATCTTAGATTTCTTAGTTAATGAAGCGAAACCAGAATCTTCGGAAAAAAGAAAATGCATTTCGAAAGTATGTGCGATAAAAACCCTATCAAACTTACATAATTTAAGTGGTAGGTAATTCATATGCTAGCTTCATGTAGCAAATCCGCATTGAAGGGCATGTGAGCAACGTAAGGACGCGCTGAAAAAATGTAAATACTATGAGCTATATGCTACGCCCCGTAAAGAACAACGTGCAGATAATATTTGACCGTGTCTTACTAAAGGAAGCACGTCAAGGCATGTTAAATTTCAGCAACAGGATTCAATGCTGCGACTATTTTTGTTTATTAGCGACTTATCTCCCCATTATATGCTGAAGATGGCGATCGTTCCCACTCGAGTGCTTCGAGGGACTTGTCGTAAGTAAGCAATTAGGTCAACGTGACCATGTCGATGACGGCTAACCATTTGAATTCGATACTAACCTCGTCGTCTGACTGGGGTGGTGCATTCAATCTCGTAAGGTGCCGAAATAGAACTCAGAAGGGTAGAGGTCGAGAACTTTCTGCTAGGCGGCAAGTGGTTATCGAGCAGAGGCAATCTACGTATGTGAATCTGCTGCGGCATAATATATACGGTTACAAGCTATTAGTCATAAATTTATCACACAACTTTATATATACCTCTATCTGTTGCAAAACCTTTTCCTCGTTGCAGTCGCTGATTTCTATGAGCTGTAATTTGTAGGATCATTGGTGGTCACATCGTGCATTCTATCACCAACCATATTGACATCCTTCGGTTACAGTATGTGCAAAGTGCATAGGAAAAATGCAGTTCTCTTTGGGCGCCTCACTATTATAATGTCTGAAGAGTGAGGCTGCCGAACTATATGACCCTGTGCATGTCACCCCTAACCATATTATTCATCTCGTTTGTTTTTCAAGCATGATTTTACTTACCATTCAATTGCATTTCACTTCACAGCAAATGTAAAGCGCCTAGAGAGAGATTGAGTTTTCTGAGGGCGCTTTATCAAGTGAATTATTATTATTATTATTATTATATGATAGCAGCAGGAACCAGAGATTGCTTTCACGATGGCCTTGGATAGTCAACCTGTGTCAAGAGGTGTGCCTAAGGAGACTGCTTTGGCAACTATAATACTAATAATAATACACTTGATAAAGCTCCCTCTGACTATTATCAATATCAGATCATGCATATCGTTGTTGTAGCAGTCCCGTTGCTTTAAAACGGATTTAGAAAGCGTCTAGAATCCCCAGTCGGAACCGAAAGAGTATCCAACATGTGAGGAGTCCAAACAAATGTTGCAGTTTGCTGCTTCAAAGGCACTCTGCAAGGGTACGCTTGGATCGGTAACACTAAACCAGAATCGCGTGCATGACAGCTTCTGCCGATATATAATGAGACTGTTAAATCAGTTATCAAGCCTACCAGCCACTCCAGTTATCAGTCTCTATAATAAACTAGGTTTATTTTTTAGTAAGTTAGTCCGTAATTCTAAGTAACAGACGTCCTAATTGCATTGAGCCATCCGTGATGGCTGTCTATTCGTTTAATTAGGGTAAGCAAATTTGAGCCTCGCAGTTATCACATTACTCCACATCTCGCCGTCCTGCACTGGCTTCCAGTCAAGCAAGAGATAAACTTCAAGGTTTTCTCGCTCACTTTTAGGTCACTTCATTCTTTGGCTCCAGCCTATCTATCAGATCTACTCCCACACCAGGCCAAGCATAGTACAACCAACCTTTCGTAATCTAACTGTTTACCAATATCTCGCACAAGCCTCAAATCCTTTAGAGACCGTGCATTTAGTTCGTATGCTCCCAAAGCCTGGAACTCACTCCCGACCTGCGTCACGACATCTCCCGACTTGTCCACATTTAAAAATAAATTAAAATAGGAACCTATTTCCGACAGCATTTAGTGGATCTCTGGGATTCGTCCTTTATATGCTTATGCTTGCTGATACTGTGTATGCTGCCTCTAGCCACACTTGCATGCTGACCTAGTGCATGTCACCCCTAACCATGTTATTCATGCTGTCTATCAAGCATGATACCACTCACTATTCCATCACTTTCCCTTTGCAGCGAATTTAAAGCGCCTAGAAAGAGATTGAGTTCTGATGGCGCTTTATTAAGTGTATTATTATTATTATTATTATGTCAAGAAAAGAAGCAGATAATTTACCAAATTGCCTACGTAGCAGCACCGTGCACTCTCGTAGGTGACATTGAATATTGACATGCTGAATTTAAAGCACTTAAATGAGTGTGAACCTGAAGGGATTTTACAAATAATGGCAGCGGCATTCGTGCAGCCAGCACTCTCTGCACTACGCCCGAAGCGACGACAGGCAGTGCTTCCAGTGCTTCCTGCCCTTCAGATAGATGGGTGCATCGAAAAGCTACCTGGTTAGTGTAAATTGGGAGTTTTATCTGTTTCGTTAAATGGCTGCGAATCAGTGTTATACTCTAAATTTTTAGCCAGTACAATTATTAAATCAAAGCCACTCAAGATCCTGTGTCGGCAGAATCTGAGAAGAATAGGAATTGTTGCCAGCAGCAGCAACAGTGGACGGGAGAGACTGAGAAAAAAGCGGAGGTGAATAGGCAAATTCGTGAAGCCGAAGCCGTTTGTCAGTCATGCTAATAACAACGAGCCGGAGAGATGCGAGGAAATTCTGCCAAACGGCGAGGAGTCGTTCTCGCCAAACAACTCGCCTGAGAGACCGGCAATGAAGCAGAAGAACTCAACGATTCAGCTCGTGGCTATAGGCTCATACCATTTTGGCTACTACACACGATTCTGATAGTTAGGTGGGGCGAAACCGAAAGCTCTATGGCCTAGACCGGGCACGTCCGCTTCGTCTATTGTCATTTGTGTACCTGGGTCTGCCTGGTACGGACGTCGCCATACACAATGCTTATTGGGCCCTCCAAGGTTGGCTGATAGCTCTTTAGCATGGACCTGCGAACCAGCCAGTGCCGATCGGCTCTCTGCTGGCGGCTGGGTCACTCTGAGTTTTGAGCACAGCTATCCATCAGAAAGTTACACCGTGTGCGAACTCAGATCACTGGCAAACAGTCTGTCTAGTTTACATCGGTGCCTGATGCATCCCTGATGCATCTTCACTCGGTTGCAGCTCGTCAGATTCCCAGAAGCTAAACTTTCTAGTGAAAAGTACGGGTATAGCTTAAAAGCAAGGCAGTGCAACTATGATCCTAGGATGTAATGTAATGTAATTTATCTCCATATGTAACTCCAATAAACCACAAAGACTAAGTGGTTGTAGTGCTGCAGAGTCTTCTATTGCATGCTCCAAGCCGAAGAGGGTTTCGGTACATATGCGGTAGCAAACAGACTGTATCTCACGAAGCAAAGAGGAAGTAGCAGTCATAGCTTAGTCTGGAGGAGAGCTACGGACGTGAGTAGCGTGGAAGCAGCAGCTTAGGACAGCATGAAAGGCTTCCTAATGAAATTTATTAAAATATTAGCATTTATCAAAGACATCGTCAAAATTCCGAGCACACGGTGCCATTCGCAAAACGGCATCGCATATTAGAAGATTAAAGTCTCTTAATTCAGCCGAATGCTTTGATGTCCTGAGAATAGCAGTTCCTTTTATTCTCGCTTACCTGAACGAAGTGTGTGGACATCCAGCCTCAGATGTCTGTTTGACAAGTAATTCATTTTATCGGTCGTTGCAGCAGAGTCTGATTGTTAAAATGACACATACGGCAATGTATTGTATGCATGGAAGTAACAGTCAATCCCATAGACCCGAATCTCGTCTCCAAGAGATTCAGTATAAATGGAGAATATCAAACCTCTGAGAACTGTTAGACTCTACAGGTGACTGATCTGGTGGATGAGACTTGTCCGTCGCATGAAACACTGAACACGATAGGCCAACTACGATTTGAACCAATCTAGTGTAATTGCTGAAAAAAAGAATTGACGTTGACAATCATTTGAGTAAGATATCGTGATCAAACGTGTTGAGCACAGCTAATACGAAGATGCAGCAGGACTGGGGAAGCGACATTTCTGTCATCGTTGCTGCACAGCAAGTGGTTGGTTATACTAAGAGCAGTTTCAGTGTAGTAGTGTCACTTAAATCCTGACTACAAGCTTTCTTATGATTTATTATTTGCAGCGTGTGCTGCATGATTCTTGATGATAATCTTTCCATGAATCAATACTTTTATTAAAGAAATCATGTGAAGCTCGTAGATATAATGACAGTGTCTTTTTAGTGTGTTTTTAATCTTACTCTGACATACGAGACTCGCACTGGCTTGCCTTCTTCGTACTTTCGTTTTGACTAAAGGTTAAGATGGTCATCTTCTAAGAACAAGGTTGTACGTTCAGCCCCGGTGGATTATGTAAAACTCTTGAGCGGAGACAAACTTTTCGAATGGCACTATACCAAATATTTTCTTATATAAATGCATGTACTTAGCTAATTGTGCAGTTTCCGAATCTTCGTGCCCATAAATCCTGTTCTAAGCACAATAAATTGCCATTCCAGCCCCATGTTTACAGACTGTTGGCCTCAGGTTTTGCTCTATAGGTCCAACACTAAAATTAATTTCACGAATCGTACGAAGCGACTAATTTTCGAAGGATATTTTTAAGCCAGATAAGCCAAAAAAGTATGGGGTACCAGGAATTTTTTATACATCTATTTATTTTGAAACTGGTACTGTGGTAGCGAAATAAATTGGGCTCATTCCTCACTGAATTGTGTGCTGTTTGTATTCCCTGGAAGCAGTTCAGTAACAGTAACTTGACGTTCTTCACCCCTTACTCTGTTAGTTGTAAAAGTTGGCTGTAATCTATAGCCTTCATAATTCAAGATTAACTTCAAGATTAAATTTTTCAGGCTGTTCAGATGTAAATGCGATTCTTCGTCCGATAAAACGTCTATGCTAGAAACCTATGATTTTTAGATTTATTTCTACAATCCTGCTCACCCCAATGTGCCGAATTCTGCTCTCTGGCTGAACAAGGTTCTCCACTAGCTCATGTACATGGTCCGATGCACATTAAAGGTCACACTCTCAATCAATTAATATCTAAACATTTAATGCTTACAACTTTCACTCTTATCAAATTGTGCACATCTTAACACAGTCTTATCTGTTTTTCTCAGTAGTATGCATATTTTTCGGTGAGAAAAATTGTCAGAAAAAATTCAGGTAGAAACCTTGATTATATGACTAATTGTGAAAGAAATATCTTTGCTAGCCACCTTAGCCTGATCCTCCAAACTTGCCTTTAATTACAGTTGAAACGCTAAAGCATGATACAAACTGATGCTCTAATGAGTTAACTCCTCCGATTAAGCCTGAGAGCACTGTGAGCTCTCCGTTTAGACAGCTTATGCTTCTATGCTGCTGTTAAAAACACCAGGATAAACAATTGCAAGCTAAGCATAAGCATGCCCTAGATTAGGACTAAGTTTCAACAAAAAATTCGGTTACGAGGATTTTTATGCGTAATATCAATTCATGAGAGCGAAATCCTAGTCTAGCTTCTATAGGAACATGACAGATATACGTGCTTTTAGTAGACAAAAGCTAATGTCAAACTCTAACCGTCAACTTTACCTCAAACCACAACAGTAACACACCACAAACAGAGATCTTCGAAATGATCTAGTCCACGCTTTTTCTTGCTGCTCTCCGAGACCTATATATGCAATTGGTAGGTTTATCCTTAATGGTACATTCTACCTGGATATTTTAATACCTCATTTTTGTGCCTCAAGCCTGCATCAGTTGTCCATACAATAAAGCTAATCTTAAGTCTAAGTAATACAGCTAGCCCTCTAGATAGACCCTAAGCCCACTGATTTCCTACAAAACTGGTAGTAGTGCTTGGATTACAATACATATTAATGTAGCCAACTCTCGCTTTTGCCATCTAGGAAACATGTCATGGAAATATTCAGTGTTGTGAAGATGCGATATCAGATGCCAATACTGTATGCTACGATACTGTACGGTACCAAAAAGGCTGCTTACCGATTTCATCCTTTCTGCACTGCCAAGACTCCTCCTCACTTTTAACCGATATAAGGAAGCTGCTATTTCTTCGTATCATCCTATCCATTCGACTCGTCCTGCGATTGTTCTGTTAATTTTCTAACTGAGCGAAGGCCATGCCATGACCTCCTAACGTAAGCATGTCAAATAAATGTCTGTGGTTACGACCATGTTAGGGTGAAATGACTGTTGGGTCGTAAAAGCAATGGGTCGGACTTATTTTCTTTATTCGCAATAAATTTATAGTGTTCCTTGCATTTTGAAAGTGTGCTAGTGGGTGCATGTTTCCGAATAGCTCTAATTGGCATTGTCCATCATGTCCCACATTCTGTCCAACTGAATGACAGGCAGTCAAGACTGAAATGTTGACTTCATTTTTGTATTAAAGCTGATAATTATATTAATAATTCAAAGTCAAAATTGCTAACGTAACGGGGCAAGAAAGTATATTCGTTCCTGTGTGGCATGCATATAATGCCACAATAGTTTCAGATAGTTGCACATATTTATTGAGAAAGAGCAGAAGATAAAGGCGCTCGCCCGTCTTTAGCCAAGCAGATTACTACAGACTTGAGCGTCGGAAACGTCGGTGATTTCTCGAGATTCGCAGAAGCCCAGGCTCGTTTCCGAGATGGCGGTTGTCGATGAAGGTTAAAGGAAGACAAGACCGGTTGACTGATGGCAGTGAGAAAGAAGCCTGACGATTATCGGTATAAATCTATGGTGATGCCCAACTAGGTGGCGTAGCCACACGTTAACGCCAACCGAATTAAATTGTGTTAGGTTTTGTCTGTGCCAGGTTAGGCACTGACAGCTCAGCAGCCGAACTATGCAGCATGCTGCCATTTCTTCTGATGACGCATCAAATCATTTCTTGAGCTAAGAGATACCTTATTTGATTCTGCCAAAATCTAATCCGCAGACTGAATTGATGTCCCTCGTTCGTTCACTCTTATTTGCTGTGATATATTTTCCTTGAGCCGATGGGCTGAACAGGTCTGCTGTTTGCTCGCATGGCTGTGCCCAACAGATTAATTAGGCTTCGAAAAGGTTGAATCTGAAAAATATAAAGCAGTGCCTTTAAGTTTTTATATTTTGTCAAAACCTGATTTGCACTATGCCTGCTTCTTTTTGCTGGCACTTTCCCCATTGCCAACTTAATTTGGTGCGACATTTGTTCTCACCTGATATGGAGATATAGTCAGCTGCTTTTCAAAGACAGTCCACACCACTTGTTCGTTGCAGACAGGTGTTGTCAGGCTGCCCTGGTACCGATAGAAGCCGGATGTGTATGCATTTTTGACCAGGAAACCAAGTGCAAGTGGCGGCAGCGTTGTGTTGACAGATGAGGCTGCAACGACAGTCTCAAAGTAAAGGGGAGCAAAATAAGTCTAAACAAAGCTTCCATTACTTTGCTTCGTACAGCTAAAACGGATAATCGGATAGTTTTTAGCATATTTTTATATGCTAAGCTCATGTGCGAACTTTATTTATTAGATGCATGCAAATAAGCTTGTAATTACTGGAACAACTGCTCCCAGTGCATGGCTATTTCACTTCGATGGTGCTTTTGCCTTTCGATCACATTACCAAAGCTCGAAGCTACCTTTAGAGAAGTAAGAGCAGTTGAGGCTTTAGAGATTGTTGCTCACAATGAACAACATTCAAGTGATCTTTTCAGGACTGCATCGCGGTGGGTGGCACTCCAGTTTTCACGTAGGCAATTTACGAGCTCAGCTACAGTCTCTCTCCACAACCAGCTGCTTACCTGTGGTGCAATTCATCCAAGATGAAAATCCAATACGTAAAGTGCCCTTTGTATACTTATACACACTCACATTGTGCATGTTATTGCAAGCTAATTAAGATGCTTCCTGTAAATTATACGTTGAGTTTCAAGAAAGTGGTTTAACTCTCCATAAGGCACTAAAAACATATTGTTATTATGATTTAACTTACCATTCAATTCATTTCACTTTACAGCAAATGTAAAGCGCCTAGAGAGAGATTAAGTTCTCTGAGGGCGCTTTATCAAGTGAATTATTATTATTATTATTATTATATAAATAAGTGGCAGATGAAATAAAAATCTGATATAAAACTACAGAATTGTGCATGCATTAGTTAATAGCAGCCAGCAATTTCCCAATACCCTTTGCAGCTGTGTAGACATTAACTGGGTATGTAATAAATTCAATAAGCAGGCATGTGATCTGCTCGACATTTTTTATAATTAATCTGATTAATGTATTGCCTCTGATCTGATAATTGCAACCATTGTTCTGTGCATACATTTCCGCTTTCTACTCGCCAGAGCTAATACTCACTGGAAGGGTTGCGACCTTTCATGGCGTTAACTCTGTCGACTAATGGTGCGAAATATTTGTTCCATTGATTATTCTTTACCTAAAGCAGATACAGCAAGAGCTAGCTTTGAAAATATTTTCGCTCTTGAAATTCCTTTGCAGAGACGATCGGCGAAGTATAATTGAGCTCTTCATACGGCTGCTGCTGCCACCGCCGTCGCCGATGGGGCTGTTTATTTTTAAATTTCGGAGCTACTTGCCAGTGGGCGCCCACGGACAGCGGCTAGAAAAAGCTCGTCGAACCATAAAAGCTTAAGGCACTGCATACCTGGATAACGATGGCCAACATTACGATGGCAGAGCTGTCATTCAAAGCAGCTTTAGCGACAGTCAGGCTGCTGTAGATTGTTTTGTGGTGAACGAGATGAAGCTATAACGAGTCAAACATTTCACTGACTCATTTACTGATGGCACTAAGTAATTTGTGACAGCAGGGTAATTGTAGCAGCAGATACGTCTACCCATGCACCTGTTGAGTCCGACAAAGCTCACGGTAACCCCGGGGCTCTGTGTACTGTCAGACCACTCCTCCTCATTCTATGACTATCCTGTCTTTCTGCTTCGAGTATGATCCCCAGACCAGCCGCACGGAAGTACGAAGACAGTACAGAGATGAGAAAAGACACCAATTAATTAGTTCGATAATAAATGAACCCATTCGAGGTTAAGAATGCAGCCCTCTGAAAACACAGTAAGTAGACGTACCCTTAATTCTATTCGAGCACATAGAGATCGATAGTGCAGCCACTCGGTATTCTAGGGAAGCTAGTACATTTCCCGTGTGATGCATTAGTTACTCAGCTCGTGTCATTTCTAGGCGGGTACTCTGCCGAATAAGTTATCCTATAGGTACCGACAACTGGAAATTTCTAACGAGGGTTGGGACCCTAGATTGGAAACCGCATTCCACTATTCCGAACGCTTCTGGTTCCGTTACAGTCATCTGGGTTCTTCCGGACATCCCGTCTGTCCACCTTGGTCCGATCCGTCTCTGTCTGTGCCGGTGCCATATGTCGCCTCTCGGTCAATGCCAGTCTTCTTTCTTTCTAGCCTAAGTCCGTCACCGTCAGTACGATTCTATCCGTCCCACACAACAAGGTTTTTTTTTTACACACAATAGCATAAACACTGCTATCTTTACATAACCATTTATATTAAAAAAGAGCAGATAAGCTGACCTGAATAACAAACACGCACACATTGATGCACCAACAAACCATTGCTTATGCAACCGGAAAGTATGAATTGAGATGGTAAAGCAAACAACGGACGTCGTCAATAACTAATCAATTTATTGACATAACTAAGTAAAAGCAAAATTAGTTAGAGGACAGGCTGATGATGATTTACTGTGTAAATTTGCATACAGGGATTATGCAGTAATGTTATCTATAATCGGCCATTTATTATCCCATATGATCGATAACCTTCATATAAACTTATTTCATACTGTCTTCTCATTGCAGATTCTACATTTCACGTAAAGTCTCGATGACATTGAGGCACCAGACATCTTTATCAACTGATCACGCTATAAAACGAACCGTAAAGCTTGGTTGAGGTAATTGTTAGAGCTCCATAAGGATCTCACCATGTAGAAGGCAGGCCATGTCTAAGAATTTCCCATAGTCTGCTGGATGCAATCAACAGAAATACATACCTCAAGCGGAGAGTGGCTGCTCCCGACTTCACTCTCCGCGCCAATTGTATTATTCGGGCCCCAGTGAAAGTGCAGACTAGCAGCATAGTACTTGGCTTCGAGGCCGCCTCCTTGCAGAATGTACTTTCTTGCCGGAAAAACCAATTCAACTGCAAGAAAATGTACTTTAAAAATGCTCTTGATAGCGTGGCTCTACTAGCGGCTACTAGCAGCATTGTAAGCCACCGTAGTAGGCCGGCACCTCCATATGCTAGTTTTCGGGTAAAATAAAAGATAAAAACAGCCAGGCAATAATAAGCAGCGAGGTTATTTTATAAAATTTCTTTTATATCGTTACATGCATTATAATAATAATGCATTTGAATTGGTCAGTGCATTTTGTGAGCTCACTTGCGTTTAATCTGTAAAGTAGGAGGTCCACTTAAAATACACTATGAAGCCCTGTAGTTAGGATCTACGGCGTTCTAAGCGTTTCCATGTGGTGCGTCATTAGGTAATTCCACAGAGACTCATCTCGACAGGTCTAAGCATTCTAACTTCTCTTGAGATCTATCATTCATCTGAATTCAGCCGTCCAGAACTGTAGACCAGTTTGATTCGAGGGGTCGGAGACACCTCGAGGTATTAGCAAGGCTAACACTGGAAGCTTCGGCCTAGTGACGATAATAAACCGCAAGACGGGTCTAGAAGTGCTAGGTGCTAGGTCCGGTTCTTTTCACGATTTATACTCTGCCTCTTGCTGATGTGATTGCCAAGCACAATCTAAGCTTTCACTTCTATGCGGATGACACTCAGTTGTACCTTTGCTTTGATCCCTCCCAGCCTTCGAGCACCTCAAATTCTCTAAACTCACTTGCTGCATGCATTGATGACATCCGCACATGGATGACAGCAAACTTTGTAAAACTTAACGATGATAAAACTAACTTACTAGTTATAGGCAAACCCAGTGTGATCCAGAGATTGGAAAGGCTGACTCTCAAAATTGGCTCTGCCAGCATATCTCCAGTTGAATCAGCTCGAAATCTAGGTTTCATATTCCAAAGCGACCTCTCGCTAGACGACCATATCAGCTCCACAGTCAAATCCGTCTATTTTCAGCTTCATAACATTGCTAAAATTAGGGCTTGTTTAGATAAAGATACCACGTCTAAGTTGGTCCATGCATTCGTGACATCCCGTCTCGACTTCTGCAACTCAGTGCTTACTGGCCTACCAGCATGTGCGATCAGGCGATTGCAGCTGGTGCAAAACTCTGCAGCCAGGCTTGTCTGTCGTGCGCATCGCAGTTGCCATATTACTCCACTTCTCGCCGACATGCACTGGCTACCAGTCAAGCAACGGATTGACTTCATGGTTTTGTCGCTCACTTTTAGGTCACTTCATTCTATGGCTCCAGCCTATCTGTCAAATATACTACCCCATCAGGCCAAGCATCGCACCACCCGCTTTTCGGAATCCAACAGTCTAGAAATACCTCGTACAAACCTCAAGTCCTTTGGAGACAGTGCATTTAGTTCATATGCTCCCAAAGCCTGGAACTTCCTCCCGACCTGGGTCAGGACATCCCCCGACCTGACCACATTTAAAAGGAACCTAAAAACACAC
Organism: Cristatella mucedo; assembly: GCA_009760855.2. Classification (NCBI taxonomy): domain Eukaryota; kingdom Metazoa; phylum Bryozoa; class Phylactolaemata; family Cristatellidae; genus Cristatella; species Cristatella mucedo. The sequence goes on from WPIO01000017.1 coordinate 5,701,392, forward strand.
CTATTTAGGACAGCATTTAGTGGGTCCCGGTGATTCGTCCTTGATGTGCTTATGCGTGCTGACACTGTGCATGCTGCCACTAACCACATTTGCATGCTGACCCTGTGCATGTCACCCCTAACAATATTATTCATTTCGTTTGTTTTTTCAAGCATGATTTTACTTACCATTCAATTGCATTTCACTTTACAGCAAATGCAAAGCGCCTAGAGAGAGATTAAGTTCTCTGAGGGCGCTTTATCAAGTGAATTATTATTATTATTAGAACGGAAATTGCTACGCCCGGCTGGCAGAATGAACAAATTGACCTGCTTCCGCTAGGCTCTTAGTTGGAGTTCCTTTTGTCATAACTAAAAAACATATATTCGATGATTTCCAGAAAAAGCCATGAAAAACTTGAATGAGAATGCTGAATAGCTGTTAAGCTGAAAGCTTAATACGTATTTGTATGCGTGAGTAGACACGAACAGAGTGTTTAAGAAAGATTCACTATCCAAATAGTAATAATAATAAAAATTATTATTATTATTATAACACACGTGATAAAGGACCCTCGGATATCTCAATCTCGTTCTAGGCGATTACAATTTGCTACAAAGGCAACACGATCGAACGCTTAGTGGTACTATGCTCAATTAACAACATGAATTACATGGTTAGGGGTAAGGTGCACAGGGTCAGCATACAAGTACGGTTATTGGAAGCTTGCGAAGCATCAGTACGCATACGCTATAAAGGTCGAATCACAGGGACCCACTTAATGCTGTCATAAATAGACGTATCTCCGTCAGTAACTCCACAAAGTCATAAAGACCATGTGGGTGTTACGCAGGAGAGTTTTGTATAGCACACTCACAGCCTAAGAGGCTTTCGGTACGCATTCGGTAGCCAACAGACATGGTCTCACGCAACAAACAGAAAGTGGGAAGCATAGCAGAGTTAGGAGAGCAGTTGAGGTAGTGAGTAGCAAAGAAGTAGCAGTTAAGGACCGCTGAAAAAGATGTGCCATAGTCGGCAGTTGGAGAGTAGATGTCGTTGCGTAAGAATTGTGGAAGCGAGTTCCACAGTCTAGGACCTGCAGAGCTAAAGCTTCTGTCGCCAACTGTCTTTAAGCGGAGGAATGGGACAGCTAATTTATTGACCATACAGAACCTGAGGGCGCGAACCGTCTGAAACTGATGTCGAGGTTCAGCTAGATACGAAGGAGCCAAGCCGTGGCGGGCCTTGTGGGTCAGTGTAAGATATTTAAGTTATTTTTTAATGTGGTCCACTCAGGGATGTCGTAATGCAAGTCGGGAGTGAGTTTCAGGCTTTGGGAGCATACGTACTAAAGGCACGGTCTTCAAAGGATTTGAGGTACGTACGAGGTACTGGTAAAAAGTTGATTCCGAAAAGTGGGTGGTACGATGCTTCGCCTGGTCGGGGAGCAGATCTGATAAGCGTGCTTAAGCCAAAGAATGAAGGGACCTAGAAGTGGGTGACAAAACCTTGAAGACGATGCGTTGCTCGATTGGTAGCCAGCGCAGCTTGACCAGAAGTGGTATGATGTCGCTACTGTGGCGATCACGACAGACAAGCCTAGCTGCTGAGTTTTGCGCCGGCTGTAGGCGTCTGATTGTACTGGACGGTAGACCAGCAAGCAGTGAGTCACAGAAGTCAAGACGGGATGAGACAGATGCATGAACCAACGTACATGTGATATTCCAGTCTAAATAAGCCCGCAATATAGCAGTACTATGAAGCTGAAAGTAGGCAGACTTGACTGTGGAGCTGGTGTGGTCGTCAAAAGAAAAGTCACATTAGAACACGACACCTTGATTTCGGGCACATTCAGCAGGAGATATGCTAGCTCAGCCGATTTTGAGTGCTAGTCTTTCCAATATCTTAAACCCACTTGTTATCAACAAAGTAAGAATCCTTAGTCAGCATGAAGTCTTATTATTACAATCAAGATTATCTCGTGTTAATCATGCTTTTTTTGTAAACAAGAACGATGTTAGTGGTACGCAATTTATTTCACGCCATGAAAGAAACAAATCAAATTCTATGCCTCTTGCAGAATGCTTTCACAAAGTTGCTTTAATTGATACTTATTTATGATAATACGTTTGTATAGCGCCGTCTGAGAAGTGAATTTCTGTCCAGGCACTTTAAGTGTCCTTTAAAGTAAGCAATATCAAATGATTTAATCTGCTATTGCAGTGTCTCATATAAATATGCATATATAAATATATATATATATATATGTACTGTGACAACAGTGTTGCAGCCATTCTGAACTAAAGTAATCTTCAAAAAACTTGGTGCTGATAATTTTTCTACTAGCCATTGCTGACGCCTGACGATTGCCAGCGTAGCTGATACTTTGTAGCAGGGCTAATGACTCAAAGTTGTGTGCTGTTACATGCAGGTATGCCACGGTAGCCGAGCATGGCAGCAATACCTTAATTTAAAAATCACATGTCGGTCATCAAAATTATTCTAGTCTAAAGCAAGGATAACCATGCGTGAACACCAACGGCAAAGTGCAGCTCACTATTTTGAACCTGAAAGTAGCACTAACTGACTACAGCTACAGAGCATACTGGTATATTCAAAAGATTGTAAAACGTCTAACACCTAATGCTCATAATTCAGGAGCCACTTAAAAAAACTTACCCCTGCCATAATTCAAGTAGTTTAGCTCGATACAAGTTTCAATGCACCTGTATGTGCAGCCATTCTTAAGATATTTTATATCAACTTATGCACCTGTATAAATAATTTTGGTATATTTATGTATACCCTGAATATCGACATATAGACATATATATATATATATATATATATATATATATATATATATATATATATATATAGGCACATATACTTATATATATATATATATATGTATATATGTGTGTGTGTGTGTGTGTGTGTGTGTGTGTGTGTGTGTGTGTGTGTGTGTGTGTGTGTGTGTGTGTGTGTGTATGTGTGTGTGTGTGTGTGTGTGTGTGTGTGTGTGTGTGTGTGTGTGTGTGTGTGTGTGTGTGTGTGTGTGTGTGTGTGTGAGTGAGTGTGTCCAGGCAACCGTACGAGGAGGCACATATACGTACAACGTTTGATATAGGAATATGTACCTTCTCAGAGAAAATAAATTTGCAATAAGCCAAGAAGCATACATGCATATGAATATCTGTGTTTGTGTGTGGCCCTCTGTTTTTAATTCCATAGTTTTACGAAAAGCAAAATTGGTAGCTATTCTCTTCTCCATCGTGGGCCTCCTCACACACCACTTCATACTGCCCTGCACTGGCTCCCACTCAAGCAACTTGTCGACTTTAATAAAAAAAATAATAATAAAACACACTTGATATAGCACCCTCAGAGAACTCAATCTATTTGTAGGCATTAGAAATTATCTGCAAAGGAAGCACAATCGAATGGTTAGTAGTAACTTGCTCAACGACAACAAGCATAACATGGTTATAGGTGACATGCAAAGTGCCTGCTTTCAAACATGATTAGTGGCAGCATGCACAGCGTCAGCACCCATAAGCATGTAAAAGACAATCGTATTGACCCATTCAATACTATGATAAATAGATGCGTTTTTAGTTTATTTTTAAATGTGGTCAAGTAAGGTGATGCCGTTAAGCAAGTCGAAAGTGACTTCCAGGCTTTGGAAGCATGCGAACTTATATAAGGAACAATCTCCAAAGGACTTTCGGTTCGTACGAGGTGTAGGTAAACGAATGGATTCCGAAAAGCAGTGGTACGATGCCACTATAAAATATTAGCTGCTAAATCAGTCAGTATGTAAAAAAAATGTATATCATATATATATATATATATTTATTTATTTATATATTTACACTCTGCTTAGCCTAGTAGGTGTGTTGATAGGTTGGCTGGAACCAAAGATAGAAAACACCTTAAAGTAAGTGACAGAACTTTAAAGTCTATGCGTTGCTTGGCTGGGAGCCAATGCAGGTCAGGAAGAAGTGGTGAGATGTAGCAACTGCAACGCTCACGAAAGACAAGCCTAGCTGCAGAGGTTCGCATCAGCTGAAATCGCCAGATTGCAGAGGCCGGTAGAATAGCAAGCAGTGAGTTACAGAAGTCAAGACGGGCTGTCATAAATGCATGGACCAATTTAGATGTCATATCCCTGTCTACACAAGCCCGAATTTTAGCAAAGTTATGTAACTGAAAGTAGACAGACTTGAGTGTGGAGCTAACGTGGTCATCGAATTTAAGGTCACTTAAAAACACGGCACCTAGATTTTGTACAGGTTCAACTGAAAATGTGCTGGCAGAGCCGATTTTGAGCGTTTTGTTTTCCAATTTCTGAAACCCACTTGGCTTGCCCATAGCTAATAAGTTGGTTTTATCATCAATCAATTTAAGAATGTTTGCTGACATTCATGTGCAGATGTCATCAGTATATGCACCTAGAGAGTAGAGAGAATTCAACGTGTTTGAGGGCTGGGAGAGATCAGAGTAAAGGTACAATTGAGTGTCATCTGCATAGAAGAACAAGACTAGGTAATCACATCGGCGAGTGAGAGAGTATAAATTCATGAAAATCACGGAGCCAAACACAGGGCTCTGAGGTGGCCCTTACTTCATTGCTACCTCGAAGTATCTTTTTCTGTTCACATAAATACTTTGGAGTCTCCCACTGAAATAGGACCTGATCCGTTGCAGTGCAGTGCCGGAAATACCCAAGCGAGATGACAGGCGCTCAAAGAAGGACTCGGTGATCGATAGTATCACAAGCTGGCGAAAGATCAAGCAAAACAAGCAAAGAGGCTGTGGCAAATGAAGCTGGCAAAAGACTTAAAGCCCCTGAGCCGCTGCAGCTGGCTATGAATATGTCTGCAAGGCCAGTTTTCAAGTCCCAGAGGTTTGACCGCGGGTCTCCTTTGCTAACAGAGTTAGGATGGCTGCCGGCCAATCAACGGATATAGAGCAAAGTTCTTATGCTGACCCACAAGGCCTGCCACGGCTTGGCTCCTCCGTACCTAGCTGAACTGCTGCATCAGCTTCAGCCTCTTCGTACCCTCAGGTCATGTGTGGACAATAAATTAGCTGTTCATACCTCAGCTTAAAGACCGTTGACGACAGAAGCTTTAGCTCTGCGGGTCCTAGACTGTGGAACTCGCTTCCACAATTCTTAAGCAATAACTAGTCTCTTGCTGCCGACTATGGCTCATCCTTTTCAGCGGTCCTGAGCTGCTACTTTCATGCTACTCACTACCTCAACTGCTCTCCAGACTCTGCTATGCTTCTCACTTTCTCTTTGTTGCGTGAGATGAAGTCTGTTGGCTGCCGAATGCGTGCAGAATGCCGCTTAGGCTGTGAGTGGGCTAAACGAGCTGGTTTGGTACAGTGGTTAAGGGGCTCGCCCCGACCAAGGTCTGGCTGAGGTCGTGCGCTCGAGTCCCGTGGCATATGTTAAGCGCCTGAATACAGATTAGGTTCTCTTGGGACGCTATACAAATTAATTGTATATATAAGTGTAAATATACGAAACTCTACTGTGTAACACCCACATAGTCTTTGTAGCGTTGCGGAGTTACAGACGGAGATACATTACGTTACATTACTTAAGTCTGCATTCCTAATTGGGTCGGAATACAGCTGAAACAAAGCTGGCTCTGTGGAAGGATTAGCTCTAAAACTAGACTAGAACTTACTAGCATTTTTTGAAATTTCAATAGATGAGTTCAGCTGATCTGCCACGACTTATTCTACTGTATTTGACAGGAACGGTAGAAGAGAGATAGGGCGGAAGTTGCTCAAGTTCTCTTGGTCTAGTGTCGGTTTCTTGAGTAGTGGCCTGACTAAAACCTTTTTGAAAGGTGCTGGGACATGAACTGAGGCCAATGACATGTTTACTATGTTAGTTACGTATGGATGCAGCCGAATAATTTATCATAGAAACAGGACATTGGAACTGAAATAGAGTCTAGAGGACTAGTTTTCTTCTCTAATTGTTATCTGAGCTTCATAACGAGGTCACTGGTGACCTCCTTGAATGTAGAAGTCAATGAGCCGCACGGAATTGAGGGACAGGATTCCAGTGGGGGTTGCTGCCACCGTAGGGAGTGACTCTTTGATCTTGTCGATCTCGCTGAGAAAGAAGCTAGAAATGAGATCAGCTAGATTATCACAAAGATAATCACTAGATAACGAGCTAATCTGAGAGTGGTTAAGGCGATGGTTGAACATCGTCGCCAGCGTTTTTGGATAGTGCATCTGTAAATCGAAAATGTTTTATAAAAGTTAGAATTAGCCTTCTCTAGGATCAATTGGTACAATTTATCGTAGTCCTAGTTTGACTGCTAATTGACAGTCAGTCCTGATCTCTTGCATGCTTTTTCAAGCTTGCACCTAGTAGACCTAGCTAGTATAATGTCGGAAGTAAAGCATAGGCCGTCTTCGCGAGGGCCCACAGTGGGCTTAGTCAGAGGGGAGAAATCGTCAAGTATGTCAATTAGTGTCGCGTTGTAGCAATCTGCTAATAATGGCAGTTCAGAAGGATCGAGCAGCAAAGGCGAAGCAAATATTCTCGCACGGACAGTATGGATGTTGAGGTTCTTGAATTTTAGCGACTCACAAACGATTTTAGATCAGGAGGAGGGCTCACATTGTAGACTGGATGAGATCTGCATAATTTCAGATAAGCAGAATTTGGTAATAATTGGGGATGATAGCGTGCAGTTTTAGGACAAATTTGGTTGAGTGTGTAACCCTTGATGTGAGTAGGATCATGCACATGAGCCAGACGAGACAATTAGTCAGCGCTCACAATTTAGTGCTGAAGGCGTCAGATAAGTTATCAAACTGAATGTCAAAATCACTCATAACGAGGAAGGATCAATTTCTTGCACACAGAATCATAATTAGATCAGACAAATATGAGATCAAGGATGGCTTGGAACCTGGGAAACTATCGACTATAGCCACCGTTGGTAGCTTGATGTCGGGTGAACTCAAAGCAACAGATTCGAAAGACTATGTCGAGGGGACTGCACACGGTTTGAAATTGAAAGGCGAGCGTGTAACAGTAGCGACTCCTCCTCAAGTTTTGATTGATCTAGCGGTGTGAAAGAAGGATAAGCCTGTTGGGATTTCATCATTAATGGCCAGATGGTTTACCAATTTCAGCCAGGTTTCAGTAAAGGTGAGCAAGTCGAGGCCTTTTTCAGAAATAAGTTCACTTATTAATACTAGTTTACTGTACACTAAACGAAGATTTATAAGATAAGTCTTAAGTTGGGATGCCGCACTTACAGAGGGCATGATGACCACTATGTTAGAGAGATTCACAGCAATGCTTGAAGGAGAACGCCTTGAGCGGTTCGATACAATGCTAGGAATATCAAACGAAAGGGGACTCAGCTCATAGCTTTCCGCCTCAAACGAAAGGGGACTCAGCTCATAGCTTTCCGCCTAACGAGCAGGCTTTCAGCTCCCGAGCCCCGGATCCCTGCGGCTATAGTGTGCATTTTTGTTAATGCATGATTCACGGATCGTAGCAGCAGCAATGACATCTAGTACTTCAAGGTTCTGTCACTCACTTTTAAGTCCCTTCATTCTTTGGCTCTAGCCTAACTATCTGATTTTATCCCCCACTAGGCTAAGCATTGTACCACCCGCTTTTCGGAATCCAATTGTTTGCCTGCACCTCATACGAACCTCAAATCCTTTGGAGACTGTGCATTGGAGACTGTGCATTTAGGTCGAATGCTCCTAAATCCTGGAACTCACTGCCGACTGGCGTTATGAAATTTCCTGACTTGACCACTTTAAAAAAGCAAAAGACGCACGTATTTATTACAGAGTTTAGCGGGTACTTTTGATTGGTCCTTTGTGTGCTTTATGCCAAATGACACTGTGCGTGCTGCCCCTAACTATGTTGACATACAAACGCTGTGCATAATGTCTCTAATCTTTTTTTCTGGTCAGTGAGCGTGCTACTACTAACCGTTCGATCATGCTTCCTATGCAGCAAAACGTGGAGTGCTTTGACAGAGAGTTCTCTGCCGAGTGCCATAACAAATGTGTTACTATTATTAAGCAGCTGCAGTATGACTACCAAAAGCGCTGAGCATGAAAAAACGTCATTCGTTTATCACGCTTCTTCTCTTTTTACTCATGCTATTTAAAATATTATGTTTATTTCTATTTTTCCAGCTCTGCACCTGTCGTGTAGCTCGTCGGTCGGTAATTCATTGGGTACGTTTGTTTTTCTATCGTCTGTTCTTTTAGGTATACCAGGCAACCGGTCTCCTCTCTCTCTCTCTCTCTCTCTCGCTCTCTTTTTCTCTCTCTCTCTCTCTCTCTCTCTCTCTCTCTCTCTATCTATCTCTCTCTCTCTTTCCCCCTCTCTTCCTCTCTCTTTTTCTCTTTCTCTCTCTATCTATCTCTTCTCTCTTTCTCTCTCTCTCTCTCTCTCTCTCTCTCTCTAAGTCTTTGAGTCTCTTTCATTGTCTCCCCTGTCGGCCTCTATCTCTAGTTCTTTGTTTCTTGCTTTCTCTCTCTCTCTCTCTTCTCTCTCTCTCTTCTCTCACTCTCCTCTCTCTCTCTTTTCTCTTTCTCTCCCGTATCTCTCTTTCTCTTTCCCTAACTCTCTCTTTCTCTCCCTCTCTCGTTCTCTTTCTCTCTCTCCTTCCATCTCTCTTTCTCTCTCTTTCTCTCTCTCTCGTTCTATTTCTCTCGTCTCTCTGTCTCTCTTTCCTATTCCCACTCAATGTGATCGACTTTGCATGTATCATTCAGGAAATTGGAAGGAAGTAATGTGCTCACCAATAATTGGATGTCGTCAAGCCGTGACTGGACTTTCGATGCCGCTCTTTACTGTGTCACGCACGTCAGCAAGCGCCTAACCTGTGCGTCCGTTATTTAGCAGCGTGACGTTCCTGAGTTCGAAGCTAGGATCATCCAGGTAGCTCACGAAGGGCTGGTAGTGCATTGGAACCGCCTTACTCGGCCTCAGCCACACGGGTGACTGGTTCGGTCCGCCACACGTTGGATAACCAACATTCCATCGCTGAGGTGGAAGCGAGCCTACAAGTGCAAGTCTGAATGTCGATACAATCTTCGGCCGCGAGCCTCAGCCAAAGATTTTATTAGTTCTGTAAGCGTACTGCATGTCAGTAGCAATGCGATGTAGCCCGGTGTTCGCAGCGGTGGATATATCAGCAAAGTGTAAAGCACTTCAGCGAAAAGCCAGCTTGCAAACAATGCCTATCCTGCCTCTCGAGCATGCTAACTACTATACCTTCGGCTCCGTCGTAAGACCAGTTCACAGCCTCTACAAAAAAGCCCGTTGGAGAAATTATTAGCAAAAAAGGCATAAGCTGAGCCTCGCGATCCCAGTCCCCACAGAGGGTCAAGGCGAGAAAACTGTGGGTCTCGGTCCGAGATTTCGAGTACCCGTGTCGGAAGAAACTGAAAAAGCATTCAGCATGGCCCCACTATCTCCTGCCGACGCTGGCAGCCATAGTTTTGAGGCTAGTGATGCATCTTCTTTCAAAGCGCTTCAGCAGAGCTACAACGATGTGGCTACTTTTCGCAGCCAAGCCTAGGCCGTGTAGTTTAACATAGTAAGCTATACATAACTTGTGTAAAGAATAAAGACAGTCAAGTTACCTGAATCGGTGCCCACTGCTGTCAAAATTAGAAGAGACAGTATCTTCAATCCTCTGCTTGTATCCATCTGAAGCGATGACAAGTAAAGTGAACAAGAAATGCGACTATAAATACGCCTTGGACTTTTTTGAAGACACTTTTGACGCCAAAAATGTATTGTTATCTTTCGTATGTTTCTATAGTGTAGAGCAAAAACATTCAAGAGCAATATGCAGAAGCTCTATTAGTATCTCGGCCCTGTCTGTGAGCTTCCAAGCAGCGTCGCAACTGCTTTGTGGGTATGCACATAGCAATGCATTCGGACATTGTACATGCAAAGTATCGCCAAGTCAGTGACGCCAGTGCTTCAATGCTTGCATTGCTTGTTGGTACATTTAATTCAAATACCAGAGAAAATGTACGCAATGTTTTCAAGTTGCGATACACCAGCAGCATTCAGCAACTGATCTCAAGCTTGAGTTAGAATAGCAAGCAATAGAAAACACCCGCTCGAAGACACATTGGCCTTGTGAAAATCGTTCAAGAACTGACCACTAAAAAAAAAAGAAAAATTCTAGCTGAATTAACAGCCTCTTTTTGTATAGCGACAAGAGAGTCTTTACGGCTATCACCACCGCTTGCAGTGGCGATAAATAATCGCCCACCGCAGGAATCGAACCCACGACCTCGGGACCGAGGTCGTGAAAGCAACCGCCTTACCTAGTGTGCCATCACGGCTCACACTAGACTTGCACCACCCAATCTGAGGAGCTACGGTACTTCTCCAAAATTTGGGCAGCCTATGGATACAAGGTCACTGTCAATAATCGTATGAGTCCGTTGTCTGTACTTCAGCCTCCAGCTAATTGACCCTGCCATGCATTCTTCGGGCTTTTTCAACCTGACGAGGAAATTCGTTCGGCTTGGACTTCGTCTATACCTTGTATGTGGGAGCTCTGCTAGCGATCAACTTGCCAAGTGATCTCAACTGCAATCTCAACTCGATCCCACAGCAATCCCACAGCGTCTATTAAGCTTCCTTCGACATGTTGATTGCAGCCATGGTGAATGACAAATTAACAGTGACAATGCAAGATTCGGAGACTTTCTGATGGCAAAAGCTTTCCCTGCTCTTACTCACCTTACCACTCATTGAGTTCGTATGTTCCCATTATTGCTTTGCTATTGTCGATCACATGCATTCGCGGTTCCGACTGATTCTGGCAGGTTTTATGAACATGATAAATCCCGTAGGAAATCCAGCTGTAGCAATCGATGGAGTTGGCGCTCATGTTCAATAATACTATCTTTGTCGCTCGCACTCAATCGATCCGGTGAATCACTCTAACTTGATGGTCATCGGGCATGCCATAGCCAATGTGCAATAATAATAATAATAATAATAATAATAATACCATTTGATAAAGTGCCCTCATAGTACTTAATCTATTTCTAGGTGCTTTACATTTGCTGCAAAGGAAGCACGATCGATGGTTATTGGTAGCATGCTCACTAAACAGCAGCGAGACCCTTAAAATGCAGGAAACCCTTCTTAACGACGCCCTTGATCCATTTACTTTCACGGCGACCCGGCTGAAACGGACTGGCTGCCAGACCGCAACCTATGCAGACCCTAAAGGCTTTCCTTTCTTTCATAACTCCCCATCAATCAAGCTGTTTGAACTGCCAATTTGCCTGTTCTTCGCTCAATTTCAAACCGCTTTCAGTCTCGTCATAGCAGTTTTGTAGTCTCTTATTTAGTGCCTCCCTGACAGTGCCCAGGCGTGCGAAAGCATACAAAAGATTAGGACTGGTAGTCCATCGAGTTGCATACGAGGGCTGCTGTGGATCATATCAGTTTTTCCTTATTAAGGCCTAGTCCAGCTACTTTTAAACAAGTCATAAGAACCACGGATACAAAATCAAAATAAACTTACATCAACCATCAGCCCTCTCCTTATCCAATCTGAAATCCGCACTTTTCTAAGTCATCATTGCAGAGATCTTTGCTATCAAAATGCATCACTTGTTTATAAGATGTATAAGTAAAATCAGATAGTCCATACCTAAATCGAATTTCCCACTTGACTGCTCCCCCTCTTGGTAATGTCCTCACTGGATTGTTGTTCCTCGTTTGATACATATGGTCATCAATTAGTGTCAGTAATATTGCCTAACCATGGCTAGCACATCACGGCAATTTCATTGGAAAATTTAAGAGTATTGCTGCAATCGTCAACCCTATTCCAACGAGCCTCTAATAAGATACGGGGTTCCGCATGAATGTAAAAGGTTATCTTATTCAACCACCTCGTGTGTACACAAGAGCCTTAACTGCTGTCACTGCCGCTTGCTGTTCGCAATGAAGGATCACCCACCGTAGAGCTCTAACCCATTACCTTGGTTTGGGAGAGTGAGCATCCTCCTTCCGGGCTGAGATCCAGGGCGTGTGCCTGGTACGTGTGCTTGGTACATACGCAATAAGGTGCATATTTCTGGTATACCTCTCTGAAACTAGAGTTGCCTGTCATTAATATTGCAGGTGCCAGATGACACCGCTTCTCGCGACCGACATTTGCCGAAATCAAACAGCGGGTTGAATTTAATAATTTTCCCAATTACTTTTGGGTCCCTTCCTTTTCTTGCTCCAGCATACCTCTCCAAACTGCTTCCTGATGATGCAAGGCGTCGCACTATCCTCGCTTGTGACTCAAGTCACGTAGCTGGGCCTCTGAAAAAAACCTTAAATCCTTGGGAAGCCGCGCCTGTAGTTGATATGTTACCATAGAGCGTGGACCTTATTCCCGTCCGGCGCCACGACATTCCCTGACATGAGAGCCTTTAAAGAAGCTGTTAATGCTCGTGGTCCGTAAAACATTTATATATATACAGAGGCGTCGGGCTAAGAATCCAAGTATCTCCGCCGTATTCTCTAGACGAATACTTAAATTCAGTTTTGGCTTTGCTACTGATGAAAGCCAGTAAGAGCAATTAGATGGCGAGAAATATTTAAGGTTTATCCACAAGTCTGGTTTGGTTTGTCTTAAGGCTAAGATGCTCACCTTTGATAGGCGAGGTCGTGAGTGGCCCGTAAAACGAACCGGGATAGAGATTTAGTACTATTAGGGTGCTATGCAAATAAAATTTAATTTTTGAAAGTCTCCTGAGGTCTTCCCTTGAGATATGAGTCACCTTTTTTGATGCATGTATGAGACTATATGCTTGTACTATATATTTTTTATCCGACAACATCTCTTCTGCTACCAACTTTAAATTGCACACCTACTTATTCACTCGCTACTTCCATACTATTCACTAGCTCGACTTCCCCCCTGACTCAAAACTAGGCTTTTGATTTTGTCTTTGCTGGATGAGACGAAGTCTGTTGCCTACCGTAACACACTATTGCCCGGTTTTCCTTCTTCCTTTTTGTCAAATTTCAGGAAAGTTCAAACCGGGCTTCAAGCGGTAGCCTTCTATTGAAACCTCTCTCTCTCCCCCCCTCTCTCTCTCTCTCTCTCTCTCTCTCTCTCTCTCTCTCTCTCTCTCTCTCTCTCTCTCTCTCTCTCTCTCTCTCTATCTCTCTCTCTCTCTCTCCGTGTAACCAGTGACATAATGTGCAGCACGACTGACTGTCCATCAACAGGCTCACGGGGACTACTGTAGATTGTACCACTCTATTATAGCAGTGGAAAAGTCTAGCTTCTATAAATACACTGTTGAATCACAGATATACAATCCTAAAATGGTGATGTCGACGACCAGCCGTCAACTTACCCGTTCCCAGGTAGGCTCCTTACCAAATGATCTCTGTGATGATCTAGGGGATCGATTCTGCAGCTTCTTTTTCAAGAAGATATACGAGATCAGGGGGCCCGTCCCTAAGATGGCAGCATGCCCCCTGGAATGTTGTTCCTCAATTATACTTAGCACCTCAATGTCTACACTCAAGCAGGTCACTAGTCACCTCGTACTGAAGTTCCTATATCTATAAAAAAAACTAGTTCTTTGGATCCTATTGCCACTGTCCTTCGTCTACGATGCACTGATCAGCTGCTGCCATGCATAACGAACATCATCACTCTGTTATTAGCCTCAGGTCATGTCTCAGCACCTTTCAAAAAGGCTGTAGACTTGCCACTACTCAAGAAAGTGACACTAGACCAAGAGAACGTGAGCAACTACCACCCAGTCTCCCTTCTACCATTCCTATCAAAGACACTGGAACGAGTCGTGGCAGACCAGCTGAACTTACAAATTGAAATTACAAACCTTCCTTGTAAGTTCCTGTTTGATTTTAGAGCAAATCACTTCATTGTCTCAGCCCTGCTTGGGGTCCACATTGATCTACTTATAAAGCATACATAGGTACTGCTTGTTTTGCTCAATCTTTCGACAGCTTTTGAAACTATCTATCACCAAGTCCTTCTTGAATGCCTCCCATATCGCCTGGGAGTCTCTGGCACTTTTCCTCAATGGTTCATCTCCTATCTCAGTCGTAGACTCCAGAGTGTTGATGTCAATGGACAAAAATCATTCGAGGTACCCCTGAAATATGGAGTACCTCAGGGCTCCGTGCATGGTCTGGTTCTTTAAACGGTTTATACTCTCCCTCTTGCCGATATGATTGCCAAGCACAATTTAGGCTTTCACTTTTGTGCGGACAAAACTAAATGGCACCTTTGCTTTGATCTCTAAACAACGCGCCAGCACGTCGAATTCTCTCAACTCCTTGGCTGCTTGTATTGATGACATAAGCACATGGATGACAAATCTTCCTAAATTGAATGATGATAAAACCAACTTACTAGCTATGGGTAAACCAAGTGCGATTCAGAAATTAGAAAGGCTAACCCTCTAAATCGGCTCTTTTAGAAAACCTTCTGTAAAATATGTGCAAAATCGAGGTGTCATGTCCCAAAATGAAATTTATTGGACGACCATATTAGCTCCACACTTTCAAGTCTGCCTACTTCCAGCTGAATAAAATTGCTGAACTTTGAGAATTTTAGACAGGGATACCGAACCTAAGTTGGTCAATGCCTTTGTGACATTCCGTCTTGACTTCAGTAACTCGCTGCTTGCTGGCCTACCGGTCCGTGCAATCAGGTGCTTACAGCTGGAGCAAAGCTTTGCAGCTAGGCTTGTCTGTCACGAGCTTCATAGTTGCCACATCACACCACTTCTCGCCGACATGCACTTTCTCCCAGTCAAACAAGGCATTGACTTCATAGTTTCGTCACTCACTTTTAGGTATTTTCTTTCTTTGGCTCCAGCCTACCAATCAACTCCCAGCACTCATAGCCTAGCCGGCTTTCTGTCGGCATTCGGTATTCAGCAGACCTAATCTCAAGCAACAAAAAGAAAGTTAGAAGCATAGCTGAGTCAGAAGAGACAGGACAAAGGAGCTAGTTAAGTTTTTTGCAAGCCACTGTGGACGACGGATCCCGATCTTAAATGGAGACCGGATGTACTGGCTAGCTGTGGAATCAGTCTTATTAACAAATCTTTCAAAATTTAGGCAACTGTCAAATACGATGCCTAAATTCCGAGCATATTGTGAACGTCGCACAGTGGCATTATCTATTGGAAGGACAAATTCGTCTTGTCCAGCCACACGCTTGGGTTGTCCTGTGACCAGCAGATCCGTTCCATCGTCGTTTCGTTTAAGGAAATTTGAGGACATTCAGGATGGAATGTCTGCAAGGCAAGCATTCTGTTTATTTGTCTCGGCTCTTCTACGAAGGGCGAAGGCCACTGCCGTGGCCTTCGCCTGTTGCTGTACGTGGAGCGTCGCATTCGTGCATGGCCTCCACCGCTGACTGTTTGCTCGCTCGCTCGTACAGAGTCTCGGTCTGCAGCTGGTGGAAGGAGCGAGAGATGCGTTCAGCCACCGCTGAGCTTAAGCCGAAGCTGTGCCGGCTCAGCACCAGCTCCGCTGGCACGTTAGAGCTGTGCAGGCCCTCCCTACCCCCTGGGAGCTGCGAGAGTGAGCTCGACAATATTTCGGGAAAATTGGTCGAAGGCCGCCGGCTTGCTCGCTGAGTGCGCGAGCCGGCGTATTTCAGAGAGCCGAGCATTTTTGCCGCGGGTTTTCGCCGACGAAACGCGCTTAGTTTGAACAGAAAGGCAGTCATGTCATTCACTTGCATGAATAGCTTGTCAGCTATCTAAATTTCTCCCCTACCCGATTGTAACGCTCGCACTGCGCGCCTCCGCATCGCTACGGCTGCCGCACTACGATCCTCTACTCCGCCACGAGGCAGGCCGATGTCTTCAGTGCGCTAGGAAAAAGCTCGGTGGCCTCGTCGTATGCTCGAGTGCATGTAGGCAGCAACTCTCAGCGGCCTCCGCGCCAGCACATGCAGAACGAGGCTGCAAGCGATCGTTCGGCCATCGCGTCGCCCTTACCGTGACAGTTTAAATGCACGGAGAACGGCTGCGGCTGCGCCAGGTCCCGGACTGGTGGAGCACCGCTTTAGCGGTCGCTATTTGTAGGGCTAGCCTTCGTTGAAATGCGCGCGGTTCCCTCGTGACGCGAATAGAACAAAAGCGAGTCGAGCGAGCGGCTCGAGCTGGCGGCTTCAGTTTTGACCGGCTATTGGCAGTCGGCTATTGGCTAAGTTAGGCTAGCAGGAGCGTGCTGGTGCGTGGGATGCTTGCAGTCCGACTTTGTGGAGGCCGTTTTTTGCAAACGATAATGAAGCGACCGTGAACATAACGGCAACGAACCTTCGACTTTGTCCTTTAGATCTGCCAGCTACCTTTCGAGGTGAGGGTCATAAAAGCTGACAATGACAGTAGCAGAGCATTCACTAATATTTTGTTCGCCTATGAATCTAACCATTAACTAGCACTCTTTCTATTAGATTTGCATAATTCTTATCCGTCATTAATGACAGTACAAAAAAAGTACTTTTAAGTCGAGAATACAGTGAAACTCAAGATTGTTCTTAACCCTCATTGTTGCCGGCAACAAGATATGACTAAGGAACGAAATGATTGTCAAACCTTTAAAATTTCTCTGCTTTCTTGTGGCTTTAAAAAGCACTCCTGATTCATAGCATTCATTGGCCTTTATTTGATGATTTCGGCGGAAGTAGACTTCGCGTGTGATAATAATGGTCAGTATCCAGATCTCTTAATCTAAGTAATCTTCAAATGAAGGGTCGCCATTACTATTATATAAAAAGACGCTTCTATTATCGTATTTATAATAGAAAATAACACAAATCCCCGTTAGAATAATTTTAAACTATAATTTTAAGCGTTTTCAAAGTTGAATCATAAAAAGGAAATGCTTTATTCGACCTTGGGAGTTAAACCGAGTTAATCTTCCTGTCAAACGCCACTGGACTTGGGCGGTTACCTAGATGTCTTTTCAAGCGGTCTCGATTGGTACTCAGTCTAGTTTCTTGCCGTCGCAACCGTTGCACTCAACTAGCGGCAGCCTTTTTGTTCATGGAAGCTTCTCCATTTGTAAATCTGATGCGTAGATTCACTTTTGACTATTTCCAGCACCCGGCTGCGAGTGGGAGGCGCCTCAATTGGCAAGGGGTTCAGATCTTCGAATTCAACTAATAACGTACTGACGGAGGTGTGGGCGTGGCGCGAGGCAGGCGTAGAATATGAAGAAGAAGTGACAGCAAGTTTATACATGTTATTCAATGCAGCCGGAGGAGACACTTGATCCAGAGATTATAGTCTAATTTTGGCTCTCATAGGTTGCGGACGATTGAAACAGGGCTTTCTTTATGAATAGGGCTAAGTTAGCTTAGGAATTTAGGTGGAATTCTTGGTGAAGCGATGAATCTTCGCCATTTCAAATGTCTCACCCTCTGTCGTCGGCGCTGTGACACTCTTTTGCTGACAAAGGATGCTGTATAAATCCAGTTGAGATTTTTACGCACGTCTTAGAGACTTCAACTTCACATTCTTATACCAGCTCATCTCGCTATTAGACAGTAAACTCATTCTTTTCACCGTATGCAATCCTAAGGTACCGACCGTCGGCTCCATTGGCTTTTGGCATTTTCAAGCACTTCGGATTTAAAGTCGATTTCGATTTTAGTGACAATTTCCTACATCAAATAGTGAAATAACTCCTTTTTAGCACCTGTCATAAAGAGACTCTAATCACATATTTATAACTTTACGTTCACCGCGGTTCTTCATCGTCATGGTATTAATTTATTATTCGGTTCGCTCAGCGGAGCGACTTCCGGCCCGGAAATGCAAAAGCTCGAGTAGATACGAGCTCGCGGCAGAGCAGAAAAAGAGGCTCTCCATAGATATAGGATAGATTGAAAGTCGGTAATAGATAGGTTTACTTAATCACTTATATTGAGTTGTTCATAAGAATAATTCTTGCGGCCCTTACGACTGCGGTCTCTGCGTTCAAGTCAGTGGCCAAGTACAAAACTCGTTATCGCTCGGCGTTGTATTTTCAGTTACTATGAGAGACATCTCAGCTATTTCACGGTAAAAGAATCGTTAATGGTTCTGTTTTTGGCTGCTCTGCGGTGGAAAGTTAAACCAAAAAAGCGAAGATATTTCGTGATCTCCACGTCATGAATAAAAAACCTCAGCTGAGCGGAAGCCCATTAGACTATTACTATTCAAAACCTGTATTGAGCACGGAACTTACGCGTCGGCATGCACGCCAAGTTTGTCGCACACAGCAAAAGCCTCAGGAGATAGCACAGTCGGATTTCTGTCAACTCTAGCATAGGCGTAATGCGCAATGGGTCCCAAGAAGCCTGTCGGAAGAACGCATACCCATGTCACAGCAAAATTACAGTGAGTATGTGCTTACGCTAAAATCTCCATTCCGTTATTGAGGACAAGAAAATTACACAATAACTTGAATGAGTTCAGGGTTTTTCAAGGAGGTGAACAAAACTGAACAAGATGGTTCTATCTACACGAGCCAAGGGCCTAGCTAGTCAATACATGTACGTTTAGTTAATCCTCCAGTCATTCTTACAAAACAGCCGGTATACAACATAATTTCCCAAAAAATCAAGACCCTTGAAATCGTTGCTATAAGTGCAAAAATATCTGCCTCACCTCTGCTGCTCAGTCCCCCTCCGATCTGTCATCATTGGTAGATTGCTACAACACGACACTAGCTGAAACGTTTGACAAGTTAGCACCTGCGACTAAGTGCACCGTGCGCCCTCGCCCAGACGGCCCATGGCTTACCACGGACATTAAACTAGCGAGGTCTACTAAGCTCAAGCTTGAAAAAGCATAAATAAGGTCTTCTCTAACTTCTTGGTCCAGAAGAGAGACGAGATCAGGAAGTCCATCTCTGCAATGGCAGCATCCCCCTAGAATGCTGTCCCTCGATTCCTTGCAGCACCTCAACGTCTGCATTCAGGCAGGTTACTAGTGACCTCGTCCTGAAGTTCATATCCCAATCAAAAAAGACAGCAAGTCCTTTGGACCCAAATTCCCACTGTCCTGCTTCTACGTTGCATTAATCTGCCGCTGCATGTATAGCAAACATCATTAGTATGTCATTAACCTCAAGTCATGTACCGGCACCTTTCCAAAAAGCTGTAGTCAGGCCACTTCTCAAGAAAGCGATGCTAGACCAAGACAACTTGAGCAGCTACCTTGCAGTCTCCCTTCCATCATTCCTATCAAAGTCACTGGAACGGGTCGTGGCAGACCAGCAGAACTCAGTGGTTAAGGTGCTCGTTTCGACCAAGGTCTGGCCGAGGTCGTGGGCTCGAGCCCCATGGCATATGTTAAGTGCCTGAATAGAGATTAAGTTCTCCTAGTGTGCACTACAAATTGACTATATATTGATTTATTTATAACTCACATATTAAAAATTTAAGCATTGCTAGTAAGTTCCGGTCTGGCTTTAGAGCTAATCAATTCACAGAATCAGCATTGCTTTTGGTGAGAACGACCTACTTAGGATTGCAGACGAATGTAGACTATCTCTGCCTGGTTTGCCCGATCTTTCGGCAGCTTTTGATGCTATTGATCATGGAGTCATTCGTGAGCCCCTCTCATCACGGCATTGGCAGGAAATACCTCCAGCTCACTGCCTTTGCGGCAAGTTTCACTTTCTACGAATCTGGCTCCGCGTGGCAATATTTACGAGTCATAGGATTTTTGGTTTCGCTGAGCACTGAAAGTGATATCCCTTCATTAAGAAGACGACGCCAAATTATTTTCGTATCTCTCTTCATTCTAGCGAAGTCTACTTATGCCGCTGCAGACGAATACTTTGGATAATATTTATTCTGATAATAATTTACTAACCATCCCCCCAAGAACCGACAGCAACCACGGTAGATTGAGTGCAGTCCTGGATCTGAGATGGCATCCTTCAGCTGTATTGTCACTGCTCACTTTAGCGGCGGCTGCTGCTCATGAACGTCTGACCAATGAGTTGTGTTGCAGATCGTCCACCGGCACATTTAAGATTGATGCTTGACGTATACTTACGTGTAACTCATAATCTTTCAACAAATGTATGCAAATTTTATACGCGAAGATGGACTACTGTTTTGGAACATGAATGTAATAGGATTGAAAATAGCCATTGCGATCAACAAGAATTTGTTTAATTACTCGGCTTAAGTATTACTATTTTTTTGAGCTTCAGTTCAGCTGTATGGGCATGATTTGAATATATTGCCTTGAAAGATTCTCCTAATATATTAGCCTAATTAATGATCAGTTACATAGCATCAGGGCCCAAAGCAATTGCATTACCTGCCATTCTCATTTGTAATTAATAAAAGCCACAATCTGTCAATGAAAGTCTTAAGATGGAGCCTAAGCCAAATTTAGTAACCGTAAGAACAGTAACCTTAAAACCAAAAGTATTATGAGGTTGATGGGAATCAGGAGATTGGCCTTTGTCAGGGCAATTTAACCCTTACAATGTGCTTGGCCAGTAATTATTCTTGCATTTGAATGCAGCCTGGGAATCCTGTTTAAAATGTATCTTTCGGTAAACGACAACATAAGCTCCGCAGTTGTGTGTGCCCCCCAATTTCAGCTATGCACCATTGAAAGATTTGCAAATTCAGGTCGGCTTACGTAAGAAGACTGCATCCAAGTTGGCCTGGATTCCGTATGTTCCTTTGACACTTCCGAAATTTACGACTGGTAGGTCCTCCGGGCAGTGCAATAAAGCACTTATGGTGTGTGCGTAAATTCGAAGTTTGGGTCGTCTTTCATGAAAGTCATAATTGCTTACATTCCTCTCCTTTTTACCAACCTTCACCGGCTCCCGTACTGGTTGCTCTTTACAATATTGGTCCCGAGGTAATGGGTTTGGGTTCGAATCAGGCGGTGGGTGGGCGATCCTTTAAGCGGTGGTAACTAGTGCATCAGCTCTTGAAGACTGGCATGCGATGATGGACGCGGCTAATGGAAGTCATTCCCCTTACCATTTCACTGATACTGCCCAATTTGCTCGATTCCGATCTGAAGGTGTGCCCCACCGTTTTCTTTGACTGCGTAACGCGATTTAGCCTTGGATGCCTTAGGTAATTGTATTTCTCCAATCCAGGGTCCAAAAGGAGGGGAAAGGTCCCGAAAATTGTGTATTAATACTTACGACATAGACCCTTGCTGACGTTTGCAACTAAAGCAGCCGAACTATGTCATGTCATGTCATGTATCTCCGTCTGTAACTCCACAAAGTCATACAGACCATGTGGGTGTTACGCAGGAGAGTTTTGTATAGCGCACTCA
Source organism: Cristatella mucedo (assembly GCA_009760855.2). Lineage (NCBI taxonomy): Eukaryota > Metazoa > Bryozoa > Phylactolaemata > Cristatellidae > Cristatella > Cristatella mucedo. Next base: position 5,722,740 of record WPIO01000017.1, read on the forward strand.
CAGCCTAAGCGGCTTTCGGTACGCATTCGGTACCCAACAGACTTCGTCTTACGCAACAAAGAGAAAGTGGGAAGCATAGCAGAGTTAGGAGAGAGCAGTCGAGGTAGTGAGTAGCATAGATCTAGCAGTTCAGGACCGCTGAAAAAGATGTGCCATAGTCGGCAGTTGGAGAGTAGATGCAGTTGCGTAAGAATTGTGGAAGCGAGTTCCACAGTCTAGGACCTGCAGAGCTAAAGCTTCTGTCGCCAACTGTCTTTAAGCGGAGGAATGGGACAGCTAATTTATTGTCCACACAGGACCTGAGGGCGCGAACAGGCTGAAACTGATGCAGCATTTCAGCTAGGTATGAAGGAGCCCAGCCGTGGCGGGCCTTGTGGGTCAGCGTAAGAACTTTGCTCTGTATCCTTTGCTCAACCGGCAACCATCCTAGATCTTCCAGCAAAGGTGACACGTGCTCAAACCGCTGGGACTTGAAGACCAGACCATCGCCGCAGGATCCAATCAGTCTTTTTGATTATGGTGACAAGTGACCAGCTATGCGAGCAGACCTAACTTGAGCAAGTGTGGACGCGATCTCAAGCAAGCCACGTGCTTGCCGCTAGAGACTGCAATGAAGTATATGCAGTTTCCCTCACGTATCTCGTACTTGCCGAAAATTTAATGCTACAGAGCGAATACAATCCGTTGACGATCCCTTCGTGGTATTTTAATATTTCTGCCGGTTAAGCTGGTCTACCGAAACTTCCAATCGAACTCTTGTGCTGTTCAATAATTAAAACCTCACCTCCTGGACTCATAGCCTTTAGAATTCTTCTGTCAGTATACAAACGAGGCTCTTGAATAAGCTAGCACCTTTTTTAGTAGCGCCCTGTGTATAGGACGAGGTCCGTGCATTTCTGGGTAGTTTTTTGTGCGGAATATGGGGAAAAACTTAAATTAAACGCTCAGCTACATGCGCAAGCATGCTAATAAACTTCAGCAAAGTACCCTAGCTGTGGTATTTTTTAAATATAGATCCAGCTCACGCAAATAAACTTGTAGCCTTATAGATAACGGTAAGTAGGGTAGCGCCAGGAACGCTGTAGGCGAGGTGAACTGCGTATTGTATGCTTGGCTCACTGAACCGGCTCTCTTCTCTCGGGCAACGTCACTCGTCGAGAGGTCACGAGCCGCCTCTGATGCCTAAGGTCTGGCACTCGGTTTTGTACCGATGAAAGAGAAACAACGCTTGTTGCTTGGCCACTTGCTGTAGTTCATGAAATTTTTGGAACTCCTCTATGGTGTGGCTGAAGGAACGCAAAGCCCTTCCCCCAACCACAGTCTCTCACGGGTCGGCTGGTCAGTGTGCGTGCGACTTCAGTTGGATGCGATAGTTTCTGTCTTCATCGATGCGACGCTATGTCTTCCCGCGTGCTCCGTTGCCAGGCAAAGAGCACTCTCCCTCTGAGTGGCAGCATGCATCGAATTCTGTTGCAGCATTGCAGCCACTGCAAAACCGGCTGACAAAGACAGCAGCCACCACCGGCTCCTGCCACGGCCGTGGCCCTGCATGCTGACATACCTTCGGCTCTGTCGTTTGACCATGTCGCATTCACTACAACCGAGTAAGAGAGCACCTGTGAGTGCTTGCCGGCCAAGCGGTAGCTGCTCAGCCAGTGGCGGGCGGCGGCAAGGATGCAGGCGGGCGGGGCTCGGTCCAATGCCTGTCACATCGCCCAAGCAGTGTTCGCTGGAAATGAATGTGGCCTTACGATGCTTGGAGCACATCGAGGGGGGGGGCGCGAAGCTGCAAAATCTCGAACAGTATCATCTGGTACCAGCAGGCACCTCAACGAATGGAAAGCCCACACTCTCGCAAAAAAGAGTGACTCATTGCCTTGAGGTGGCTTCCCTCTCCCCCCCCCCGCCCCAGCCGCCTCCACCGCCACACGGTCGACTGTCAGAGTCGGCAAATTAGGTAGGAATGTACAGTTAACCTGGAGCTCTGGGCGTGGTGCTTTTCAGTGGCAGGATTGGCTCGTTGATTGCCTTTTGTCGTTGCTTTGTCGCCAGTCAAACGACTAGGGAACAGTATATGTGGAAGCTAACAAGACGAGCAGCTACATAGTGATGAAGGAAGCATGCAGAGAAACTCAATTGCCAGACTGGTGGGATTGGACCTGAACGTCACCATTTGGTACTGGTGTTGAGCGGTTCTGGATTTGCACCCTTGCTGTAGTAGCGTGCAGTACTTATCTTTCTAAAATTCTTGGCGAGCGAGTTGCCCTTCTCAGATTTCCGGAAGTTCCGGTGATGCAGATTGAAATCATCAGCAGTAGAGAAGTCCAACAAGCGGTCTGCCTTTCGCTTTTATTCATCTACAGTGACGAAATGGGTCCACAGTTAGGGTGAGCAAGGATTAGTCACCGACTGGCTGGAAAGCTATCGTTCTATAAATTCCCTCCCGATCTGCGTCAGAACATCCCCCGACCTGACCACATTTAAAAGGAACCTAAAAACACACCTATTTAGGACAGCATTTAGCGGGTCCCTGTGATTCGTCCTTGATGTGCTTATGCGTGCTGACACTGTGCATGCTGCCACTAACTACATTCGCATGCTGACCCTGTGCATGTCACCCCCAACCATATTATTCATTTGGTATGTTTTTCAGGCATGATTTTACTTACCATTCAATTGCATTTCACTTTGCAGCAAATGTATAACGCGTAGAGAGAGATTAAGTTCTCTGAGGGCGCTTTATCAAGTGAATTATTATTATTATAATTATTATAAAGAAACTGGATGATGTTGAAGTGCGATCTGAAAGTTTTGGAAATTGCATAAAGTAAATGGCAGAAAGTGTATATATCTACATATATATACACACACACACATATATACACACACACACATATATATATATATATATATATATATGTGGCATTGTCATGGAAGACAACACTGCACCATTTTGCTGCATGACGGAAGAGCTCCACCTTGTCAAGTGACGGGCGGACGGACTTTCTCACTTTAACTAGTAGATATATATATCCGCGCTCTTATATGTAAATACGAGTGCTATAGTGTATATATATATATATATATATATATATATATATATATATATATATATATATAGTGTATATAGTGTATATAGTATATATATATATATATATATATATATATAGTGTATATAGTGTATATATATATATATATATATAGTGTATATAGTGTATATATATATATATATATATATATATATAACCGAGGAAACCAAGCGAAAGCATTAGGACGCGGAGCCATTCGTCACCCGCCGCGAGCGGCTCACGACCGCTGCCACAATGTCCGTCCTCGAAGCCTAGCCCGAGCTGCAGCAGCCGCGTACGCTCTGCAGTGGTTCTCGCGCCTCGCTCTGGGCAGCCGAGAAAAAGGCTGCTGGGAAGTGAAGTGAATGCATACTTTCAGCCAAAGCGCCGCTTAAACATACTACTCGCACCGGTTGAATTGGTACACAAAAATATAAAGTACAATGTAAAGTTTGAAGTATAAAGTACAATATAAAGTATAAAGTACGTATACATTTTCATATTTTAACAAACCAGTTGTGTATATATGCGATTATATATATATATATATATATATATATATATATATATATATATATACTAATTAAAGCGAGAAAGTCCGTCCGTCCGTCACATGACAAGATGGAGCACTTTTGTCACGCGGCAAGATGGTGCAGTGACGTCTTCCGTGACAATGCCATGACTACGTCTATTATGGCTCTGCGAAGCAATTCCACAGGCAGTGAACTCTCGTAATTACACATGTGCAGATCATTCATTTGTATAGTGCCCTAATAGAACTTAAATATTTATTCGGGTGCTTAGCATATGCTGCGGGACTCACGAACACGACTTTGATCATTAAGTACATTTACCTTGGCCTCGGTCGATAATTTTGAGTGCCTTAATGTCTTCGGCCTGCAATCGGCTTTTAGTGGGCGAACGGCAATCCGTTGGGAAAATCCCGGAGTCGCGTTGACAGCTGCGGCTGCGAACAGACAGACTGAAGTGATTTCGGCTATGCAGCTGGCAGATATCGTCGTGTCTCTGGAGCTGGAGCTTGTGGTGCTGTATCTCCGCGCTCAGCTGCTGCAGCCTTCGGCCAATGCACGGCGCGGCATGCCCATAGAAACCCCCAGCAGAGTGCCATCATGCCCAACAGAGCCACCCGACTTCGTTTCATTTTGATAGGCTGCCATTGTGGGGGAATTCAGTGATCATCAATTCGCTCTGCTGAGGTGCAGACAGAAGATCATCAAAAAGGCCGTCTTGTTTTCTAGTGGAATCTGCATTTACGTGCTCTGACAGCTCTGGTTAGGCATAACTTGATACAGCTGCTACCGGTTACGTACGCCTCTGCGGCAGCAAGCACAAATAACGAGGTTGGACTGAAAATAGTAAACGTGCAGAAGTCTCGATATTAAGCGTGCATCGTTATAAAATATATCAAGCATACCAGGTATTTAATAATGGTGTCAAGGAAAACTCCCTTCGCTTTCGGTTCTGAGGAGTCGAATCGCGTGTAGAAAATACTATGCGGGATAGGTTAATAGGTAGGGCTTGTTTTTGTCTCTAAACTTTACCGGAAGTAATCGTGTCATCTCCCAATGGGTTGACATGCAAGATTATGCTAAAAGTATGCCAGTCTCTCGTGGCCTTTGCTCCGACAGCGTCAATTGTCATTTGTGTTCTTGCGCGTGCTGAAAAGTATTTAGGTTATAGCTAAAGTTACATATTTTCTGTCAGCATTTTTAATTGTCTAGACAAGATGTGTCTCCATGAAACACTAGGTAATGATTTTGTAATTAGCAGCAGCCTTATTATTAAACGAGACTGCCTTTTATTTAAGTCGAATGTGTAATGACCGAATGCATTACTATCACATGGATTCATGTGAGCAGCAGTCACACTACATGGTCACAAATGTAGCGCTTCAAAAACCAAAGAGACTGATTCGTCATCCATCGATAGCCCACTATATTAATATGTTAATTTTTTCGACGAAAAGCGATAGTATTAAGAGAGAGAGATAGAGAGAGAGAGAGAGAGAGAGAGAGAGAGAGAGAGAGAGAGAGGGAGAGAGAGAGAGAGAGAGAGAGGTAGAGAGAGTGAGAGAGAGAGGGAGTAGAGAGAGAGAGAGAGAGAGAGAGAGAGAGAGAGAGAGCCTATTGCTTAAAGTATGTAGCCATTTCCAAGACTTTCAGATCGCACTTCGATATCATCCAGTTTTTTTAGAACGATAGCTTTCCAGCCAGTCGGTGACTAATCCTTGCTCACCCTAACTGTGGACCCATTTCGTCACTGTAGATGAATAAAAGCGAAAGGCAGACCGCTTGTTGGACTTCTCTACTGCTGATGATTTCAATCTGCATCACCGGAACTTCCGGAAATCTGAGAAGGGCAACTCGCTCGCCAAGAATTTTAGAAAGATAAGTACTGCACGCTACTACAGCAAGGGTGCAAATCCAGAACCGCTCAACACCAGTACCAAATGGTGACGTTCAGGTCCAATCCCACCAGTCTGGCAATTGAGTTTCTCTGCATGCTTCCTTCATCACTATGTAGCTGCTCGTCTTGTTAGCTTCCACATATACTGTTCCCTAGTCGTTTGACTGGCGACAAAGCAACGACAAAAGGCAATCAACGAGCCAATCCTGCCACTGAAAAGCACCACGCCCAGAGCTCCAGGTTAACTGTACATTCCTACCTAATTTGCCGACTCTGACAGTCGACCGTGTGGGGGGGGGGGGGGGGGGGGGGGGGGGGGGGGGAGAGGGAAGCCACCTCAAGGCAATGAGTCACTCTTTTTTGCGAGAGTGTGGGCTTTCCATTCGTTGAGGTGCCTGCTGGTACCAGATGATACTGTTCGAGATTTTGCAGCTTCGCGCCCCCCCCCTCGATGTGCTCCAAGCATCGTAAGGCCACATTCATTTCCAGCGAACACTGCTTGGGCGATGTGACAGGCATTGGACCGAGCCCGCCCGCCTGCATCCTTGCCGCCGCCCGCCACTGGCTGAGCAGCTACCGCTTGGCCGGCAAGCACTCACAGGTGCTCTCTTACTCGGTTGTAGTGAATGCGAAATGGTCAAACGACAGAGCCGAAGGTATGTCAGCATGCAGGGCCACGGCCGTGGCAGGAGCCGGTGGTGGCTGCTGTCTTTGTCAGCCGGTTTTGCAGTGGCTGCAATGCTGCAACAGAATTCGATGCATGCTGCCACTCAGAGGGAGAGTGCTCTTTGCCTGGCAACGGAGCACGCGGGAAGACATAGCGTCGCATCGATGAAGACAGAAACTATCGCATCCAACTGAAGTCGCACGCACACTGACCAGCCGACCCGTGAGAGACTGTGGTTGGGGGAAGGGCTTTGCGTTCCTTCAGCCACACCATAGAGGAGTTCCAAAAATTTCATGAACTACAGCAAGTGGCCAAGCAACAAGCGTTGTTTCTCTTTCATCGGTACAAAAACCGAGTGCCAGACCTTAGGCATCAGAGGCGGCTCGTGACCTCTCGACGAGTGACGTTGCCCGAGAGAAGAGAGCCGGTTCAGTGAGCCAAGCATACAATACGCAGTTCACCTCGCCTACAGCGTTCCTGGCGCTACCCTACTTACCGTTATCTATAAGGCTACAAGTTTATTTGCGTGAGCTGGATCTATATTTAAAAAATACCACAGCTAGGGTACTTTGCTGAAGTTTATTAGCATGCTTGCGCATGTAGCTGAGCGTTTAATTTAAGTTTTTCCCCATATTCCGCACAAAAAACTACCCAGAAATGCACGGACCTCGTCCTATACACAGGGCGCTACTAAAAAAGGTGCTAGCTTATTCAAGAGCCTCGTTTGTATACTGACAGAAGAATTCTAAAGGCTATGAGTCCAGGAGGTGAGGTTTTAATTATTGAACAGCACAAGAGTTCGATTGGAAGTTTCGGTAGACCAGCTTAACCGGCAGAAATATTAAAATACCACGAAGGGATCGTCAACGGATTGTATTCGCTCTGTAGCATTAAATTTTCGGCAAGTACGAGATACGTGAGGGAAACTGCATATACTTCATTGCAGTCTCTAGCGGCAAGCACGTGGCTTGCTTGAGATCGCGTCCACACTTGCTCAAGTTAGGTCTGCTCGCATAGCTGGTCACTTGTCACCATAATCAAAAAGACTGATTGGATCCTGCGGCGATGGTCTGGTCTTCAAGTCCCAGCGGTTTGAGCACGTGTCACCTTTGCTGGAAGATCTAGGATGGTTGCCGGTTGAGCAAAGGATACAGAGCAAAGTTCTTACGCTGACCCACAAGGCCCGCCACGGCTGGGCTCCTTCATACCTAGCTGAAATGCTGCATCAGTTTCAGCCTGTTCGCGCCCTCAGGTCCTGTGTGGACAATAAATTAGCTGTCCCATTCCTCCGCTTAAAGACAGTTGGCGACAGAAGCTTTAGCTCTGCAGGTCCTAGACTGTGGAACTCGCTTCCACAATTCTTACGCAACTGCATCTACTCTCCAACTGCCGACTATGGCACATCTTTTTCAGCGGTCCTGAACTGCTAGATCTATGCTACTCACTACCTCGACTGCTCTCCTAACTCTGCTATGCTTCCCACTTTCTCTTTGTTGCGTAAGACGAAGTCTGTTGGGTACCGAATGCGTACCGAAAGCCGCTTAGGCTGTGAGTGCGCTATACAAAACTCTCCTGCGTAACACCCACATGGTCTGTATGACTTTGTGGAGTTACAGACGGAGATACATGACATGACATGACATAGTTCGGCTGCTTTAGTTGCAAACGTCAGCAAGGGTCTATGTCGTAAGTATTAATACACAATTTTCGGGACCTTTCCCCTCCTTTTGGACCCTGGATTGGAGAAATACAATTACCTAAGGCATCCAAGGCTAAATCGCGTTACGCAGTCAAAGAAAACGGTGGGGCACACCTTCAGATCGGAATCGAGCAAATTGGGCAGTATCAGTGAAATGGTAAGGGGAATGACTTCCATTAGCCGCGTCCATCATCGCATGCCAGTCTTCAAGAGCTGATGCACTAGTTACCACCGCTTAAAGGATCGCCCACCCACCGCCTGATTCGAACCCAAACCCATTACCTCGGGACCGATATTGTAAAGAGCAACCGGTACGGGAGCCGGTGAAGGTTGGTAAAAAGGAGAGGAATGTAAGCAATTATGACTTTCATGAAAGACGACCCAAACTTCGAATTTACGCACACACCATAAGTGCTTTATTGCACTGCCCGGAGGACCTACCAGTCGTAAATTTCGGAAGTGTCAAAGGAACATACGGAATCCAGGCCAACTTGGATGCAGTCTTCTTACGTAAGCCGACCTGAATTTGCAAATCTTTCAATGGTGCATAGCTGAAATTGGGGGCACACAACTGCGGAGCTTATGTTGTCGTTTACCGAAAGATACATTTTAAACAGGATTCCCAGGCTGCATTCAAATGCAAGAATAATTACTGGCCAAGCACATTGTAAGGGTTAAATTGCCCTGACAAAGGCCAATCTCCTGATTCCCATCAACCTCATAATACTTTTGGTTTTAAGGTTACTGTTCTTACGGTTACTAAATTTGGCTTAGGCTCCATCTTAAGACTTTCATTGACAGATTGTGGCTTTTATTAATTACAAATGAGAATGGCAGGTAATGCAATTGCTTTGGGCCCTGATGCTATGTAACTGATCATTAATTAGGCTAATATATTAGGAGAATCTTTCAAGGCAATATATTCAAATCATGCCCATACAGCTGAACTGAAGCTCAAAAAAATAGTAATACTTAAGCCGAGTAATTAAACAAATTCTTGTTGATCGCAATGGCTATTTTCAATCCTATTACATTCATGTTCCAAAACAGTAGTCCATCTTCGCGTATAAAATTTGCATACATTTGTTGAAAGATTATGAGTTACACGTAAGTATACGTCAAGCATCAATCTTAAATGTGCCGGTGGACGATCTGCAACACAACTCATTGGTCAGACGTTCATGAGCAGCAGCCGCCGCTAAAGTGAGCAGTGACAATACAGCTGAAGGATGCCATCTCAGATCCAGGACTGCACTCAATCTACCGTGGTTGCTGTCGGTTCTTGGGGGGATGGTTAGTAAATTATTATCAGAATAAATATTATCCAAAGTATTCGTCTGCAGCGGCATAAGTAGACTTCGCTAGAATGAAGAGAGATACGAAAATAATTTGGCGTCGTCTTCTTAATGAAGGGATATCACTTTCAGTGCTCAGCGAAACCAAAAAATCCTATGACTCGTAAATATTGCCACGCGGAGCCAGATTCGTAGAAAGTGAAACTTGCCGCAAAGGCAGTGAGCTGGAGGTATTTCCTGCCAATGCCGTGATGAGAGGCGCTCACGAATGACTCCATGATCAATAGCATCAAAAGCTGCCGAAAGATCGGGCAAACCAGGCAGAGACAGTCTACATTCGTCTGCAATCCTAAGTAGGTCGTTCTCACCAAAAGCAATGCTGATTCTGTGAATTGATTAGCTCTAAAGCCAGACCGGAACTTACTAGCAATGCTTAAATTTTTAATATGTGAGTTATAAATAAATCAATATATAGTCAATTTGTAGTGCACACTAGGAGAACTTAATCTCTATTCAGGCACTTAACATATGCCATGGGGCTCGAGCCCACGACCTCGGCCAGACCTTGGTCGAAACGAGCACCTTAACCACTGAGTTCTGCTGGTCTGCCACGACCCGTTCCAGTGACTTTGATAGGAATGATGGAAGGGAGACTGCAAGGTAGCTGCTCAAGTTGTCTTGGTCTAGCATCGCTTTCTTGAGAAGTGGCCTGACTACAGCTTTTTGGAAAGGTGCCGGTACATGACTTGAGGTTAATGACATACTAATGATGTTTGCTATACATGCAGCGGCAGATTAATGCAACGTAGAAGCAGGACAGTGGGAATTTGGGTCCAAAGGACTTGCTGTCTTTTTTGATTGGGATATGAACTTCAGGACGAGGTCACTAGTAACCTGCCTGAATGCAGACGTTGAGGTGCTGCAAGGAATCGAGGGACAGCATTCTAGGGGGATGCTGCCATTACAGGTATAGACTCTTGTCTCTCTTCTGGACTATGATCTTGTCTCTCATCTTTCCTATATCTATGGGGAGCCTTATTTCTGCTCTGCCGCGAGCTCGTATCTTTTCGAGCTTTTGTACTTTTGGGCCGGAAGTCGCTCCGCTGAGCGAACCGAATAAAAATCAATACATGACGATGAAGAACCGTGGTGAACGTAAAGTTATGAATATGTGATTAGAGTCTCTTGATGACAGGTGCTAAGAAGAAGTTCTTTCACTAATTGATGTAGGAAATTGTCACATTAAATTAGAAGTCTTTGAAAATGCCAAAAACCAATAGAGCCAGCGGTCTGTACCTTAGGATTGCATACCGGGAAAAGAATGAATTTACTGTCAAATAGCGAGATGAGCTGGTATAAGAATGAGAAATTGAAGTCCATAAGACGTTCATGAAAATCTCAACTGGATCTATACAGCATCCTTAGCCAGCAAAAGAGTCACAGCGACAACGACAGAGGGTGGGACATTTGAAACGGCAAAGAATCGTCGCTTCACCAAGATTTCCACCTAAGTTCTTATGCTAAATTAGCCCTATTCAAAGAGAAAGCCCTGTCCCAATCATACGCAACTTATGAGAGCTAAAACTGGGCTATAATCTTTTGATCAAGTGTCTCCTTCTTCTACATTGAATAACATGTATAAATTTGCTGTCACTTCTTCTCCATACTCTACTTCTGCCTCGTGCCACGCCCACACCTACGTCAGTACGTTATTAGTTGAATTAGAAAATCTGAACCCCTTGCCAACTGAGGCGCCTCCCATTCGCAGCCGGGTGCGGGAAATAATCAAAAGTGAATCTACGCATCAGATTTACAAATGGAGAAGCCTCGATTAACTAAGACGCTGCCGCTCGTTCAGTGCAACGGTTGCGACGGCAAGAGACCACCGTACCTCTTAGAATGACTGAGTACCAATCCAGACCGCTTGAAAAGACACCTAGGCAACCTCCCACGTCCAGTGGAGTTTGACAGGAAGAGTATCTTAGTTCAACTCCCAAGGTCAAACAGAACAATTCCTTTTTTTGTTCAACTTTGAAAACGCTTTAAGTTATAGTTTAAATTTATTCTAGCAGTGATTTGTATTATGTTCTATTATAAATACTATAATAGAAGCGTTTTTTTATAGTCAAATGACCCTTCATTTGAAATTTATATTAGATTAAGAGATCTGCATACTGACTATTACTATCACACGCGAAGTAGACGCCGAAATCATCTAATAAAGCCCATTGAAAGCTATGAATCAGGAGTACTATTTAAAACCACAAGAAAATAAGAGAAATTGTAAATGTTTGGCAATCACTCCGTTCCTTAGTCAGATCTTGTTACCAGCAACCATGTGGGTTAAGAACATTCTTGAGTTTCACTGCATTCTCGACTTAAAACAGTTTTGTACTGTCATTAATGCCGGATATGAATTATGCAAATCTAATAGAAAGAGTGCTGGTTAATGGTTAGTTTCATATGCGAACAAAATATTAGTGAATGTTCTGCTTCTGTCATTGTCAGCTTTTATAACTCTTACCTCAAAAGGTGGCTGGCAGATCTGACGGACAAAGTCGGAGGTTGGTTGCCGTTATGTTCAAGGTCGCTATAGTCACGTGACTTGCTCGGAAATGCTCCGTATAATGACTTGACTTTTTCGGCACGCATTTTTGCCACGTCAAGGGTATTTAAGGCAGGGTGCCACCAACGGTAGCCTCAGCATCACCACTCAAGCGTTGGGTAGTCTATACAGACCTGCAGGCGCTGGCTCAGCAAGTCAATTGGCATGCGGCAGAGCGGAGTAGCTTGCCTATTTGGCGGCAGTGAAATAGAAGACCTGCCCTGTCTGGAGCTTAACGGTTTTTTCCATCAAAATCTATCCTGCTACCTCACATTTTAAATGTTTCAATTGCTCCATTTTTAAGGAGCAAGGAAGTAAAAATTCACCAACGATACCCTTGAATGTTATTAGCAGCTGCTGGTGTCGACTGAAACATAGGTTCAGTACATAGAAGTAAGATATCGTGAACAGCATTATGTCGTTCTTTTATTCGGTTCTAGAGAAACCGTATGTTTGGTCCGAACTGTCAATTGAGTTTCATTGCATATCAATTTCAGAAACTTGGTACAATATGAGTTCGAGCGTTTGCCAGACGCGATACAATAGCTGAGGGCGAGCAACTAAAGTATGTTCTGCGATGATTGAAGTTACTGCGTTAGAATTTGGCCTAGCCTCTTAGATGTGCGTTTATGGCTGCTTTCTTTGATTAGAATTACGTTCGAAGCAAGAGTGCTAAGGCACTTGGCAATAGCAGGCTAGCCCCGAGGGTTCGTTGCAAGTGCACCTTTGACGCCTTGGTTTCCCGCGCAGACTTTGTACCCGAGCTCTCAGTCGGATGGGGCGTGCTGTGACGTGCCTTATCGGGCTCACATTTTCAGTACCAATAGTAACGAAAAGCTTTCCGGGATGACTGCGTAGTGCCGATATAAGTCTGATGGGCAGCCGCTGGAAGCCGGAATTGCTATCGGTTAGAAGACATTTTCCAAAGACACAGACCTAGACTAAGTAAAAAGATCAGCTATTCGTTGTGTATCCGAGAAGCGTTAATCTAAAACTAGTGTGGGTAAAAGGATAATGATGTAATCTATTGACTTTTGGTTAGGAATGCTGGGTGGATTAGCTTAACGTACGCATATTGACCAGCTGCCCTTGCCGTATATACCCAGGACTATGGTCAGTTTCGTAGTCCTCCATAACCAGTCCTGAGCTCGTTGTTCTGTAAATTTCGTGTACTAAATAGACTTACGGAGGTTCTTGCGTAAGCACATACTCCCTGTAATTTTTCTGCGAGATTGGTATGCGTACTTCCGACAGGCTTCTTGAGACCCATTGCACATTATGCCTACGGTAGAGTAGAAAGAACTGCTGACTGTGCTGCTTCCCTGGGGCTGTTTCTGTATGCGACCAACTTAGCGTGCATGCAGACAGGTACATTACTCAATTAACGAAGGCTTCGAACAGTGACAGTGAAGTGGGCTTAAGCTTAGCTAATGGCTTATAGGTGATGACAAGTAAGAATTGAAGTATCTTTGCATGTTTTTCGTCTAAATTTCCACCTCAAAGTAGCCTAAAAGCAAACCTTCGACTACTCTTTGGTCGTGAAATGACTGTGAGGTCTCTTTTAGTGACTGAAAATACAACGCCCAGTGATAAAGAATTTTGTTCTTGGCCACTGAGTTAAACCCCGAGACCGCTGCTGAAAGGCAGCAATAATTTTTCTTCGGAACAGTGTAATATACGTGTTTATGTAGAACTATTTGTTACCGAGTTTTAATGTTTCAGGCATCTGTGAAGAGCCGCTTTTTCCGGTCTGCCGCGAGCTCTGATTTCTCCGGCCAGAAGTCGCTCCGCTGACCTAGCAGAACATTAAATTGTTAGAATGATGATAAAAACCCGTGCTGAACGTAAAATTGTAGATATGCAATAGTAGTCTCTGTATTACGGCTGCTTAGAAGTAGCTATTTAACTAATTAATATAGAAAATTGTTACTTTAAATCCAGCGGAAGTGTTTAAAAATACCTAAACCCAACGGAAACGACTCTGTACCTTATGATTCCATACCATGAAAAGAGCATTTGTACTGTCTATCAATGAGATGAGCCATTATGACCATAAGAAATGGAAGTCAATATGACGCATTTTGAACTCTCAGCTGATTCATACAACATCCTTTGTCAGCAGACATATCTCACCGAGTCAATTATATAGGGTAGGACGATTGAAACGGCGAAGCATTACCGCTACGACGAGAATTCCACAAATATCCGTTAGCTTAGGGCTATTCATATCTAAAGTATTTTTACAGTCGTCCACAACCTCTGATAGCCAATTTAAGATCGTCATCATGGATCACGCGTCTCCTTCGGCTGCATTTAATAATGCTTGAGAATCTTCTGCTGTTGCTTCTCAATATTGTGCGCCCCGCGCTACGCTCGCAACTCCGTCGGTACGTTATTAGCTGTATTAGCGAATAGAAACCGCCTGCGGAACCCCGGCGCTTCCCACTCGCCGCAGCGTGCTGAAGCTGGTCAAACGTGAATGAACTCATTGGGTTTGCAAAAGGAGAATATTCGACGATGCCTTGAATGAGAGAATGAAAACGCCACCGTACTTCTACCTAGGTGACCATCCTCGTCCAGTAGGCTTTGACAAGCACGCTATCTCGGTCTCACTCCCAAGGTCGAATAAAGAAATTTATTGTATGATTCATCTTGAAAACGCTTAAATACTAGTTCAAACTTATTCTAGAAGTGTTTTTTATGATGTTATAAACGTGATAACAGAAGGTAGAAGTGTCTGTTCATGTTTATGGCGACTGCCAACTCGTGACATGTTAAGAGACCCGTATACCGACCGACGTTCGATATCACACGCACAGCTGAACGCCGAATTGAACTATCAAAGACTACTGAAAGCTATTTATGACCCATGCGTTCTATTTAAGGTCAACACAAAACGGTAACTTTTAAAATGCTCGACTATCCTTTTGTTCCTTTGTTGGATTTTGCGGCTGGCCGCAATGTGGGTTTAGAACAATCTCGTGTTTCACTGTATTTTCGACTTAAGAATAGCTTCTGTACAGTTAGTAATCCCGGAAATGAGTTTTGAAAGTCCACTAGAAATAGTGCTAGCCAACGATTAGATTCGAATGCGAACCAAATGGTAGTAAATGTCCTGTTGCTGTCAAGATCATTTTAATTTAAACCCTTGCCTCGAATGGTAGCTGGCAGATCAGTAGGATGAAGTCGAAGGAGGTTCGTTGCCGTAATATGCACAGTCGCTGCAGTCACAGGACTTGCTCGGACATGCTCTGTACGGTGATTTAATTTTTTCGGCACGCATCCGTGCTACACCAAAGGCACGAAAGGCAGGGTGCCACCAACGGTAGCCTCAGCATCACCACTCAAGCGTTGGGTATTCTCTACAGACCCGCAGGTGCTGGCTCGGCAAATCAATTTGCATGTGGCAAAGCAGAGCAGCTTGTGTATTTGGTGGCAACGAAGTGCTGCCCGTGTGAATTGGCTGGACATGTGCATGGTGAATTATAGACGACGACCTTTTTCTAATCTTTTAACGGTTTTTGTAGGGAGAAAATATGCTCAGGTCGTTTTTGCTTATGCAGCAAATTGTGTTCGTGAACAGGCACATACTCGTCATTGAACGTGCTCGATATAATGTGAATTCTGTATTTTCATGCCAAAGTGGCTTGATTTCGTGGGCAATAGCGAAAAAGTCTAATACCAGCGGTGGGCCCACGAGCAAGTACCTGCAGCACTGTTGTCTGGCTCCTGACTCGTGACTCATTGATGTTTTGCTATTAAGACCGAAACTTATGTTGGAACTAACCGATGCCTCTGTTCATAGTGCAAGCTCGCAAACGCACTGTCGTATATTGGTAGGACAGGCTGAAAAGACGCTGCATGATATGCTAAATATGCACTAGTGAGTAATATTTAGATTACGGTCGCCGGCTGCACGTCATCCGCATCCGGCGTACCTCGGCTGCCACGGCCGAAATAAGTAGCTGCATGAAGCTAGTCGCCCAGATTAAGGCAAAATAAAACGGCAATTCACGGTACTTGTATTGAAGAAGCTTGTTGTCTTGCAGGCACGGGTCTCTCGTGTGATGCATGGTACCTGTCGAAATCCGGAAGCAGCAGAGGCGGAGCGGGCGCCTCTCAGTCGAGCGGTTCGTCCTCATTGAGCTCGTCGACCTGGAGCGCAACGAGCGGATCAAGAACAGGTGCTAGCGGTACAAGCTCTAGCAGCAGCAACACGACGTCAAGTGTCAGCTCTTCTTCCGGCCTCCAGAATGGTCTCACGACACAGGTTCGGAAATCTTAAATATTGAGAAACATAGTGCGTCGACGAATTACTCGACGTTCTTCGCTGCAGCTCTTGTCGCTTTTTTCTGACAAGTGTGAACAGAGAGAGAGAGAGAGAGAGAGAGAGAGAGAGAGAGAGAGAGAGAGAGAGAGAGGGAGAGAGAGAGAGAGAGAGAGAGAGAGAGAGAGAGAGAGAGAGGGAGAGAGAGAGAGACACTTGTCTACATATGCACTTGCGTTCTCACCTAAATTATTATGTACACGTGAATTCATGCGATGGCGTGAATATAATCATCTAGGTTCATCGCGTAGTTAGCAAATTCGTCTGCTGACCTAGGGTCGCGTTCGCATTCAGGCTTTCTTGGTGTACTTATAGTTATGCGACGAGGAGGTAACAACGAAAAGTCTTACAAGTCAACTACGGAAAGGATGAGGTGATACCCTGCCCTTCTTTAGAAGATGCAAAGTGCTTCCTTATAGGTAGAACTGAGCGTTGACATGATTAAACCTTAATTTCCGCAAACGGGTTGGAACTTGATGGTTTTTCCAGAGAGCGGCAATAGAATGCCAGCAATTTTCTCTCTCCGCACTACGCATGGAGTTGCCAGCGACGCGTTCCGACCTTCACTTGGCTCAGCTAAAGTGACGAAAGTCACTTAATTAGAATAGAGTGTAATTTTAAGTATTGCGTAGGCTTACGAGCCGGAAATTAATAGCAGACTCTGAATGGGACGCCTGTGCAGTGGTTGAGGGAACATCGTGGCAAGATCGAGCCTCCAGAGAAGCCGAAAGGAGAAGAGGACATTCTCGGCCGACATCAACAACGAGTCGAACTGAAGCAAGAATGGGTCACTGAACGCCGTCTTTAAAAAGCTGAAAGAAGAAAACCTCGTCAACAACAACGGTCTCAAAACAGCGACAAAAAGCCGGCCTGAGACAAATTCACGAAGCTTAAGCCATTCGTACTTTTCTACAGCTCCAACGTGCGCGCGAGACTGAGGAAAAGGCAGAAGCCGCGCGAAAATTTCCCCCCCCCCCGATTGATTACAAGTATGCTCTAGCTCCACATGTATCGAGCTTCGGTAGCTCATGTATCCGTTACAGTTACTGAGGTCATGCTTACATCATTGCCGATGTGGTATTTATGTCACGGCGCATGCACTAGTGAACATTTGGAATGGAAAAGCTGAAATATTTTAGCCCCGTCATCAGTCGCAAACGGCAAGCGACGAGTCGAAGTGACTGATGGGAAGGTTTAGTGTCTCAGTGGCCGCGTTCGAGGAATTAGCCTCGTGGTGTACTTATAAGCGTTTGCTCGGAGATCTGGAAGGTGGTTGCCCTATCATGAATAGACCCAGAAAGTGACATCGATATCACCTTCATTGACGCGTTGTACCGGGGGAGCAGTCTGCGTGTCTGCATGACTTTATAATAAAGAAATTTACTGACACATATAGGGGTGTGTATTAGGTCGGACAAGAAAATATAAGGTTTGCAAGCGTATATATTAGGCGTCATCAGATGTGTACACGTAGATCACCGGTGCTTCATTTCCATTTGATGCCTGGCACAAAAGTTCTCGACCTTGACCCTTATGAGTTGTCTCCTGGTGCTAATTGAGAGTAAATGAACCAGCCGTAGCCGGACAACGTGGTTACTCTCAAATCCAAATGTTTAGCTGTCATTAACATGACCTGTTTGTCCTAAAAATTTTTACACCCGACAAGTTCGCTGACAAGACTCTGAACGATCGACACCTTTAGCATAAAATTGGGGGATAACTTGCGGTTTCGCAGGTGCAGTAACAGCTTTACTCACATTGTTGAAATTAAACTTGCCTTGCTTTGCTTCCTTTCGGAAGAAATTGACAAAAAATGATCTGCACGTTGTTCTTCTTCGCTTACTATATAGATAATATTACTTCAATAATTATTAGCACGTTCGTGCCTTACGTTGCTCACGGGCCAATCAATGCTGATTTGTTAGTTCACGCTAACGAATACATTTCCAGCAATATGATTAATCTTACTTGTCTAAGGTAAAAATCCAATATACTTCAGAAATGAATTTCCAATTCTAATCTAAGGGAAATTTTTTACTATTAAATAAGAACTCCACGATCAGTGGTCATTGTACGGGCTCACCAACCGGGACACTAAGGCCATTATTCTAAAGAATAGCTGGAATTTTCTAGAATTCTGTACAGGTGAAGGCTAATTTCCTTGAAACACTTTAGCTTTCCGTGTCATTTTTTATTAGGCAAGTTTTATTTGCCATAAATTAGAAATAAAAAATCTTACAGCGAGAAGATTATAAGCCTACCTATTCCAGAAAACAAAAAAGAACAGGCACCAAAGAAAGTCACCCGGGGCTACACTGCCGTAACCTTACACAAAGATTGCCTTAGGAAAATTTTACAACCAAAGGATGAGAGAGAGAGAGAGTGAGTGAGAGAGAGACAGAGAGAGACAGAGAGAGAGACAGAGAGAGAGAGAGAGAGAGAGAGAGAGAGAGAGAGAGAGAGAGAGAGAGAGAGAGAGAGAGAGAGAGAGAAGGCGAGAGGCGACCGACGGTGCGGTGACGAAGATGGCGGTCATCCGCTCGCTTCGAGGATAATGAAGCAGAAGAAGAAGTCCCATGAGATTCGTGTGGTCAATGCTAAGTTTAATCCTTACTTTTGACAAGTTCATAAAGTAACGCGACCGAAGTTAAGATTCGAGCACTTGACGATTTAGGTCGTTTTATGGCGTTCAAGCCCAACAACTGGCCCGTCTCACGACCTGGGCCAGACTTTCCACTTGAGGAAATGACTGTCAAGCTTATATCATATTGCAAAAATGATATTTCGCACGATTTTTCTTGGCCATATGGGAGTAATGCATATTAACTAAACGCTTCAATTTCTCTGGTTGCATTGTTAAAGCGTTTGCTACAGTCAACCTAACGGATTTCTATGAGAAGGAGTTCTATCTGGGTCAATTACCTTGAGGTCATGGTTCAGCTACAATTCACAATTCGGTTAAGTCCTTGATTACATAACACTAAAATGGCTAACAATTCCCTTTTGGCTGGGCTACCAAAGAAAGCTATTATGCCACTACAGCGGACTATGAATATGGCTGCAAGGCTGGTCTTCAAGTCCCAGCGGTTTGAGCGCGTGTCACCTCTGCTGAAAGAGCTAGGATGGTTGCCGGTTGAGCAAAGGATACAGAGCAAAGTTCTTACGCTGACCCACAAGACCCACCACGGCTTGGCTCCTTCGTACCTAGCTGAACTGCTGCATCAGTTTCAGCCTGTTCGCGCCCTCAGGTCCTGTGTGGACAATAAATTAGCTGTCCCATTCCTCCGCTTAAAGACAGTTGGCGACAGAAGCTTTAGCTCTGCAGGTCCTAGACTGTGGAACTCGCTTCCACAATTCTTACGCAACGACATCTACTCTCCAACTGCCGACTATGGCACATCTTTTTCAGCGGTCCTGAACTGCTACTTCTATGCTACTCACTACCTCAACTGCTCTCCTAACTCTGCTATGCTTCCCACTTTCTCTTTGTTGCGTGAGACGAAGCCTGTTGGGTACCGAATGCGTACCGAAAGCCGCTTAGGCTGTGAGTGCGCTATACAAAAATCTCCTGCGTAACACCCACATGGTCTTTATGACTTTGTGGAGTTACTGAAGGAGATGCATTACATTACATATAACTCAGACGATTGGGTGAGTACTGTTTGGGTGGCGAAGAAAGATGTTCAATTGCATGTGAGTATATAAGCGAAATGCCTTCTTACAACTTATCGCCAAAGAGTGGCCACATTTCCCTATTCTTATTGCATGTCTCGCTCAGGTGAATGTGTTAATAATTATGGTAAATCCTTTGGAGACCGTGCATTTAGTTCGTATGCTCCCAAAGCCTGGAACTCCCTCCCGACCTGCGTCAGCACATCCCCTGACCTGACCACATTTAAAAGGAACTTTAAAACACACCTATTTAGGACAGCATTTAGTGGGTCCCTGTGATTCGTCCTTGATGCGCTTATGCGTGCTGACACTGCATGCTGCCACTAACCACATTTGCATGCTGACCCTGTGCATGTCACCCCAAACCATATTATTCATTTTGTTTGTATATCAAGCATGATTTTACTTACCATTCAATCGCATTTCCCTTAGCAGCAAATGTAAAGCGCCTAGAAAGAGATTGAGTTCTCTGAGGATGCTTTATAAAGTGCAATATCATTATTATTACTAATATTGATGATGATTTAAATTATTTAGGTGGTAGTAGGCTCGTTGCAATAATGACAATCTTAAAACATAGGTAGCAGCAAATTGTGCAGGCATGTCAGAAATACACTAACGGCTCTGGTTTTGGGCTATCTGTAATTTCAAGGTGAGCAGCTGCGACACCGTGAAGAGTACGAGCGTTTTCTTAACTTTAAGGTGGTCATTGAACTCATTCTGTCACTTTCGTGAACAAGCGATATTGGGAATGCTGCATGATAGAGGGAGCGTAAAGAAAACAGTGCTATAACCTCCTAAAATAAACTTTGATATAATAGAGAACAGCACTATAACCTCCTACAATAAACTGTGATATCTGAATTACGCAGGAGACTTTTGTATAGAGCACTCATGTGGCTTTTGGTATGCATTCAGTTGCCAACAAACTTCCTCTCACGCAACAAAGATATCACTCAAATTCCTAAATTTGTGAGCTAATACTACTTAACTTAAAATACATCACTTCTCCTATAATCGTGCACAAAATGCTGAGTTCTGCATTGCGTATCATTTGATCTGCCCCTGCAGTGAAAAATCTTATTCGTCAACTCTTATATTCTACTCTTAAAAGGAGATAGTGTTGGATGGGTAATTGCGTTGGTATGTGCTTGGGTATATTATTGCTTGTGTGTATTTTCTATCGTCTTTACAGTTACTAGTAATTAAAGATTGGCATGAGCTCAGCAGAATAGTTTCTATGTTTAGGGAGTTATTGGTTCCTTCATATATTGGGTTGGCATCAGTATATAATCCGATCTGGAAACAGCAGATTTAAATTCATGCAGATGCACAGCCAGATACACGTGCTCGTGAGCATGTTATAGGACGATAGTAATTATACACCGACATGTTAGAGGAAGATAGTAATTACACACCGACATGCTTTTAATACACTGCACTTTAGCAGGCACATATATGCTGACTATATGAGTGTGAATGAATTCTAGCATCCTTTGAGCTACTCGGGCTATCTATATATTTTTTATTTGCTTTATTTATATATATATTTACTTACACACATATATATATCCACTATGTATAGCACCCTATCAGAACCTTATCTCTACTCAGGCCCTTTATCTATGCCAGCCACCGAAAACAAGCCCACGACCTCAGCGGTCAAATGCATTCCCCGCGCCCTTGGTCGGGGTGTGCATCTTAACCACTGTGCAGAACCAGCGATGAATCGTGCGAAATGAGTGAAGTTCGTGCGAATCCAGCATAGCTCATAGAAATTAGTCAGACTTGTGAGTCCTTCACAGCAATGGGTACGGATAACTGAGGGAAAGTGATTAGATTATGTGAATAGTTATCACCGGCAGCGACTATATCAGCAAACAACGGAGGAGCTTACTCGGAATCCCACTGTTGAAACTTTACCCGAGACGTTACGTATGACCAACTGAAGAGAGCACGAAGAGACAGACAAAGAAGTCAAAGAATGTCTTGCTGTCGAGGCTCTTCGAACGACCACTTACGACACAGTCAATAGCAAGAAGAGACTGAATGCAAGCAGACAGGGCTTTAAGGCACATATGTTAGGATCAAATTGTAGCTGGACAGTAGGCTGGGCTCACCACACGGCCGGTAGGAATTAGGGCCAGTATTGCAATGCAGCACTGGAATTTCCGTGAATTCTTTGACGCATGAGCGAGTAATGCGTTTAAAAATCCATAAGAAAGAAATGCACTTTCTTAATTAAATTCTACAATAGACCTTAGTATTTAATTGGAAATATTTTTTTATCAATTATATTAAATAAATTATGATTCGCTTGTATTGCACTTGTGACGAAGCAGGCAGCCACACGACGCGAGGTGGCTCTTCCAGCTAATGGGTGTCACCCGAACGGGCCAACCAGGATGCAGCCTTTCCGTTGACTCGGTACTAATACCTATCAACGGTGAACCCGTCCCGAAGCACTGAAGCACCGTAAATACGACCAACGCCTTACATCT